>CM026182.1:10242044-10588945 GCA_014825925.1 Bombus breviceps | reverse complement strand
AAGAAGCGTGAAATGTGAGCAACTGTACGTAAGAAACGTATCACCGACACATGTTATTATAAGATTTTCTTTTCGCCTTGTAATATATCTTGTTATAAGAGGAATGTGATTACTGACATATCCTAATGCGCGATTCTTGAAAAATATTTTACTGTGTCCCATTGTCTTTTTTTACTTTACGCCGAAACTGATATTTATACACACTTGAAGAATATTTTAACTCAAAGCAAATCACGTGTTAACTGTGCGAGTATCGTAAAAACAGTGAAGTGCGTTCTTGTAGCATTACAGAAGAAAGGTCGGTGTGGGTATTCCTTTTGAACTAAGGACGCGGATTTGCTGTTCACACTTTTCGTTAGGAAAGTGAGGGTAACGATTCGCGATGCCCATTGGTTGTAACCAAAGTTAAGAATTGAATATAGGTGGAAGAAGTCTCCTACCAACGTGCCTCGTGGGTGACTTTGTTCATGGGAAAAACTAGCCGTTTTCCGTTAGGGAAATATTCGCTTTCTTCGCAGTTAGTACGAACGCATAATTAACCTAAGTACTGTTCCAAGGACCATCCATAAACCGATAGCACTTACAGGAACAACTATTCCTTCAAGGTTGTTAGAAATTATTTATGAATGCCAAGATAAAAGGTAGATTAAAAGCTTAAGTTTACAGAAGGTTCTTAAGTTTATTGGGGGTTTATCTGAATAGCGGTGCAGACCCTTGTCGGCCAGGGAACTAGAGACTTCGCACGGACCGTTTCGCGCGACGTAACAATAAGTATATTTTAAATTTATATAAACTTCATTTATAAATTATAGAGTTACAGTATAATTTAATTTTCTATGTAATGCAATAAAAAACAAATATTATGCAATGTTAATTAGATTTTGTTGAAACGTACATAAAATAAAGAAACAAAAATTATTAAATAATATAATTTCTTATTTATTTGAAACAATCATTAGTATAATTATTTGCTTGGACGAAACAGGGCTAAAATTTTTATATTTTTGTTACAGCAGCGATTTAACAATTTGTAGAAAAAATTGTTTTGTATTTATAATATTCTTAAATATATCGTAACAAGTACATAAGTAACAATTAATTTATTAAATGAAGTATTAATGAATAGAAAAATTAAGTTCTTATATAGGTAAGGAATGGAGTAGGAAAACAATTATTAATACTAAGTATTTTTTTTTATAATTTCGTTTCAGTTATCCGTCATTTCCACGGGTCCATATAAATCATTTGTATGCTAATATACATTACATATATGTATAAAACATAGTGTCTATTCTATAAAACCAAATACTTTTTATAACAAATATGTATGTTGATATTAGCGAGTACTAAATGCAATTTAATAACAAATACGATGAAATAAACTCACATACAACTTTAGAACGATTGTACATTACTACCTATCAAATATTATATATAATATAAGATGTAACTGTATTAAATTACAATTAATAACACTTAGATAATATTATCTACAAATTTTGTGGAAAAAAACAATTATTGTATATTGATATGTGTTATATGGATAAATAATATACTATATGTATATATGTAGGTTTAAAAAATATATCATATAAATAATATAAATATATATTACAAAAATTGAAAGCAAAATATATGTATGTATAATTGACTATAGGTAAATAGTAAATAATGTTATATTGTTAACTCTCGGTTATTCAATTATTTACAAATGAATAGGATATCTATTTCTTATGGAAGCTTATCATTCTTATATAATTTTTACATCCACGAATAAGATTTTTCTTAGCGTATTTTTTTTATAACGAATTACGAAATTGTTGGTATAACATTAATTTTAATATGGTTTATTTCATATGAAAGTGTTTCATGTTCCCATAATTACGTATTTTTAGTTCTTGTTCTATACTACCTGCGAACATTATTAAATTTATTTTGATGTTAAACAATTTTTTATGTATTTGATTAGATTTTCTTCTACTGAGTCAAGCGATTGTAATTAGAAATACGAAATGTTTTGTCAAATTAATAGAAACTGAAAAGAAAGATAATATTTAGAATAAATATACATTTTTTTCGCCGTGTATATATTAAATTAAACGAAGTATAGCATTACGAAGAATGTGTCTTTGTCGTAACCGGTAGTATTATCGCAAAGATATTATAAGAACATAAAACACAATGAAATCGTTCTTTACAAATGTTTTACAAGTAGTACTTACACAAAATTCTACTTCATCAAATGATTTTTACAGTTTATGACTCTCATGTCTTTTTATCTAGAAGCAACAAATCCTATTGATCATAAAAACGAAATTCATTATCGAACAAAATTTAATATACTCAATATATTATAACTAATATATTCAATGTATTGCACTGTAATGCAAAATTATATAAAATCATAATACGTAAAGCTAACTGAATAGTTCTTTGGTATTGTTTAATCAAATATGTTCATAGATCATAACCATTTCATCAAAACCAGTGATCTTTCGTATAATTTTGCAGTCTTTAGCTACAGGTTTCAAAAACTTGTCCCGATCTCTACATCTGGCTTAATGAATCGACAGAGTTTTGGAAAGCCACAGGGATTTTTCACACGATTATATCGTCATTTATCGAGAAATCTCAGTTTGTGTGCCCTTTCATTTGATACATATCAACCAACAAACGGGAAATCGGAATTTCGCCTATGGTTTCGTGAAAAAACAAACGTTCGACCAATTTTGGGAAGATGGACGTCAAACGTCCGACAACGTGCATTAATGTCCCGCTTCTACCTGGTTGTCGTTGATAACGAGATTTCGTGTAATCCCCTAGAATGCATTGAGCCTGATCTTGTAACATTTTGATCGACTCGCTGGCATGGAGACCCTCCGTTTCTGTGAAGGAACATATCGATATCGAAACAGAATTTTAAATATCTGTTTAATCTGCAGTTTAGGAACACACAGCAATCGAGATCGAAATGTAAAGTATTTCGTTAGTTTATATCGCTTAAAGGAAAGAGAAGAGAAAGATCGAAGTTTTAAGTATTTCCTTGATTTCAATTATTTAAGTAAAAACATTTTCATAAATTGAAATTACGAAATTTGTTTGAAATATATCTATCAACTTTTTCGAAATTAAAAATCAAAATTTCTTATTACCTGGAGTAAACAGTGCTACCGCTTTCATACATCCCCATTCACTCATATCTGGTGAGAGTTGCCTAAAACGGCATATCGTGTCCTGAAATACAGGCATACATAAAATCGTAAATAATTTCTTTTTTTTTTTAATTTTCACTATCATTTTTTATTGCTTAAAATTAGAAAAATATTCTCGTTCATATTTGTTCAAAATATTAAAGAAAATGTTAATTATTTATTCATTTTCTTATGATGAAATTACCAAATATTTCATATTCTATGCAATGATCAATATAATTTTATATAAGTTAAATTATTACCTGAATAGTAATTAATTGTTGATTCGTTGTAGCTTCGTCTGGCAATCTTGCTCGTACTTGTTCATCCTCCAGTAAGCCAGTAATATTCCACGATATTGACCACTGTGCTAGATGAAGGAGAAAAAGTTGTGTCCACGAGCCTTCGAGTAACAATAATTGATCGTTCTTCGAAAGGGATTGGAATAGTGGTAAGCAACAAACCCATCTTACTGCCATAAATAGTAAACGTGCAGTTGTTTCCTGAAACATATTAATAAGCTTCGTTCTCCGAGTGAAATTTTTGTTTTATCTGTTTTATTGATCACACATTTTTAATATTTAGAAATATAAAATAATAAAATATATTAAATTGCTTTCTAATATTAGGTATATATTTTCAATTTCAAACTCAGTAATAAAATTATATGGGACTAGAAAAAGAACCGTTTCATATATATACAAATCAATTTGTCATTAATTTTATTTTGAAAATTTTATATTTTATAAGAATAATTATCGTAAAATTTTTGGGATAATTACCTGTAATAGTTCTCGCGTAGGATTGGGATTTATTAATGTTCCAGTGGAATTATGACTAGCTTCTGTTTGTTCCAAAGAATATTCTGTTTCCGATTGCAATGGTGCATTCCATACGAGTTCCTTATAAATGAAAAATATATTTAGACAAACAATACGCATCTAAGAATAATATTTTAAAACTAAAATACTTTGTCTAAAGAATAACATAACTTTATGATTGGTGTTAGGTTCGCATCCGTCAAGCACTCTGTATCTTACATAACGTCTTATCCATATTGTATACAAAGTTGTTGGAAATACATATATTTTATATCCTGTTAACACGGTGTTATATCAAAACAATCATCCCTATTATCTTAACGGAAATCAGGGGATCGATCAACTCGTGGTGTCGATTATTATAATCGACATAGTAATTATTATAATCGTAGCGGGAATTTACGACTCCCGTTGACGTGATATCTCGCGAACGCGTCTCCCCGCGATTGGTCGAAAATACAATGATGTTATAAATTATTATTAAGAATTTTTAAACTATTTTTAAGCAATTTAAAAATCTAGATATTTCAAATATTTAATATTATATTATTAAAAGTCAATACAAATTTCTCTATTCTTTCAAAAAAGTTATCAATTCCTTCTATTAATACTTTAATCCCCAAAAATTGTGTCAATATTGCAACAGCATTGAGCTATAGATCTGAACAAAAACCGTGTAATAAAATTTAAAAATGTAGAGAATGCATATGGTATGCGAAAATAAAGAAGATATCCTCAGTAACTCATTGTAATCTACACTACATTCGTATTCTACAAGATTATCATATAGACATTTAAAACATTCCTCTAAACTTCTCCCTGTGTGTTACCGGAAAGTTAATTTCACGAAACTAAATCCAAAACAAGGGACGAGGATCTCGTCAACACGAGGTCCACGATCGCTCAGTTTCAGTCCAGAGTGTGAAACCGGCAGGATTTGTCGGATTGACGGTTATAAAGTTTGCAAAGGGGAAACACCAGACTCGAGCAAATTGAGCTGAATTACTTACCTGACACTGCTCCGCGGACATTAGTATCTGAAGAAGGGGTGGCTGCGGTGTCAGAGCGACGCTCGGGGGTGCTGAGTAGAGGGTCGTGGTCGAAGGAGAATGCGGTAGAGCCAATGGTGCCGGGGACGAAGAGTCCTCCGGTGGTTTCTGCACCAGTGCCACTGGCCGTGGATAAGGCGAGAACCTCTGGTCGCACCTGAACTTTCTGCACACATTATCCTTAGCGTCCTTTTATTTGAGTTATCAAGCTCTAATTGCTAAGAGTAAGGTTTTGAAGTAATATTTAGATTACAATCATAGATGATTTTTTTCTTAATTATATCTTAAACGATGAAAATACTTCTAGCAATGAAATATAGAATAATTAATGATATGTATAAAGTATAGGATGAATAACAACATATCTTTGATAGCCTGTATGATATTTCTGGCACGATTTAAAAATCGGCTTAAGAACGTGTAGAAGATAATATGGTATATCTTTTAGTTCTTCAACATCGAAAGGAGAAATTGAATTATTCCTTCGTAAGCTTCGTCAATTTAAATAGTATGAGCCATTGATGAGTCAGTCATTGTGTTTAAACAGAACAATAACGTAGCGTATTAAATTACAATATTTACTACCTAGTACTAATGTGTACAAATATAAGTACAGATTTTAATAAGAACTTCATACACACCTTTGGTGTAAAAGAACATAAGGGGAACCAAGACCAGTCCTTAATCGATCATTGTGTAAAGGTGGTGCGATCGGCGATTGTTGTTGAGGTTGTTTTGGCTTCCTCGGACCTCGTTCGTGTTGCACAGCTAAACATCGATTATAAAGAATATGTGTTATTTTTATGTTGGATTTTCATTGTCTAACGATTATCTATGAATTTTGTATAATATGTAGTTTTCATCACTAAAACTAATGCATTTCCTAAATTTAAGTGTTCTTAATAATAATGAAAATTTCCAAGATATTTAATCAATAGCAAAATCCGAAAGAAAGAAGTTAAATTATCGAAAAGGTAGATTTATTTATGTACGTACAAATTTATTCCTATTTCTTTTTCATAACTTTTATAATTTTGTTTATTAGTCGTATATGTTAATTGATTTTCAAATATGTTCTTTCGGGTTTCTCTGAAGCGCATCAATATGATTGATTTACGAAATACATTCCCGATATAACCATGAGTGATCTCTTAATGCCGGAGCATCATCTTGAATGGCTCTATTGATGCCACTCAAGTGCTTAAATAGGGGGAGCAAAATGGCTCGTGAAGGATTGAATACGGGATTCTAAATTTCTTTAAATACGATAAATTACACTTTAAAAGGGTCAATCTTTAATACGCCTTATAGAATTATTCACATCGTTTGAAATATTATCATCAAATAAGATGAACTACTTTAATTACAATATTTTTAAATATCTCATGAAAGTTCGAATAAATTTCGAATAAAAATTACTTCTTAGACATTTTAATAAAAGGATGTTGATAAAGAAATGATGGAGAATTGGTGATAAATTATTTGTGGTCATCATCTAATGTATTAAAAAAGATGTTTTCAGATATAATGGTATAATAGTAATATTATTACATAAATAATTCCATATTTTGAGTTTCTTAATAACGTTGAATAAATGTATTAACATATTCTATATAATAACGAAAAGAACACGACCTAAGAAGGAATTCTCCCCAAATCTTTTACCCAGAAAAGACTAATAGCACCCCTAACAAACTCTGAGCACCTACAAAACCAACTTTCACATCCATCCGTCTTTAAAAAACCGTTCGAATGAAACTCCTGTGTACACAATCCTGTCACGATTTTTCACCTCATTTACGCACCGATAAAAGTCGCGTCTTATTTGTGATCGAACCATTCCCTTAACCCTCCTCAACGACCAAAGACGAAAAAGAGACCAAACCAAACTTCAAGGTTTGCGCAGGTTGCTTGAGATCCAGATCAGGGGGAATATTAAAACTTTCATATTAAATATTATATCAAAATAATCAACACAGATTTCTCTATTGCCAATTAACGTCGATTTAAATCGGAATTAATATCAATGATTCTCGTTAATGCCTTCCGCAGGAATTATGCGAATATTACAATAACATTACGCAATACTAACGAATCCTGTCACGATCTGTTACCTCATTTACGAGCCAATAAAGAAGAAGATGAGTAAGAATATCATCAGCTTCAAACAACCAAAGATGAAAAGGAAACTAAACATACCTTCAACTACGATAGAGAGAATCACAAATCATCTCGCGATAGGATAGGAACCCTCGCTCGATCTCCGGGCGGTTTCCTATTAATATCGCCTAAGAACTTAACGGTGGGAGCGAAAAAGTCCGCGCAGGTTGCGCGGAATTGAGTTCAGGGGGAGTGGTACTGTTCGAGATGTACGAGCTGTATTTCCGTGGCTTGGCTGGTTGGGGAGCAACGATGGTGGGTAGGTAGGTCGAGCAGCCTGTAGGAGGGTTGAATCTACCAAGTGTGAGGGAGAAGAAGATAGAAATGGGAGGGTGAATGCGATGGCTGGCCGGGGCGTCAGCTTCCACGGGGTCTCCTTGTCAAGGCATCGCGAGAAAGGATAGAGAAAGAGACAGGTGCAAGACTGGATAGACTCTGGTAGACATAGCCGTTACACACGTTGAAATATGTAGAACGTGTGGATGTATGCGTACAGAAAGAGAGAGGAAGAGAGAGAGAGAGAGAGAATGGAACTGCAACTGGGTGGCAAGCACATCATCATTAATGAGCCTGAGCGGATCGCAGCCGTGGATTCCCACGTTCGCACTGGCGTCGCAATATCCGCGCTTTATCCGGCCTCTCTTTGTACCATTGGCGGCGTAAGTACATATCTCTTTCTCTGATCCGCCTGATGATGGGATCGCGTGCATATACCCTGGAAGGAACGAGCACAGAAGGAGGTCAAAGTTCGTTCTTTTTATTTTCGGAGCAATTAACGCTCCCCAAGCTCGGTTTCTTACTGTGAATATTTTAGGTACTTTTTTTTATAATGTTTATTGACCAGTAAATGGGTATTACATTTGTATGTTGTTCACAATAAACAATGAACTTCGATTAAGGGATGAATTTGTCAAAAGTACCGATACGCGACGATACGACATAGCCATACAGTATTTGTGTGTCGGGATTACATTTTTTTTTTTGGCGTTACAATTTATAAATTAGATTTAAGCCGTTGTAGAGCGGTGCTTGTATATGATATTGTTTTCTTTTTCCTATTTCTGTCCTGAAAAAAACCTGGTTGTAAAAACAGGTCAGTAGAATATTTTAGGTACGTATTGGAAAATTTGATCTTGTGTGGTTTCTTATGAAAGAACTATTTCTAACGTTAATGAAACTATCGCTCTTAAGAATTATTTTGAGGATTATTAAGAAACTTTCAGATTTTTAAGGAACGTTTGCAATGTATCGCAAAATTGAAAATATGTATAATTATGTATACTTTCAAGGACGTAGTTCACACAATGTCAATATACCTAATTAAGAGATTGCGGATGTTAATATGTCTATGAGAAATCTAAAATATCCAAAATATTGTAAAAATATGCAAAAATATATAAAATATCCAAAGTACTTATGTACTGTTATACCATTCAGGCGATGAAACAAATTCTTACTTAGGTTCGATCTTTTTAGTTTTATTTATGAAAATATGGACAATTTGATTTTATTTGGTTTATAATAATAGGTAGTTGTTTTCTCTATGTAGTCAATGGCTTGCTTAATTTCTAGATAACTAAGAATCACAGAACGTTCATTAGAAGCGGAATGCTTTGTAAGCATTGTAAGCAGAAATACGGGGTGCATGCAATCAGTTAGAAAGTAAGGCGAGGTGAAATCCGCTTCGGGTCTATTTGCTTTATCAACTAAATTGGCCGTGCATCGGAACAGGTACAAATATTATTATTTTCCGAGAGTAATAATTGTTTTTTCACCGGAGAATTTTCAGTCGAGCGAAAAAACCAGCGAGAGCCGCGAGCTTGTTTGCTTTGTAAGCAAAGTTCTTCGTATGCCACACGCAGTTGAGATATTAGAATATAAAATTCATTTTTAAAAGCATTCTTCCTTCTTTTTTTAGTCATTCTCCGTTCCGATATATCGTGTTGGTTTTTAAATTATCGATAACAGTACAAAGTCTTCAAACTTTACCAATATTACGTGATGAGTTGCGATATTTTGTTTTGTAATCTAGAATTGAATATTAGAAGTACGTAGATTATTATTTTTTAATATATTTCTTATTATTTTACAGTAACATTCAATATATAGAATCCTCGGGGTCAATAACTTGCGAATCAATTGGATGTATCTTAAAGAAATCTTTCAATATTACTTACTATTAGAAAACCTAAGTCATTTAATTTCTTCTACTATGCAGGATGTAAGAATATTCAACAATATACAATACAAAAAGTTTCAATGCGATTGAAATTATAAATATACGAACTATATAAATGTCTTTATATGTATATTTTAACGAATTTTAATCTTACTTTATTTATTAACAAATTTCAATTGAGTTCATTAAAATTATGAATCGTAAAAGTAAAATATCGTAGCATGTGATATAAATACATATAGAGATTTTACAAATATTTTTAGAAAGATTAAAATATTACCATGTGTCATATATCATCAATAATCATATATAAATTAATAAATTAACAAATAACAACCCTGCGTTATTTTTCTTAGCGTTGACGACTTTACCTCGCATGCGCAAAATTATAGAGCGGATATTTTTTTCGTCCTTTGATAGAAGCCACATTTTTATTTGTTCTTATTATATTAATCTGTTTATTGGAGAATTTTTACGAACAAAATAATTTTTTAAATAAATACATTAATTTGAAATTTAGATCGATATGAGTTTAAATTTTCTTCAAAATGTAAAGGGCTATGTGTTTGGATATAGTAACACATTATTTTACCATAAACAAGTTGCATGAATCCAATCTTTAATGTAAAATATAATAATATGAAGTACGTAAATCAATACCTTTAAATTATCAAATAGAAAACTTCAAAAATGTAAATGTCACACTAGTAATTACTTAAATAATGAAGTCTATTTTCATGATTAAAAGTACATTATATAATCCATAAATAACATTTCAATTCTTCTAACAAAGCTTCTGAATCAATTTACACCCCCTTTCAAAAATATTCCTCGCTCGAAAAATGTGCCAGAGAACAGGTTAAAAATCCACGAGTAGTGGTATCAGGCGAGAAAATCCGTGTGTGGATAAACATCGTTGATCGTCGTTGAAGAACAGACCCCCAATTTCACCCCCGATGGCCGTGTCTCGACAGATCCGACGAGCGGACGAGCGCACGTTCCTCTTAATTCGTCGGGACAATTTTTCGTCCGGCCTAGAGGGCTTAAGGGGACGATTTTCGAGTACGTGCGTGCTCGCGATCCGGACGTCGAATGGACGCGGGGATTAGGATCGCATGCGCTGGAATGGACCGCGCCCTGCTCCCTTTTCATCCACCCATTCTCTCTCTTTCCTTTCTCTTCCTTTCTGCTTCTGTCTCTATTGCACGTCCGCGATGCTACATCCAGTGCACACAGAAGCCACGAGCCAGCGTAATACTCGCATACCACGTGTGTTCCACAATGCGAGTTCCCACAGTTGAGTGGCGTTCGGCCTATGTACGCACGACGTGGCCAAGTTAGGCCTCCAAGCCTTTGCGTTTGGTCATTCATCGTTAGAAGTAAAACAGAGAACCATGTCCACGTATAGTGTCGTTCGTAAGTGCTCGAACACTTTGGTCAATTTGTAGTAACGGTATACAAATTTTACCAAAGTGTACGAATGATGAATCAGTAGTTAGAAGCGACATTTATTACTTTTTCTACAGAATCATCAGACTGAATCTAAATTACTTATTAACTAACATGACAATAACGTATTTTAGCGTTTGTTGTATGTACGGAAAATACAAATGCTACGTATTATTGCCTTATTTTTTCCAAAGTAAATCAAAATCGAAGAACGAACAATAGATATCTGTCTGTACCAGAAACGAGCTAACCATCGCAAATAAGATAGACTGGCATAGAAATTCAATAAAACCAACTAAATCAACTATCCCAGAATCAAACAAAATGGGCATAAAAGAAGCCCTAAAGAAATCAATCAACTTAAGCTCCTCTGTCCTTCGGCAAGGAAGAATCCAAAAGAGTACTTAACGAGTTAACTAACGAAACTAGAATAACAAGGAAGGAAAAACGAAAGCAAGGAAAAGAAGATAAAGTAGAGAAACGGAAGAGCGAACGGTGAAAAAAGCAAGCGGATAAAGGAGCACAAATGTACAAGTGATAGAAACGATCGGAGAACGAGCGCGCGTGATCCACGTATGCGGGAGAACGAAATTCGAACGCTACGAGCTGTATATGTTTCTCTATATGGTGTATATGTGTGTGCTTGTGCGTGGGTTTGGTGCTCACACGGGCCATGGATCACGAGGGCTCACACTCTCTATCCTGCTAAACGGTAAACCGATCTGTGAACATTTCAGCAGTCAGCGATCTCGAAGGCTAATCCTCGAGTGAGTGGGGTTGATACATCGACTACCACCACCAGGCTTCGCCTTCACCACCATCAGCATCGCCATCAACGTTTCCGTGCCGTCGAGTTCAGCCGATTGGAGGGGCCGAATTCACGATTCGTGTGTCGGACTCGCGTGTACGACGCGCCCGTACACGTGTTATCACTCCAGAGAGATTCATATGGATGCTCCCGCAGTGTACATGCATGGAGTGCACGAACGTATAGGTGTGTTGTGTCAAACGGATGCCCGGAAAGGGAGCCGACCCTCTATGAACTTGTTTTCTGTCTTCTGGAAAATGCTATGAATGTTCTAACACGAGGGTATGTTTATAGAAGATCGAAAGGTTTGTGTGTATTTAGAGGATGTAGGGATGTATTGAAATAGTATAGTATGGATAAGGTTTGTGTATATAAAATATTTCTGGTAGACTTTAAATTTAGACTTCAAATGTACGTATATTACTGTTCATATGTAGTAGGACATTTACTAGTTTCGTATAAAACACGGCAATTAATTTAGATTATCAACGAAATGATTAATTGGTAAGAATTTCGTGTTTATGCAAGATTAAAGTCGGAAACGTCCAAGGAAAATTTGTGGAGTTTATGTGCAGCAGTTACATTATTGTTGGTAGCATTTCCTGATTATTGAATTAATTAAAATGTAAATATAAGTTATCTCAATAGTTATGCTAAATTGTTTTACACATATTATAGGCATAGGTTATTACACTTGTTTCTGTAAAAATATAAAGTAGTATCCCTAAGTAGCTATGGTCAACGATTCTACCACCGTCTGTATTATTGACTTGTACTACTGTCTTCATTGAAACATAATATAGTCTATTCAAACGGTAAGGTTACAAGTGCTTATAATCTCATAAATCGCTATCATAATCCTTCGAGTCGATTATTCAACACCAGGTTTTGGAACCGAATTATCGGATTGAATTATAAACTGTTCAGTGTATGGTTATTTGAATCATAAATTTCAACACGGAAATTATCTAAAAATTGTCTATATTCTTTGATGTACGTATGCTATTAACAGGGTATGATCTGTAGTCTCTTTGGGAAATTGTTGCCTGATTCACGAAGCGAATACGTATGTATGTATGTTATGCAGATTAACAGAGGAGGGTTAGCGCATGACATTTCACATATGTGTAAATGAGATGACCAACGATTAATGGAGTGTCCAACAGGATTATGCGTCCAATAGGAACCTGTGTAAGGGACCTTGTACACGAAGATTCCTTGTCGTATAAATTCAGACACAAGTTACATGTCCGTTGATAATTACACCATTCATAGCCAGAATTTTGCTTAATTATGAGAAACATAAATTAAAATTCATGAATTCCTCTTACATCGAACTCCATTTACACATAGATCGAATCAGTTACGTGAAAAATATACCGAAAAAGATCATTTCATTTTTCAAACGTTTTATAAAAAAGGTACAAGATTCGTCCAGCAATAGCATTTATAATAAAGCTTTCTTTTCACAAGGATCTTATAAAATCGTACATTTATAATAGCGTGTACATATGCAAATATCAATTCTTCAACATATTACAATATCCCTAGTTGTACATCCGATATTATACATGCATTCACGGTACATTCATCGTACCTTTAACATTCCATTTTAACGATAAACGCTTTAAAGCTATAAATAAAATTCAAGCCTCGACAATTAAGCACAATCAAGAGCCATAATCTTCAAAATGAACCTTTTTTCTCGCAAGAATCCTACAAAATTATGCATCCGTGAAAACGTGCCGAACGTGCCACCAAAGCGGCCGGGAAACGAACATGATCCATTCGCGGGACGGGAACGGCGCGTTTCCTCGTTCGCGAGATGCATAAGCTCGCGGACGTAATTCTCGCAGTTACGTGAACCGTATCCGTTGCGGGGTCCCTCTGAGCGTTACTATGACAGGTGACGATCAAAGCCCGGCTTAACGCAACGACCCGTTCCGTCCACACACATCGCGCGTCCTACCGCAAGAGGGAGAGCGTCCGCTTGCTGTCTTCCTCTTTTCAACCTTGTCAGCCCGCTTCGCACGCTCAGCCCCTCGCGGCTCACCCTGATCTCGCATCTCTCTCTTCAGAGAGACCCGCTTTACAGTTTACCGTTTATGTGGATGGATTGATGCTGCCGGCCGCGTGTACGGCACGCCTCGCTTCGTTGCGTTACCAGCCGTCCACTCCCACGCAACTCCCATCCATCGTTCTCACCCCTGCTCTATGGTTTTCACCCCCGCGTCCGCCTTTCTTCGTCGCCGACCGTGGTCGACGCCAACACGCGGTCGACCGATCGGCCAGCAAAACCCTAGTAACGCCGTAGGCTCGCTCCTTTGGCTCCAGTTGCCTTTTTTGTTTCTCTGGCTCTTCGAAAGATGCTTTGGTTTTCTTTCGAACGAAGGTCCGTCGATGGTTTTACGATCGTTCAATCATAAACACCTTGCGATCCCCGGTATTTCTGAACCCTTGTATTTCGTTCCGATAGGATCGCGTTGATTTAGTTAGTCACTGTCGCCAAGCCGGTATCGTTTAATTTTCCCCTGTTTCAATATCTTAGCGGCAAACTAATGCAATAACATATTTATATATGAACGGATTTAATTTAAAAGAACTTAATTTAATTTAAAGGAATTTTATTTAACTAAATGTACACAGACGAACGTAACAGATAGACCGCGGATGTTTTATGCGATTTTATATTTTTGTGGACGATAATTAAAGAAATAGAATCTAAATAAAAATTTGTTTTATCTACTTTGGATACTTTGTACGTTTTTGCACGTTATATGCATTCCGTGTGTATGTAGCATCCTGCATTAAAAGAGAAGCGAAATCGAATCGTAACATCACGGAGATTAAAGTCATTCTAATTATTTCCTTCTTCGTAGACGCGGAAACCGTGAACGTTGGAAAGTTATCCTGGAAACGAAGTATCGGAAATAATCCCGATTTTCCACCGACGAAAGGAGCAAACACGGGACGCGCCGGTTTAATTCCGGTTCAGAGTGCTTGCTACCTCCAGAGAAAGGGTGGCTTCGAATTATGAACGGAAACAAAGAGATTTAAACTTGGAAGTTGCGAGCCGCGATCGATTGGGCATGAAACGAGGCAAAGTTTGCGGAATCCAACGGCCTAGCCTCGATTTGTATGTGTACACTGGAAATGATGTTGACCGTAAGGCCAGAGAGGACTAACCGGTTCATTTATTTCGTTCTAACAAGTCAAGATTTAACCTCTCACACCTTGTTGTTAATTGGAAAGCTTCGTAGCATTGTTTGGATTAAAATGGATCCACGAGGAATGTGTGATAAGATTTGAAAATGAAGATCTTGACTTTACTATTTGAAGATTGAAAGACGAGAAGATGAAGAGTAATATAACTTTTATCGAATTTCTCGAGTTCTTTCAATTAATTTCTAACTATAGCTACGCCCCCCCCCATGGAAACGGTCAAAATTATTTTTTTTTTATTACAAATGCCGGGTGAGAAGTCCAGACATCAAGACACTGAAGCGAATTTTATGCAAACAACTTTCTAAACATCAGGACAATGGGACAAGTTTCGAACAAAACATTAAGACATGAAAACAATCAACAAAATATATAATATATGTATATATCTTCAGTAGTATCGGTATATTCATTTTTACCAACAGTGTTTCTTATACTTCCTGATCTAAAAATTTTATCTTCTTATATCTCCATCACGAACTATTATTATAAAGATACAATACCACTATCACTACAGTATCACTATCAAAGCATATAGATGTAAAGAAAAGTAAATTTTCCTTTGACTTAAACAAATATCGAACAAAAGCACCGAAAACAAGAGAAGAAGCGATCGCAAAAGAATAAAATGATTCGATATACCGTACGATAATTTCACAAGCAGAGCTTGAAAACTTGTCCGCTGGTTGCAAATAAGCGAAAAAAGCGAAAAGAAATTGAAGGTTCCCTCGCGAGATGCGAGAAACGGAAGGAAGATTCGATGGTTCGCCGCGAATCCTCTCTTTCCCTTTACAAGTTACAAATCCCACGCGGTAAGCCGCTTGGTAATCTTCTGATATCGTTTAACGCCATATTTCGCAAAATATACGGGTCCGCGCTGTGCGGGGCATTTCGTCGGCAAGGTAGACGGGCAGAGCAAATGACACCGAGAGGGATGAATTTCCGTGGAACGAACGAAGGGTGCTGGTATACGCTGGTGTGAGGGGTTAGAGATCTCCGGGTTGTCAGGCGGCGGATGATTGCATGCCTGCGGCGGCGTTTCGCGAAGCGCCGAGCACCGCATACATAATATATACCACTTACCGAGTGGTCACCTACGTCTTATGGGCGTTTCACAATGTTTCGTCATGCGATCTACCGGAGCGTCGTAAAATCGCGTCAATAAAATGGTAATAGCGCAAGGATAACGTAGGATGTAGAGTAAAAGTGGCAAAATGATAAAAAGAATGATAAAAATGGCAATAAGGTAAGGTGTTGGTGTGGAGGAAAAATAAGACGCAGACTGTGTAAATTTGCGAATGCAAGTACAGGAATAGAATCTAAATAGAGATTTGTAAAATCCAAGAAAGATGATAGTCGGATGTAGGATGCAGGGTAAGGTACAATTTTATATTTTTATGAATATAATTGGAGAAATACAACTTAAATAGAAATTCTTTCTATAGAAGAATTGAGAATTTGATGTCCTTGGATAAAGTAGATTTGTTATCGTTTTCTTTTCTGATAGAGGATGAAAGATCCGTTTCTTAGTATTGGTAGTATTATCGGTATAGGGTGATATTTGCTTGATTATATGGTAATCTTAGTCGTATCGAAGAAAGAATTTTCTCTTATTCTTTATGATAGCATTAGATGTGAAACTCAATATATTACTATGCTCAAAAGAAAACTGTCTTATTAATATCTAGCCAATTAGTTATATACTGAATTAAAGATATGTACAGATCTGACAACAATCGACATTTTTTAAATTACCTATATCACCACTCTCTTTATCTGCCACAACAACCCTCATCTCCTTCCTGAACACAAAAGTCTTCTCAACGTTGATAATCTCCATGAATTACTGTTAATTTCCGCGAAACTAATTGTGAGAGCAAGCAGAGGAAGGAGTCTCGTAACAAGCACATACTCGTACGTTTTTCGCGCATGATGATCGTGGAGAGAGAGAGAGAGAGAGAGAGAGAGAGAGAGTAAACGAGAGACAGAGAAAAACAAGGGGTAAGAGAGAAACGCAAGAACTAGAGGCTCACCTCACTTCGTGTGGAGCCTCCTTAACGTTAGGAAGCTCTGCCACTAATTGAATCTCCTCTCTTACTCGCGTCTGGAGCCTCCGCAACCGCTGGGAACCAGAGCACCCGTCCTGCATTAAACACCCCCCGACACCCTGGCCACCCTCATCCCCATCGAGCGGTCTGGTCCGCCCCTGGCTGCCTTTCTCTTTCGATATGTACCTCTATCTCTCATCCGCCGCTTTTCCTCCCGCTCTTTGCCTTCCTTTGAATATGCTCTGCCTTCCTCGCTCTTCTTCCTTTCGTCTTTCTTTTCTTATTTTCGTTCGTCTTTCTTTGTATTTCTGTTTCTTCTTATATTTACCTGGTACTGTCTGTGCCGTTTCCCTCTCACGTTACTGCTTCTTGATCGGGCTTCTTCGCTCGAAACCTCCTTTGCTCGTTCTCCTTTGATTTTTCTACTTTTCTCGAACGTTTTTGGTCTTCTCCTCTTTTTTTATTTCGAGCTCGCGTGAGTTGCCCGAGTATTTTATAACATTCTTCCTTGGCCATTTTCTCGCAGTACGGCGGTTCCCTTTTGCGGCTATATGTATATTGAACATTTTTTCGCAACTCGTCGAAAATTTCGGTGTTTAACGAAAAATTTAAAGTACTTAATTTCATTGCGATGTTATTTTGGTTATATCGCTGCTTTAAATGAATGTTACACTTAGAGAAATGTTTTTTCAAATTTTGATCATGATATTGTGGCTCGTTATTAAGGTAAGCTTCGTTTAACCGTGTCTCGTTTAACTGTTATCATACTCGCAACAAATGTATGTTTAGTATTTAATTCAACAGTTGTATTTAGTATATAAGGCGCTTTTTCTAATTTCAAAGTTTTCCTAGTGTTATATTTTCTTGTCCAAAATCGATTGCAACATGATGACAATTAGCGGATGTCAGACAGTGTTTAACAGAACTCAATAGAATTTACTTCAAGTAGGGTATCAATGTCATCTGATATTTCTAAGGCAGAAGAGCAATTAATACGAACGTGATGTATGATAAACGGTAAAGATGATTACAGAGAATGATTAAAATATATATACAGCAAAGTCAGCTTATTATATACATATTTATGTATCTATGTTTTTGTTTATATTAGCATTTAATTAAACTTTCTCAAAGTTAATTTAAAAGTTTAAAAAAAGATTTTCATTCTTCCGAGGAAGCATGTTGTTAATGAGAATTTAAATTGAATTATTAAAATATCAAATGTATCACTTCAGTCGTATTTAATATCAAATTTCTTAGAAGCAATTCTGCAACTCAAAATAAAGAGCTACATATTGCTGAGATTTAAAGTGTCGGAATTATTTCAAAATTTAAGGTATCAAAAACTTATGTGAAATATAGAATAGCTCTTTAGAGAAAGTAGCGAAAAATAAACCTAAATTTTAAACGGTTCTAGAATTTAAGAATAATATTTTGCATTCGTTTAGGTACAATAACACGGAATTAATATTTTACAGAAATTCCACATACCGTGTAAATCGCGGGTTTTAACAAAAACCTATTAATTACGCATATAACCATGACATGGTATTCAGTTGAAATATCAAACGAGGATTACACAAAGTCGTGTACTTATCGATATCAAATCCGATTTGCCCTGGCACGAAGAATATATGTATACCTTCAAATCAATACACGCTTGAATGCTTGAGGCTAACAAAAGAGATTTGAAATATTGAATCCTTGTAAATCGTTAAAACTGTTATTATTAATTTCTTTTCTACAATAAAAAATTTATTCCGCGGTGAAACATTGTAAAACAGACAGATAGAAGCAAATAACATAACGTTTACGTGTTATACAAGGAGAGTGATAAAATTTACAGCGAACGAATGTTAATTACTGTCCGACCTTTCATCGGGGACATAATGTAATGCTACAATGAAAGAAGATTACACGTTTTCGATCGATTAATTAATTAAATGGAAATGGTCAGCAACGTCCGTCGAGAAGTATACACGCTGGTATCCGTGAATTTTGCGGCGAAATATCGAGGGCTGGAAGTAACGATCAAGTGAGAGATCATGGAAAAGCGAAACGTGGTATGACGGTGCAAAATCGTTATTGAGTCTCCACATTCGAGCCAGTTCTATTGAAGTCTCTCGTGTCGTCGATTAATAGAGACACGCAGCATGCTGTGTGATAACGCAATTTCGATGAAACTTAATACTGTTGGATGAAAAATTCAGTCGTTCAGAGATTGTCGGGAAAAAAGTCGTATGCAGTTTCGTTTCATCTCATATAAAAGTTGTTTCCAACATATTGATTATAACAATGTAACAAGTTTCGAATTTCCGTGAATTAATCAACCTTGAATGAGGAATTACGATATTCTTTTACAAAACAGTTTCATTTTTTGAGGATGTTTTTAAGTTAAAAATGTTTAGTAGAATGAATATAATATTTATGGTATCTTGAACATTTAAGAAATTCAGTTTATAATCTTTGCTTAATTGTGTGAATAATTAGAGAATTTAATGTATAGTCTATGTATGTATTTCTAGTTTTATGTTTAAGTTAAACTTAAAAATACTCTTTTGGCCTATTTGTAGATCTATTTCTTAGAAATATTCAGTATATTGATACTCATAGCAACTTGAATGTACCTGAAGAATTTAGTTTATAGTTTACGTGCGTAACAAAATTCAATTCTTTGTTTATGTAACGACATACGTCATGGATCAAATAAATCCTTTGATGAATTAGTTGTAAAACCAACGACAAATAGAGTATTTAACCATGATTACTGTTTTACTAGGTACTCGACTACGTTTGCTTAGGAGGGTTTGTCTGACCAATAGCCACTGAAGTCACTGTCTTTGCGGGGCACTCGCGGTTCGAAAATCTTTGTCCCGTGAAACCACAAGAGAATCGCAACAAGACTACTAATATCTAAATCCAGCTAATTCAGACGAAAGATTCAAGAAAATTTAGCAAAATAATAATTGTTTTGCTCAAAACTACACTTTGGAAGAAATCAAAGAGACATTCAATTGTTACAACTTCTACTTCATTTTCTACTGAAATTCACCACAAAATGATAGCACATCTCTACAATATTAAAAGATTAGATTTATCTATTGAAGTAGTATGAACAATTGTATTGAATCTTAAAAATAAGTTAAATTTTTTTCACAAATATTAACTTAAATTAATATCTCTTTATATGTACATTATTTTTTTCATATTCCATAACTTTATTTAATATTAAATTCGTTTACAAAAATTTTGAAACGTGCAATCATTTTGTCGTGAACTGTTATATAAGATTTAAAAAAAGCAACTACATAAAAAAATGTAGCAAACAAGCTATTTTTGTTACTATAGTACAGACAGAAGAAATAGACTATCCATAGATCAGCGCTACTTCTTTGCTATCGCTGTATCCCATTGAATATTAGTTAAATTATAATAAATTCCAATAAACTGAGTATGTATATGTCTCAAGTCCATTTATTTGAAAATCAATTAATTTTGTAGGTATCATCATCTTTTACATTCTTTATTACATAACTTTTATTTATTTTTACTTTGGGTTTAAAAAATTTTTCAATATTACATCTTTCTGTTAACTAGATTCCTTACATTTCAATTAACATTTACAACATTATTAAAGTCGTAACAAACTTCATGAACAGTGAAAACAAGAGCTGTTACCATTAGAAGAATAATATAAAAAAATATATTATTAAAGATTATTTTGATACTTTCGAAAAAACTATCTCGTCAAATAAAATAGAATATTTTATTTTTATCTAACAACCTAGGTATATTAATCCTTCAAAGAGGAAGATAAAATTCTCCTTCTCGAAAAATAAAACAATTACTAGGAGTATAAATAAGTTCCCATGTTCAAGTATCGATAATATTAACGAACGTACAATGATATTCTTTCGTTTAATTATTTTTGTTAATGAGAAAATTGTCCAACGTTTCAAGAATTATACTATAGTCAGTTCTCCGTATTTTTCACAATTAGGGAAGGAAAAAATTGTTAAACAAATCAACTCGATAAAAAAAAATCAATCTATTATCTACTAACGAATCTGTTTTTCTAATTTAATTTTAACGTAATTTAATTCCTTCAAATTAATTAAAAGCAATAGATTCCAAGGGAAAACAAGTTGATTAAAATTCTGCTATCGTTTCTTCTCTACCAGCGAATATCCAGTTCGCTCCAGAAAACACGAGAACTTATATATACTATCAATATTATCAAACATCGTATTTATCGAGAAATGGTTGTTAAAACTTCCGATCAATCTTATAAAAAGCTCAACTCTTGTAGTTAGAAGATTGAAGCCTATTTCTTTCGTCTCTACTATAATTAACAACGGTGTAGAGTCCGCGGGGAAAACAGAGGCAGTCACAGCCTGCTCTGCTGTGGGAGCTCTTCGAGGCCTTCCTCTTGACAAGCAAGCACGCCATTAGACCGTTCCCGATGTCCTATGATATCGTGGTATTCTTTCCTCGCGCGGAATCACACCTACGATACTTTTTCTATAGGAGACGTATCTGATCTCACGATGCTATGTAAACATTTCCAAAAAAGTTTTATCACTTACCGTCTCTGTTCATGTTAGCTTCGAAACACTTGGCGAGTCTGCAAGCACGACATTGGTTCCTGTGGGTCTTGTCGATGGGACAGCGCCCTTTCATGGCACCCTGAACCTTGCAGATGTACCTTCGATTGCTGTGAATGCTCCTCTTGAAAAATCCTGAACAACCTGGACAGCACAGAAAAATTCGAACGTTCTGTTAAAAATCGATCGATTGTATCTTAAAATAATTTAGCGAGAAGTACGCTAAATAGAAATCAATTTTATACAAGGTGTCTTATCAATTCTGTCTATTTAGTATAATGGATAAAAGTTATAGGCTTGAGAAGATACGTAACGAGATGGTAGACAATTACATAAAAATTTGAAAAGTAATAATATTGGTAACAATATATTACAAGTTATAGATTATAGGAGTATATTTTATAATTTTATAACTTTACGTTTGGATTAAAAATTAGATGATCTTTAATTTGTAAAATTTCAATTGTTTTATTATCAAACCTGTTTCTGTTATAAATGATATTAATGATTTATAATTTGTGATTCGTAAAATCGAACTAATAATATTAGTTTAATTATGCAAGAGAATCCTGAATTCTAATTTTGCATGATATGTAAGATTATTAAAGTAAATTTATTAAAAATCGAAACTAATCTCCAGATTTCCCCTACTCCTTCATCTGCGAAACCGCTATCACCAAATTACATATATATTTTTTTCAACTGTACAACATTCATTGGAACAGAGTTGATAGAACACCCTATACCGTCGGATAAGTTACGATCATTACGTGGATTTAACCTTTATGATTTATTTAATTGATAATTAAACAATCTTATCTCTCTAAACATTTTGAGCGAATCTGATCTAAAGCATTAAGCTGGTCAGAAAATTATCGTGAATACGTGTTGTTTCGATTAGCTGTCAAGAGAATGAATTGTTAAATAAAAGCGGATTGTAATCAACGAATCTGTTGTCTCTTATAAAAGATAAACGAACGTTTGTCGGAGTGTTTTTTAATGAAAAATTTAAGTACAGAAGAGCTTGATAATTACCGTCGCAACTGTAGATGCCGTAGTGTTTTCCAGAGCTACGGTCACCGCATACCAGACACGGTATATCAAGTAATCTGTCCCCTACAACAGAAATTGACTTAATGGAAAAGCGGAAAATCTAACAATTGTTAATGATAGCTTTGTTTCTTTTCGCTTTGTATTTGTCCGTTTTTGAAAGCAAAATGTTTTTCAGATATAAAGCCTTGTTTAATATTCTTTCTGTTTTTAAACTTTGTTCAAATTACGATCAACTGTGATTAATTAATTAAACGTTCAATTGTTTTTCATTCCTAGGAATATTTGATTTTTGTATAATAGGAATATTCAGTATTTATTGAGTATGCAATTATTTAAAAAATTTTTCAAAAAATACTTAATGCATTAGTATGTATTATGTAAATTGAATATATATGTTTATAATGTTTTTAGGAATTAAAGAGTTGATAATGAATATATAATTGTAATTAAAGTACAATTATCAAAAATATTAGAAATATCTTTGTTTCAAGATTCGTGCATTGTGTTCTATTTATGAACTAGGGTAATTTCAAAATTTTATACAGCGAAAACTATAAAAAATTACATTTTCCATAATTCAATTACTTGACATCTCTCTCAACGATAAGAGAAATTGAAATGATAAAACAAATTCATTGATTACGTTTGTAGCTAAAAGAAAGTTGCTGAACTGTATACAACGTGTCCAACGTGTCTGACTGTATACAGATATTTCTACTTAATTCTTATTCCACCATGTATTCGAACAAGTTTCTCTAAAACATTTGTTTCATGTATACTACGTACATTTTACAAACTATACCATTCTTAACAGCTTCGTAATGATAAAAATACGAATATTTATTTATATTTTTACTATTTTATACAATTTCAGTTTCGTTAAGAACCACCAATTTCTCAGATATACCTTCCATCGATGAACGCTATAAACAACTAAACAAACGCAGATAAAATAAAAGAATTACATTTTTATCTTCAAGTAAAGTGGAAAACTCTTTCAAACGCGTTAAATAAAATTTCTTAATTTATCTCTCGAACAAATGGTTAACCATGCGATTAATCCGACGTGAGAGATACCACCGAGCCACTCGTATAAACCGGAGAACCTAAAAACGAAGTGAAAAGCTGGCGGAAAGAGGACTCCGTTTAAGAAAGCAAAGCGGACCGCAAGAAGAGCTGGAGCGTTAATCTGTTCTCCCCCTTTTTGGAGGAACCCTAATCGTCCTAATGATCCGCGGCAAGAAAAACACAGCCATGCCTAAGCCAACCAAAGCTTCCGTTTCTGGCCTGGGGAACCAACCACCTTCTTCTCACACCAAATACCTACCAACCTAACCCGATCAGTAGAGCTGCTTCAACCCCAACAGATTACCTCCTTCGACGTTTACGCTTATATCTAGACATCGTTGTCTTATGTGTCCTACGCGTCGATTAACTATAAACGATTTCAATAGCAAAGGGGATTAAGTATATTCGAGGATAATAGTTACAAATTTATGCAATCCTATTATATTTCAATTTGAAGTATCTTCTTCGAAAATGTGGAAGGATTTAAAAGATCGCTATGCATTCAACTCGGTTCAACGCTTAGAGTTGCTATTACATTGTGAAAATAGTAAATTATTAATAATAAATTTATATTTAACGCAATGTACATTACGTCGAAAGAAAAAGAAAACTTAAAATTATGTGCAGCTTTTTAAATAACATCAAAGGACGAAGGTAAAAGTATTTGAACATTGGAATTTAATATTTAGACTTTCATTTTTCCTATGAAATCCAGTTGTAATTTAAACAAAGTTAATTACGTAATTGGAAAATTTTGGGAAATTTGTATCGAACGATAAAAAAGAAAGAGAAAAACAAATCTTCCTAGAAATATTTGTTTTATCATTATTTTATATCAAGTAGTAGCAAGTAGTATTCCTTGAATTTTAAAGCGATTTATTCTGGATTTAGCAAAATTAAATAGTCGCGAACAAAAGTTTGGCAATGTTTCTTTAGTTACCAATTCTTTTCATTGAATTCAATTTTGAAACGAATAATAATGAGAATAGACACTTCATTTTAATAACAAGGTACAACATTCTTTATTTCATTTCGTAGTTCATTAAAAAAAAATTATACTTTGCAAAAAACGTAAAATCTAAACTAGATTTCATGTATTTTGTTTTATTTGTTTAAACTGAAATTAATAAATTTTCGAAACATATTTGAAACAATTTTTAATGAAATATAAATTAAATCATTCCGATTAAATACATAGCGACCCAATCTTGCTTTCAAAAACCATTGTTTCGTTATCTCACTTATATAAGAAGTCAATAAAACCATAAATATACAAAAAGCACAATTCAAAATACCAAGTAGCATAGTTCCATTCAATACGAACCGAAGATAACCGCTCCTCTATCCAGAATAAACTTTCTAATCTCCATTCAATTACAAATCCCAAAGCATCCCAGTTCCAGAAGTCAATAACCGGGACCAAAAACCATTGAAAGGCCACCAATTGAACAACCAATAATCGCACACATTTAAAACTTAAACTGCGACTCTTCCAATCGTCCAAAACCAAAATCGAAACAAAAAGAGATCCTCCGAAGCTAAAGTAAACCAAATCGACGAAACAAGCCATTTTAACGCGCACCCAAAACGGTCAAACGTCGACATGCCAAAGTTCAAACTAAACCCGTCAAGTCACCAGGTCATCGAAACTCCGAAACCATCCGATGGAAAACAAATTTGAAAAGGGAAAATTTAAAAACAAATATAGAAAAAACAGGAACCGACGATTCATCTTACCGATGTTGTGCATAAATAAAAACGAAGAATAATTAAAAAAAGAAGAAAGAAACGAAGCGGCACGTGTGTCACTGTCTTCTAAGTACCGCGTGCCCTGATCGGGGGTTGGCGAACCACTCCAACGTATCACTGGCGAGAAAAGCAAGAGAGGCACGCTTTATCGAACTGACCTGTGCCCATCCTTCGCGACTGATCAAAGTCGAGCATCCCCAGACGGACGACTGGACCGGTGGTCGTTCCGACACGACGCCGAGGGAGTCGCGCGAAGTCTCGAAGCGTTCTCCGTGACGAGGTGGCTTCGAGCCTCGGCGTAGCTACTCATCTCGTTGGGAAGGGCGGATACCGCGGTTCGCGTTCGTGTGTACGAGCTGCTCTTATCGATGTGTGTGCACGATGCGTCTGTACGTTCGTTATACGCACGTATATAGGGGCTGCTGCCCGATTGGCTGTCGGAGTTGCCTATCTCCCCTGACCGTAGCCATACTAGCTGGAATCACGGGTCGTTCTTCAACACGCTCGACGTGCTTCTAGGAGAGGAGTGTGGCTGGCCAGGGTGTGGGCGATCCCTAACACACGTACAGAAGTTCCTAAACGGCCGCGAGTCGGCGTAGCTATGACGTCGACACGGGGATAGCGAAAGATTTGATCGTCTCGCGATGTAGGTATTTGTTTGGTGGGATTTTGCAGTTGATGGACGATTTGGAAGCGTTAAAATTGAGATGGCACGAATTTACTACTATTTGATTTTATTTGGTGATGATTGTTTTATTTCATTTTTTTCTTCTTTTATACGTATACTCTTGCTTTTGTATATTAATAAGGAACGAAAACTCATCAATCACGAGAAGCGGTATTTTTCCAATTTAATGTGTCATATTTTGTGCCATTTATATATAGACTAATTATTAATAATTATGCGAAACAAATTATGAATTAATATGTACTATTAGTTGCAATGATATTTGTTTCATTTTTCTGTAGCATCTACATGTAGCAAAAGACTGTGTGCGTGGAATAATAATTTTCCAGATTTCTTAATTGTTTCGTGGATGCATCAGCCCTCAAAGTGGTGCAGGATAAAAGATTAATAAAAGATTAAATACAAGATTAAATCACGTAAGCAATTAACGTAAATGGAATTGTTCGACCATCGCACGCAGAAAGAGGGATAAGGTTATAACCATCGCTGGATGCGGCTTTAGTCAGGCTATTGCACGATGTACACCACTTCTTCGATGTGGCTGGTACGTTGGCCTGAAATTGGAGGGTGGTAGCATCGATGAAGAGGGGTCAGAGGAAGGTGACAGGAGGATAGGTGGGGAATTCCAACGGGCGACTAGACGGCCCGGGGACTTGCTGGCCGAGTGGCTGACGCGACTATAGTGGGGTAGTGCTAGTTAGCCACGGGAAATGCGGGGGCGGCTCCAAAGGCCACGTTGTCAGACGAACGTTACCACCGTGTCATTGGTCGACTCCACCCCTGAGACGGCACAGGGGTGCAGATCTATGTAGCAAGGGTGGATGGGCGTTTCCAGCACGCCCATTCGACGAGGGAAAAGAGCCAGGATCTCGACGACCAACCGCTGCTTCGAGATTAGATCGACGTCGTTGGTGGCTGTTAGGGCTGCGATGCCATTTGTCGTTGAAATGGTATTCCGACGTTTCTTCCAGTTCCTGGAACGGGGGGATGCCTGGATATCGCTAGGATGATGCGAGAACTACGGTTTACAGAAAAAGAAGGGATGGTAAATGTTAATGCAAAGATACTCGACGCGCGACCTCCTCCCTCCAATCCTCAAGCCGTGAAATGAACATTGTGCTTCGATTCGAGAAACTTTTGTCGAGGATATGTTATATATGTGTGTGTGTGTGTGTGTGTGTATGTGTGTCGATGCCCTGATCCTTTAGTCTCATCTTTCTTTTTCTTCTTCTTCTTCCAGTATTTTGGGTCCTCTATGGGGTATCGTTTTCACGAATTGTAAATTACACTTATGATACGCGTTATCCAAGTAAAATTGTTTACATTCGATAATTACGCTTTTTATATACGCATTTATATCTCTTAATTTAGCTTTTAAAAGTTATTTTATAGCCATTTATAATATACGTATAAATGGTATAATGTATGATATAATTACATTGTTATATTTATCGATAAGGATATAGTTAATTAAAGATGCAGTTTATTTTGTCAATTGTAAGAAATGTACATTTAAAAAAATATTACGTAATGTTTGTAACTTTTATTTCATACAAAATTGTTATTACTTTATCGCTGTTGATTATTATTTGATAAATATTACTATGTACCATCGATAGTAATATATACAGCTATTATTACAATGATCATATCAAATTTTTGTAGTTTTCTTAAAACTAGGATATATTACTCGAATTTAAAGAAATTTTAAATGTCCCATTATTATAAGAAACTGTATTGTTACCATTGCAAGTTAAGTAGTAAACGATTATCACAGATGATAATTATGCAGTAATAAATGATAACTATAAAATAAGATGAAATTGTTCTTATAAGTACATTTTATTCTATAACTTTAACATATTTACTGGAACTACAATTTTATCAGATTACATAAAATATGTTTTATGTATATAACTTACACCGTTACTATTATTATCTACAAATGGTACTGGATCTGCCAAAAAACCGTTACGTTTCTTACGCCCTCTGCAATTTTCTATGGCGAACATAAGAATTATCACCGAGGAGGTACAGAATACATGTACATTTGTAACAGCTTACCGACATATTCCTGTTTTACTGACGTAAGTGTATAGTAAAACTTGCGGCATTACGTATATAAGTTACAGATTATCGTATTTTTGGAAATATTAACAATTTTTAAATAGATTATTAATTTATAAGAATATTACATGACGCGCAATGTTATTTAATTACGTTATATTAATATTATTAATAGAATTATACAATTTATTTAATTACATTTATTTTATTTAACTATAATTTATTTAACTTGTGAGTGGAAGATGGGCAGAGTTAAGAATAAATTATAAAACATTCCAATTCGCTTTAGAAATCCTACCTATTTATTGAATTTAAAGAATTATACAATAATCTTTACAATTAAATAATTTAATAGGAAAATTTAGTTTTAATTCAAACCACTATCACACTGAATCGATAAGGAAAAAGCATTGAATGTTACATTTTGTACCTCGTCGATGGTATAATTTAAAGTATTTTGTTTGTTTTTAGGTTTGTTAATAATAATGATACTGTAGTGATGTTAATCTATTTTAATGAATTGTAGAAATGTTAAAAGATTGATTTTTATTGGTTATTTATTTATTGGTTTTTTATTTTCACGTAATACCTATTTTCTCCAAAGTATGTAATTTGTATTGTAATTTTAATAAATAAATATACAGAACATTCTAACTCTTATTATATTATTAAATACATTTAAACATAAGGAATAGAAGGAATCATGCATAATCGTGATCGATTTGAGGTTAGCTTAGTAACTAACCTATTCGTCGTAATTGTCATGTACATATAGGAACGTTATATTTATAGATGTAAACACGAAAGAAAATTAAGTTCTTTTTAAACTTATTCAGCAATTGTTTATTGTTATTGTGTTATTAATTGTTTATTGTTATTGTGTTACCATGAATGTACGAATATTTAAAAAGATTCAATTGGATTTTAAATGTAGTAGCAGTATTTTTGTAAAACATCCTCGTTCTATTCATTATATTTCCAATGCTTCTCCGCTAAATGTGTATAAGGATCATTTTTTAAATAGTAAACTATTAATGGGATATTTTTCAAATAAGCGGAATTTTTCAAATACACAAAATGCTGTTTTGCACCAGCAACTCCATCCAAAAATATTTCAAAGATCGTTACTATGCAACAAGGATGTAGTACTAACTTCAAAAATTCCTAGCAATTGTTATCCTACTGCTGTAAATAGTATTAGACAATATTCAAATTCAGGACCCACAGTTGTAAATGAAGTTATTAAATACAATGGTGGCATTTTCCAAATGATGTCTGAAAGTATATGTGTAGAATGGGTCACCGAAGCTTTTAGATACATGCATTATCAAACAGGTTTACCATGGTGGGCAAGTATCATACTTACCACAATTATTACAAGAACATTTATAAATCTACCATTAAATATACTCGATGTGAGTATCATTTCTATGTTATCAAATTAAGTTAAGTTAGTGTTAAGATTGGAATATATATTTCTTAAGTGATCTTTATCTAGCTTCACAATAGAGCAAAACAGGAAAACTTGAAAGGTGAAATGATGGATATTGCAGAGAAAGTAAGAAAGAAAGTGGATAAGGAAATAGTATTGTCCCAATTGAGTCCAGCACGTGCGATTGCTTTATATACAAGAGAGGTATTTGAATGTAAAGTATTTGGATACACACTATTATATTCTTCTATTTATATCAAGCGTATTGATTTTTTACTTTGCATGATAGATTGCTAAGGAACAAAAAAGATTATATATAAGAGAAAATTGTCATCCATTTAAAAGCGTTGCAATTGCATTATTGCAAGCACCGATATGGATAAGTTTCTCAGTTGCAGTAAGGAATATGTGTTATGTATTGCCTCAAATAAATCCTGGTGAGTAATGTATTTTGTATATAGTGTTTTTAATACAAAAATAGCAACAAAACTAAGTCCTAAAAATTTTAATGCTAGCCACCGTAAAGGATTTCCAAGAATTGACTACTGGTGGTTTCGGATGGATACAAAATCTTGTAGACATAGATCACTTTTTTATATTTCCTATACTTTTTGGATTTTCTCACTTAGTTACAATGGAAGTATGTATACAAGTATTTATTTTCTTTAGTTTACATATCTCTGTATCAACATGATACGTTTTTTTAGGTAAATTATATATTATTTAAAATAAAGGATTCAAGATTTAACAGAATATACAAGAATTTCTGTAGAGTAGTCATTGTTTGTTTTGTGCCTATCATGGCATGCTTACCATCGGTATGTTGTATCTACATTTTGACAAAATGAATAATTATTTTATTCTGTGCTATTATTCATTCTATTAATGTTTGCAAATTAAATGTTTTAGTGTTTACTCTTGTTTTGGATTACCAATAATTGCTATGGACTGTTACAAAATTTAGTACTCCTATCTCCAAAAGTTCGTAAGCTACTCAGAATACCTAAAACTGATTCTGACTTTCGACATCCATATAAAAAATTACATGAACGGTTATTAGGCAAATTTTCTTTAACGAGATCCGTAGCAAAAGCATAGAAACAAGATGAAATATTTTTCTCCTATGTTGAATGTAATATCATTTAGTATGAAGTCAAATAAAGGACGATAATTATCAATGTGTTATTAACTATCATCATAAAATATCAGCACATAAAATAAAAACGTAGGAAATATTTTTTTGGGATCTACATACATCGTGCGTAAGTTCCACTGACATTAGAGATTTAAATTTGAGGATGGAGCCGCGTTACAATAGAGGTGTATGTGGAAGCATTTACTTTCTTCAATTCAGATGTGAATATCATTGTATCAGTGCGATATATCTTTTAGAATATAGCACCAGGATACACAGGAATTTTTTTTAAAGCACTCATTGTTTTGTATTTCTTATGTACGTTTATCATTGGCATGCTGAACCTAGATTTTGCGAAAGCGATAAGTATTAATCTTTAAAAATTACATATTTTAGTGTCTATCTTTTAATTAGTGATTATAAAATCAATTCATCCAACGATTCGACTCAGTGCAAGTAAGTAAACGGAGGGGCGTACTCACAATCTTCAGATACTATAATTTTCTGGGCGTCGTCTGTGTCATAAACTCGAGAAGTCGAAGCAAGTCCTATAATATAACAATGCCTCATGGTGAGTAAATCCCCTCTTGAATTCAACAATTGATTATCGTTCTTCAACCAATAGCCAAAGTCCCTTACATTTATCGCGTGCTTAGCACAAGAATATTTTCTTTATTTCTACTAATTTGAGTCGCTGCATTGGACATATTGTGGAGACAATGATATTCGGTGAAACAGTTCGTATCTAAATGACTTATTTTTTTTAATTTATTCTTATAAGATATAGTATATACATATAAAATGCATTTCACTAACGGAGAACGCATTTTGTGGAATGAACTAGCAGATTCGAGAAGCGAATTACGGAGAAAGTCATGGCTTTTATCAAACTCTCTACATTTCTTCTCTGTAGCATTCTTTGTATCAGCTTCTTCCGTGGATTAGCAGTTGTACGTATATCGTCGCAATATTTATAAATACACAGATTTATTGTTAATATTTTAATAACTGTTACTTATAAATTTTGTCATTTTCTGATAGATTGTGCTTCTGGTAAATGTAACCGATAACTATCAATGGAAATGTAATAATGCTATATTTCTAATTGATAAGTATTTGCTTAAGTATTGACATGAAAGAAAAATATGCCAGCAAATGAATAGAAAGAAAATATTAATAGAAAATAATAACGTATATTATAATACGATCATTTTTAGGAGGAAACTCCAGTTGGTCCAGATACCCAAGTTGGTCTACGTCCACATGTGGATGATTGTTCAACATCCTGTATTGTTAACGATTGTAAAATTCGTTATCCCGCCCCTTATATCTGTATTACTCTCAGAGGACGTTCCTTTTTGATGAAAAGGTGGCTATAGATAATCCATATCAAACGAGGATATGTTTTCTTTTGACGAAGACATATACAAGCTTAAATGTGAAGAAATTTAATAAAGTGAAATGGAATAAACAATAATCATATTATTAATACATATAAATACGATAATTAGAATAAATCATGCATAATCGTTATTAAATTGAGATTACAGTAATATCTCTGACGAAATGTAATAATTTTTATTGTAATATCGAAGATCGAAACTCCATGGGATGTAAATTTTGGCGTTTATAAGGGTCGAGAATTGAATATCACAATATCACATTAAAATAAATTCTACGTCTTCACGTTATTTTGGTATTATTTATCCACATAACAAATTTACCCCGTAAATGTTTCCTGTAAATTTTATCTAGCATCTTATCATTAATTAAGACGAAGCGAAGAAAAATATATTAGCAATGGAAAAAAAAAAGTAATAAAAGACAAAGAAGTTGTCGATGTGTCCAGGATGTGATGAGTTATACGCAGATTCTCTTTTAGAAAATCAGAGAGTGGGAAACACGTGTTATTCATAATTTTGAAAATTTTTTGAAGTGAATATTCGAATTTCATTCAGCAAACTTATACGTGAAGACATGTCTCTTTTTAAAAAGTACCTCCTAGCCCTTTTCTTCCTTGGTTTCTGCATTGATAATGCTGAAATAATGGCTACACAAACTTTCTTCTTACTCGATATGGTTGAACAACCGCTAATTTAAACCGAATGTGTCGTCAAGAAATATTGAACGTTCGAGGGAAATACGGTTTGTCAATAAATATTGCATATTTTTAATATTCTCGGTATTTATTGACAAACCGCGATGATGTTGAAAAAGTTGAAATATCGACAATATTATCGATCGTCTGAGGTCACTCTTAGACTTTAGGCCGAAAGTCGTGGAAAACTGCGATTTTCACTATTTTAAACCGTTTCTAGCTCATAGAGACATTAATCAATTTGGATGAAATACTCGATATGTGTATAACTGACCTGTATATAACTACACGTCACTTTTTAAGCTAATCCTCTCAACTACCCAATAAATTTCAAGTCGATTGACCCAATTTTCGAAAAGTTATTCTGTTTTAAAGATTGTTCGATCAGTCATGCGAGTAACTGTATTTTATTTGTATAACAAATGAAAAGATTACACTACCATCTCTATCTCTATTTTATTTCCTTCTATCTCATTTCTTCCTATCGCATTTTAAAATTTTTCTCATAATATAATGTAATTATATTTGAACTTGTTATTCGTATCCTTGATCCTGACTATTTAATGGCGATAAGGTCGGAAAAAATGTATCATGCGTATGTTCGATAATGAAAATAGATGTGAAGTCGGCGAAATAGTTTATATCGAGATAACATATTAAATTACGTTCTTTATTTCTGCTTGCATGATCCAGTATATATAAAATCCATTTCATTGGCAAATAACGTACTTTGTGGAACGGATTAGAGTAGATTCAACAGATTCGAGTAGCGAATTACAAGCGGAAGTCATGGCTGTTATCAAGCTCTTTGTAGTCCTACTGTGCAGCATTCTTTGTATCATCTTCTTTTGTGGATTAGTAGCCGTGCGTATTTCGTTAGAATACTTTCAATTATACATAATATTTTAATAATTGTCATACATAAATTTTGTCATTTTGTATAATATATAAGATGATAGAGATACATAAGTTGCTATGCTAGATGAGTCGAGGAAATAGACATACACGTTAATGAGTTCATTAATTTATGTAGAGTACATACGACAGCATGTTCTAACTTAATTATTTTTAGGGGGAAGTTTATCCTTACCCAGGCGACTGTAGAAAGTACCAGCATTGTGATGGTAGCGGTTGTTTCGTTTTGGAGTGTGGCACAGGGACGGAATTTAATCCAAACATCGGCACCTGCGACTATCCTCTCCAAAATCGTCAGGATTGTATGCAACGTGGATAATTTGTGCAACAACAATTTGAAATATTTATAGAATACATCGCCATATCAAATATATATATTCCTTTTTTACGAACAAATGTACCAGCGAGAGAATGTGAGAAGTGAAACAATTTAAAGAAGTGGAATAATTGAATAAAATTTATTTTCAATTCACATTAATAATCATTTCATATTCTTATTATGGTTTTAAATTTTTCAACAATTAAATTGTACATAATTTGTGATATTCGTATAATAACACTTCATAACAACGTGTGTATGAACTTATTTATATACATATACACTTTCGGTTAATTGGGATCTATTGCTTTAGAGATAATTATCTACTTCATAAAATTTCAATATCTCGACGAATATTACACATATCTTCAACGATTAAATATAATTATCGATGAGCAATATTATAATACGAGTATCTGTCGCTGACTATTACTAATTTAGCAACGAGTGCCGGAAGTGCTATGCACGGTGGCTACTGCTCGCAAAGAGCGCACAGTCTACAGACGACCTTCGTTCGTGTATCAAGTAGATAATCGACTAAATAGTTTATAGCACATAAAAAAAAAGAGGAAAAAATATTCGTCAAATAATTTTACTGTTTATTCACTGAAACGTGATCTCCACGCCGACAGTTTATCCGGAACAATTTGATCATTAGTGCACTGTGCAATTAAATATAACAAATACAACAGTCATTTTGCATGCAAGAGGATGACATCTCGATCGTTGATCTTACTGTGTGTATTATGTTACTGTTTCACCGTGTCGACTGCTAAGAGAATGAAAGTGGTAATGAAGGTCTTTTTGTTATTAACAATTATTGCTGATATGATTGTAATTTTTCTTTATTTTACACTCGTACAAATTTACACTGTGTCCATGCAACTGTATATCTATTTCTGTTTATGCTTTTTAAAGCACATTGATGTTCATTCCTTTTCGCAACTGCTATTGTTATCTTATTCCCGGGTATTTAGATTAATCTTGACGTTTATTTCTTGTCATTTCAGGATATTATATCATTATAGATTCTATTTCGTAGTCTTTTTCATTATTTTTACTGCCTATTCCTTTTATTTATTTCTAAAATATATTCACCTTATATTAATCAATTTATAACCATTAGAAGCGGTTATACTCGCGTAAGGTGCTAGTCAAATTTTTAATGATATTTCGATGATTTCGGGTTCGTAAGATTTTTAATTTCTTCAATGAATAGAAAAACAAAATTATCATTAAAAGTTGTTTTATTATATACCATACTATATTATTGATAATTGAGTAATATTTATCAGCTTCCTCTTACATCACAGATTTTTTATTACGTAAGGTCTATGTTATGCTGATAGCATAGACCTAAAGTTATTTCCTAGTATCTGGTTTTTCTTATTTCAACATAATTTTATCTACATATGTTTTTATGCCATGAACTATTCTTAACGCCTTAATTTCCAAATGTATTTAACTGTCACAATCATTTGTTCCGAATTTTTCCACTTGTCACATATGGTGACAATATATAAAAATATCTTAGAATTTACGAATGTGTAGGAATTATTTATAAATAATTGCTTTTTGATGAGTTCTACTTCACAATTCTCTCATCAATTATACTTACAATAAATATACGTATTATACATAAATAATTACAATTAAAGTAGTGTGACGTATATATAATTATATATATTCCTATATGAATAATATTAATTATAATATCAATATTAATTTCTCTAAAAGAGACTGTATATATGTACATAATCCGTAAATAATAATCTTTACTAATATTTTAGCAATAATTTTTAATAATTTTTTAAAATGTAAATTAAATGTTTGCCAAAAAGACATGTAATTTGTCATTTTGACGTGTTTTTCAGTTTCAGTGCTGAAGCAGGACATAATCAAGATAATATTACTGCAGAATTCCATTTATGTAAACTCGTTGAAGCAAGAACAGTTCAGTTGACTGAAGTTTATTTCCCCCGTTACTTATTACTCTTCCTTTACACACTCATATATAAATAGAAGTTCAAACGAGTGGATACAACCGGTAGCAATTTAGTTAACCCAATCTCTTGCTTTAACAGGCGAAAAGATTCTTAATATTTAAAGAAATCCTTCCGCATATACGTACATAAGATGGGAAATTATACGTATCAACGATGATTTTTCTATACTTTTCTCAAGCTTAGGAAATTTGCTCCGAATAAGAAACACGATTGGATCAAGTAATCGAACATTAATTAAAATTTTGTTTCGATAAACAGAGTTCAGATAAGTGGAATTCTACCGTACTATTTCTTCTTATGAATATTCTTAATGCTTTATCTCCAACCATAATTTCTATCATTTCACTTGTTTATTCACAGGAAGGGAAAGAATTCGACGTGCTACCATATCCAGGAGACTGTACGAAATATTTGGTATGTCGGAAAGGCGTGTGCAACTTAGGAAGTTGTATGTCCACTTACGTGTTCGATCCTGCGGCCGGCACTTGTTCACATCAAGCACGCGGATTCGTCGATTGTGGTCTTCGTTCGCCAAAGAAGTATAGCCCCTCCTGGTGAAATAGCAAGGCCGTAAAATCAGTCGAGCAGAAAATTAGAAATGTTTCGACTGAGGAAACGGCGACTTAAAAGATTTTGAGGGAGATATTGGGAGTGGCATCAATCCATTAGCGATGCAAGTTTAAATCTCAATTTCGACGAGATTCGAAGATTTTCAATGCTGGAAACGAAATGCGAATCATTTTGTATATAATTTGATATGTAAAACTTTTTCAAGTCCTGTCAGTTTTAAATGTTGAGTCTGGGGATCTGAAGTTATATCAAGTTTTCGGTCCTCAAAGTTCTGATGAATCTTAAAACGTTTCAATTGTATATTGTTAATAGTATTATAGTATTTATATTATACACCTATAATATCGAAAATAAATTTACGATATTATATAAAACATGATATATCGAAAAGCCATATATAATATACTCGTATAAAGTATTAAGTGTAATCACTAATCTTTCGAGTCTTTGAAGCTAAATCTCTCAAAATCACTGAGAACAATGATCAAGACTCCTCAAAATTTTAAAGACTAACGAAGACCTACAGTTCATGATTTTCAAACGTTCCAAGTATCGAATCATATTTAAATGGATTCGAGGTATTCTACGATATATCGTTGTCTATTAGTAGACAATAGTAGACATAAGATAATAAGACAATAATAGTAGACATAACAATTAGCGACCTAGCTATTTCATCATCAGGCTCTCTATTTCCGCCGAAGAAGCTTAAAAGATCGATTCACTCGAAAGATCATTCGTTCATCTACAATACACCTGTTTCATGAAAATGTAACACAACTAGAATAAACTCGTAAAAAAAAAGAAGTGAATCATCATCTCCATCTCTTTCTCCTTTCGTATTTCCGCTGGTGTAGTGTTTGCAGCTACACAGTCGGCCTCTTTATCAGCCCTCGTGTCTGATCGTTGTCAACGAGGGCCAATTTGTTCACTCTGGAGTCAATTGGCAAACAGTTCTGTGTGCACTCGCTTTATTAGCATGTTGATAAAAGCACGTTCGTTCGTCTTCCTTCAACCCAACGCAATGAAGTTCTTCTCTTTTCCTCCAGTTGTGCCAGCCGGTCTTACTCGAACCGTTTCGATTATTCGTCATCTTTCTCGTTCCTTTGCGTCAGCCTGAGATTCTTTTTCCCAGCGGTTGATTTCTGCATTGACCCTCGACCTCTGCGACCGATAACCCTTTCCGTTTATCGTGGCGCAGCTCGTTTTCTCCGAAGAACGCCGACTATGTGCAGCTTCTGGGTAAGTATGGGACGCAATTGTGAACGCGAACTACAGTTTCATAAGGAAAACCGGGTCAGCTTGCCGTAATGCCAGCAGTATCGTCAAAGCGTCGAGGATGATGTCGCGGTATACCGGTCGTTTTCTCGTTGCTCTAGCTGTTCTCTGTTTTGTCGTCGTTCTCACACACGCGGTACGTGATCTTTCTCCCTTCTTCTCTTGTTCTTTACCATTGGATTGATACTTGGACGGTCACGTGATTTTAACACCTCACCGGAAGATCATCGTCTGTTCCAAGAGCCGATTTTCTCTGACGTGGTCACGTGTACGGTACCGTTCGTTATTATTCGAACGATACGTCTATTAAATTATAAATTACTTTCTTTTTATTCTTATACTATTATTATATACAATGTAACGCATGGTAAATAATGCATTCATGTTTTGTTGTAATGTGACGTGATTGTGTGTTATAATTATAATATAATTATTAGACCGCGGATGTTTATTCATTTATGGGGAATTTAAGGATGTGGAAAATTTCCAATACTTTTGACAACCGACATACATATTTTGTGTCGCGTTTAATGGAGTTGGAATTATTTATTGCAGAATTATTTAGTTTCGTTTGCTAGAATATTGAAATTGTATAATCAAAGAGATATATTACTTCTTGTTGAGATAAAAGATTTTATTCTTCACTAAAACAATACAGTTTGTATGTGTGGATCAATGAAAAGTATAACATTATATGTTAATTGGATGGGCGTAATGTTTTTTCTGATTTTTATAAAATTCTTTTAATGATAGAGAAATGTACAAGAGGTATAAGTTTTACGAAAAAGGTCTCACGAAATCACTTTGTACGTAGGATAAAAGGGAAAAGTGATATACTCATGTTATTGTACCTAAAATTGTTTTTAAATTTCTCTACGAATTTTCCGAACAACGCGATATAAAAATGCAAAAATATATAAAACATCCAGTTATTTGTTACAAAATTCAATGGATGAAACAAACCTGTCTAGGCTTCATTTCGTTATTTTCCTTTGTAAAAATATGAATTTACATAAACTTTCGTAAACTGTAAAGTAAAGTTGTTAGATTCTATTTTGATCGTATCATTGGTTAAAAATTAACCAACATCCTAAACATCAATTATTTAAACAGTGCTCATTAATTTTTTAAGTCGTTCGAATAATTATGAACGGTAATGTATAAATATTGCGTATGATTTAAGAAAAGATTTTTCATTCCTGTCTTCTTCCTACATTTTTTTCTGGTACAGTTGAATAACTTTTTTCTGACTCGTTTTGGAGAGGTTTCTTTCGGTTTCTCCTTCTTGTCAATTTTGAGGAAGTATTTAAAATAATTTGTAAGTAGTAAAAGATTGGTAAAAAAGTTTATCAAGGATTCCATTGGGAAACAAAAATATTGCAACGACTGAATTTGAAATTTTAAAAATAGTTCTGAGCAATTTCTGATGTTTTAATAGTTAGGTGTCTTTCTGTGAATTTGCTGTATTTGAAATCAAGAATTGACAAATATGATAGTTCTGTCGAGTAGCGAGCGAAAATATTACAAAGAATAAAATCTGATGTTCGCAAAATCATTATTTTACAATTAAACAATTAAATTAAGATACATGTAGTGTAAATTAAAATTTAATTCTTAATGAAAGAGATCTAAATCACGATGATGTGTTGTTTTATGTATACTTCTACGCAATTCCTGTTTCTCGTTCGCACTGATGATCGTCGTAGAAAAGAAGTAGCTTATTAATGTGTATTGACGAGATAAGCGCTGATAAGGTGGACGATAAAAGTAAAGAATGTAGTCGACAACGATTAAAACAGAAAAATATAACATAAGATGTTTCTGGTAGTGAATCTCGATGATGATTCATTTTATTCGTCCCTGTGATTATATTTTTTTAATAAAAAGCTAAAAGCAAAGTGAAATATAGTAAGTGTAATAATATTTGATTTCACATAATTTTGTTTCTTTGTGAACAGTTGTTATAGAGCTGGAAATTAATTAAATGACATTAATTCAAAATTCATCAAGTTTGTAAATTGTATAATGTGGTATATTTGATGTGTAATTTTTTAAAATGCTTTATTATTACATTATTACATTTGACATAAATCTACCATTGTTTACAAAATATTTTAATAACAATATATACATTTTTTTATATATCTGTCTTAATGTCAAATCAAATTCTTATTAATATATTATACATGTAATGATTAATTTAGTAAAATAAAAGATTCAAGCTGATCAGATTAAATGAGATTAATATTTGGTCTAAGGGTTATTGCTCATCAATATTTTCTCGATTTTACAATTTCAGGCGTATTACTATCTGCGTATATCTTCTTTCTTATGGCAATACATTCTACGTTTATTACGTGCTTCTGCCATCTTAAAAGAACTAAATTTCCCATGTTAAAACAAGTGCTAAATTGCAACATAAACATCGAAGGACCGCAGCAGTGTTGATGCGATATTTCATAATTTATTTCACACATTTTCCTTAATTTTTCATTTACAAATAGATCTACGATCGCAGAGAAATAACGACAAAACCGCCGAAACGAAGAGAGTCAGTGCTTCCTTGGTATACACCTGGCAAAGTCGATTCTAACGAAGATTTATCGCGTTCCCCAAAATGGCAGAAAGATCCAGAAAATCCTGCTTCCAGGGAACCGTATGTGATAGACGCTGAAGCAAAAACGTGGAGTCCTTGGAGAAGAAATCAGGGAAGTGATATCGAGCAAAGGACAGAGGTCGCAGATGATTCTCAAAGTACGACAAATTTTGATCAACATGCTGGCTCTTCCTTGGAGTACGGTCAGTTCGAGCAACAAGAAAATAAGAAACTTTTTCCGGATTTTGATGATTTGGAAAAGGGAAAGGATAAAGGGGAGAAACAGGAAGCCTCGAAAGGAAATGATTTCCAGACAACAATAAAGGATGACCAGGACTTTTACGAAGGAGTACCTGCTGATAGCACGGTAATATATTCACCTTTTTCTTATTTAAATTCTAAACTTTAAACATTGTAAAAAGACTCTAGTCTTTAGAGAATCTTCTCTTCCCTTAATGATATTGAAATGTTATCTTATTCCTCTGGAGTCAATTGCTTAAATTCTAAATTTTTAATATTAACAAAGGATTTCAAGTTTCGGAGAACTCTACAATTTTTATAATCTATCTTTTATTTTCTGTCTTCGCTCTTATTTACTACGAATTACACTCGATCGAATAAAAGATATATTTATTAAAACATTAAATTCATTACAGAAAGAAAAATCTAAAGAAGAATATATTCTTTAAGGGTATAATTGTAAGATTTGCATAATTTTTCCAGAAACCCCGGAAAGAAAAAATTCTTATTTCAACGATTCAAAAATCTACAGTGGCTCGATACGATGTTAAACGAGGTGTCCAATGTCCGGAACTCGATTCCACTGGGCAATTCGTGTATCCTCCTGATTGCAAATTCTTCGTAAACTGTTGGAAGGGTAGAGCTTTTGTTCAACCATGTGCTCCTGGTACTCTTTTCAATCCAGACACCTTGGAATGCGATTTTCCGCACAAAGTCAAGTGTTACGGCGGAGAAGTGGCTGATTTTCCATCGAATGAGCATTTGGATTCTTCAGGAAGTCGCGAGCCATTGTTGTCTGGTAGTCATCAGGGTTACAGCGGGCACGGAAGACCACAGGTCAGTAATTAATACCTCTAAATAAATAATTTGTTTAGTTGGTAAAGAATGCTATCGATGATTGCTGAATTATTCAAATTAATTTGAAAAAAATATTAGCATAAAATTCATTAGCTGAAACTTATTTCAGTCACTTTAAAAATTACAAAATATTAATTATAATGTTTGTTTTAGGAGAGAAGATTTGGTCTATTATATCCGTCAGTAATAATAGAACTTGATTATGTTTACGAAAATTTACTGCAAAATTTAAAAAATGTTTCTTTAAGTTATTTAGGAGTAATTAATTAAAGATTGAAACGCCTACTTTTTAGAATATAATTTTTAAATAATTAGAAAGTGATAGTAAATTTGAATTACAGGAACCACGATGTCCACCATATATAACAGGTTTGATAGCACATGCCTCGGATTGCACAAAATTCTTACAATGTGTCAATGGGGCTACGTATATTATGGATTGTGGTCTTGGCACTGTGTTCAATCCTTCCATAAGTGTCTGTGATTGGCCAAACAACGTAAGAGGCTGCGAAGGTAATAAAATATACAGTTATGAAAATATATTAGATTAAAAATTTAAATATAAAAGTTTAGAACTTCAGAGAAACGACATTTCTCTTGTGTATTAACTCAATAGCATAGACAATGAATCAATATTAAGAATTAATTCAAGAATATCAATAACCCTTTGGCAAATAGATGCGCTAAAATCTAAAGAAGAGGTTACGACACCAATGGTTCCTCCCGATTACGAAGACTATGGAAATGGAAGACTGCAATCCCACACAACTGAACAGCCGAGGAAAATCTCTTGTCCTGTTGATTATACAGGATTGCTGCCCCATCCAGATACATGTAAGAAATTTCTTCAATGTTTGAAAGGTGGAACATTTATCATGGATTGTGGACCTGGTACAGCCTTCAATCCTGCAATTTCTGTCTGCGATTGGCCGTACAATGTACCTGGTTGCAGCAAAGGTATACTATATTATTATAAACCATATTATAAGTACTTTAATATTATTTCACTATCATATTGGTATTATACTAATATTATACCACTATATCAATTATACCAATATTAATATAATGACATCCTAGTATTTACAAGGGATTGGCCCGTTTATTAAAAGAGTGGCATATTTCGAAAACTGTCAAATTCGAGATATTTGTTAGCATTGACTCTAAAAGTTATACTATTTAATTTTATCTATAATTATTATTTGTTATTTTACTTATCGTTATTTTATTTAATAAAATTATACTACTTAATTGATTAATTCAAAACTATTTCAACCCCCTTTTTAATAGTAAGCAATACTCTCCTATAAAGTACAATAAACATACAATTTATTTTAACGCAGATAAACCATCGCAAACGCAACACTCAGTCGGTTCACAAACCACCTTCAAATCCTGGTCAAACCACGGTTCCACAGACTCCAGTACTTGGCAGTATACTAACCATCACAACCACACATCACAGGGTCATTACAGACCAGGTTACTCACACGGTTATCCCAATCATCCAGTAACAATAACTCCTTCAGGAACAGATTGGGATTCTTTAAGACCGACGTGGATACCAAGCTGGAAACCAGGTGCTTGGACGACTGCCATGCCACCCTATTCTCAAGGCCAACCTCCTACTAATACCAACACACATTATGGATCTTCTAATGAACACCATCGGCACAAAGGTCATAGTCAATGGGGTCATACATCAAGTTCAGGCGATCCACACTTCCAATGGCACCATCATGATCACGGACCGATGGATCAGAATAATTATAATAATAGGCCTCATCACCATTATCATCATCATCATCATTATCCGCACGGGCCAATTTATGATCCCAATAAAAACACTGAATCACAGCAGCCTGCGCCTCCAAACAGTCACTCGTTTCCTCAAAGACCTGGAGACCAAGAAAGCGAGACTGGAAGCTGGCATTCTAATCACGGATATCAACACGAGCATCATCATTATCATCATAATAACAAAGGTATACCAGAGGCTGTTCCTAGTTTTCCATGGCATGGAGAAGAATCTGGTCAACAGACGCAACAGCCTCCTTTTGATCAGACTGAGGATCATCAGACTTCCGATGGAAGATTTGATTATTCTTCTAACAGAGATCATGTTAATGTGAACCAAGGCCCAGAGTTCACACCTAACAGGCAGGAGTATGGGAGAAGTGGTCCTGAATTCCCTCAGTCGGGATCTGATCAAACGGTCATCCCAAATATTTACGTTGATGGTAACTCTCAATCGTCGGTGGATGACAATTCGAGATTCAATGTACAAACTGTGGAGAATAGGACAAGCTGGCAACCAGTGCCAACAGGAAATAGGTTTAATCTTAGCAGCTGGAGTCAATACGGTCCAGGACAGATGCCAAATCAGAATCAGAATCAGAATCGACGTTGGGATCAAGGTGATTTTTAATTCTTTTTTTTTTTTCAAACCTTCTGTGATGTGGATTGATTGACTGACACAGTGGCTCGTAAAAGTATTCGTATGCTTACTATAGAAAATTTTTATGAAATTTGTCACCCACTAGGTATATTGTGGATATTTTATATATCTTTGTGTATTATCGTTCTGTACATTTGTACACTTTGAAATTTCCCATAAATGGATAAACATTCGCACTCTAGACACGATTATCGTGATCATATTGAATTTTAAAACGAATTTAAAAATGTATACAAAAGTTACACGCATATAGATACTGCGTACATGAGACCTTTTATTTATTTTCTATTAATTGTTCCAATATTTGTTCGGCTTTGTTATGTTTATTACTTAACGATCATTTGTTTATTTGCTTTTTGCTCGAATATTTTGCTTTCTGGAGCTTTCGAATGAAGCATGTTTAAGTGAAATAAAAATCCACATAGGGCCTGATGCATGAGGGTTATTATTCTCGTAGCGTGTTTTGTTGCATTATGAGTATGAACATTTAATTCTTATTTATCATTGAATCATCTTGATTTATGTCATTCACTAAAATAAAAAAATCTTACGACTAAAAAGTTTAGGTAAAAACGTTGGGACGGTATTACACGTAGGTTAAAAACACATCTAAAGGAATTCTCTTGCAATAAGTCGTAAGTAAAATTATAATACTATAATTCATTACTATAATTTTTATTTCGGGCGAATCAACACGTTAATCGATTTTACGATTGCCATAAAGCAGGTAAATATTTTAACAAACTATAACAAAATAATATAATTATTTAAACTTTATTTATACTTTTTTTTTTTATAACAAATCACATGATTGAATGAAGATGTCGGAAAGAGGGGAAACAAACAACATACGTATTTGTCAATATATTGCCTTGCTGGGTGTTTTGAAGTTGTTACTGTCTCTGGGTAAGTAACATAAAATAATAAACAATTTTAAGAATATTTTTTCTTTCAGGCCCTACTAACGAGGATGGCAAAGTTCGTGATTGGGGATCTAGAACAGATATTTATCAGAGCACAGCTGATAAGCAAGCAGATTCAAAGTTAGATGCATGGGCGTCGAAAATGAATATTTTTCTGCATGGTAAAGGGCAACACGGGCCAGGTAGGGAACATTGTAATGTACTTTAACCCTTTGAAGTTCCAATAGCATTCGATATTTGAACAGTTCGTAACAAAACGGTAACGTAACTTCCCTCTGTATAATTTTATCAATTTTTATTGTAGGAGTAAAAACTGTTTCGTTCAATTCAACGAAACTTTCTTATCCCAATGGGATATACGTGAATATAAATGGCACAAGAGGCCATTTTATCACGAAAGAAATCGAAGTGAATCAAGGCCATTCGAAAACGCAAACTTACAGGCCTAATGATCTTCGTGGGCCGAATGAATTCAGCAAAAACGATGAGAATCTTTACGTTAACTCTCAGATGACGAATTTTGATCACATACCGCCTGCAGTTCTTCAACCACCACCTATTACTTCATTTAATCGTCCACCTGAATCCAATGACGAGTCACAAACTCAAAATACATATTCTTACGGGAATGATCCTCGAGGTCCAAAATTGACAAGTTACATGAATTTTACGAGTTCTGGAGATTTAGCAGGATCTGGTAATATTTATTTTTAATTCGTTAATCTTTTCATGATAATATAAACGAATAACGTGATTTCTCTTTATTGTTGAAATTCAATTAGAATCATAAAATTCGTTGATTATTATTTTTAATTCTCATGTTGCGCTCTTGTTGTAAAGATAACACGATACGGAAACGTCAAAAAACCTGAAACATGGTAACAAATGGTCTCTATTTAACAGGTACTAATTACAACCACGTGTTCGTGCCGTCATCGAATCTTCAGCCACCATATCCAACTCTCAACTGGTCCTTGTTTTTTCCGCTTTTAGTAAATTTCTCACGAGGCGATAATTATTATCCACCAGTACCATCTATCTATTTGCAACCGCCATATGAGCCTGTTCAGACAAACAAAACGTTTTCCATTGGTTGGCAACATCCACCTGCTCCATCCTTCGAACTTCAGCCACCGCTTATCGAACCAACAGACCACGATTTTAATCCAAATTTTACAATCAGGAATCAGCTGACTCCTCCAAATTTCATACCAAACGTCACTGGCCAATATCCACTCGTTCCATCGAGTAATCTCGAACCACCGTACGAAGAATCCAGTGACCGATCCAGTGATTTGCCTTCCGCTGTCAGTAGTACGACTCAACGAATTCCAGAGACGTACGCGTCAATTTCACCGCAGAAGAAAAAGAAGAGTACCGACGCAGCTGAAGATAAAATAATTACCACGACTGATTCGAACTTGCCTACTGTGTGGATAGAGAATGAAAATCCTCCGAACAACGATTATCCAGATATCATTGAGCCTGATTACGATCCTGACGTGGACGTGTTGGATGATAAGAAAGTTTGGAAGCCGGTATTGGTTTATGAGAATAAAACTCAGGCTGCTACCGAGTCTACCGCTGTTATGAAAATTAATAAGAAGAATTCGGATCTAGACCTTTTTAATGTCGAGGCCGCTCCGTTTGAAGAAAGTAAGTTTAACGTTGATTTATAGGTCGCGGATTTTTATGCATTTATGACAAATTTAACAGCGTAAAAACTCAGAGATGCATGTAGCGTACAAAAATGTATAAAATATTCAAAGCGAAGTATTCGTCATGATTTCTAGTAGACGAAACAAATTGATGTGTAGATTTCATTTCACTAGTCCTATTCGTAAAAAATGAAATTGTATAAAAATCCGCAGTCTATTGATTCGTGTCTTTAAAGAAGATTACAGTCGTTTCAACTAGAAATTCAGCAAGATATAGGTAAGTTTTTGATTTACATTTTATACAATTGAGTTTCTCACATAATTGATTGGCTTTTGGCATGAGTTGCTTTCGGAATGATCTTTTGACATTGCGCTTGAAACAATTTGAAATTTTAATAACATTCTAGTGCATATGATAGTTTATAAGTTGATTATTTCATTTTTTGGTTTCGGTAATTCTATTCTCAATTAATATACCGAGACAAAAAAAGAAAGGAAAAGGAAGAATTGACACATATCGCGTTATACTTACGGGATATCTTAAATAATACTATGTATAATAATATATGTATTATATTCTTAAAAATGATAAGGTATAGTTGTTCCAAAGTTTTATAAATCATAATACAATACTTAAAGTGGAAATATTATTTTACAGAAGAGCCACCATTCCCATCGTACTACATTCCACCGGTAGAACCGATAGATCACTCCAAAAAGACTACTTTGCCAACACCAATTTCCGGCCAGGTATGATTTTTATCAACATTACAATCGTTATTATATAAATATTTTATTCTTGAGATACAACATGTAATTAATTTTCAACGTATAAAACAATATTTGCTTCTATTATGCGTTTTGTTACTGTATGGTTGTAAGTGAAAATATTTTCTTCAAATTCTACGAATGCCTTTCAACTCGTGAATGTATCTTATTCTTAGTAATATAATTTGCGTATTCTCAGGTGATTCGACTTAGAGGAGGTTCTGCTCCTCACGATGGATATGTTGAAGTTCAAGGTACGAATCCTGGTTGGGGAATCGTTTGCGATGCGAGAAACAGCTGGACTTTGAAGGAAGCACATGTTGTATGCAAACAACTTGGATATTACAGGTATTTTATAATACACATTCAAATTGACAAAATTTATTTCCCATTCTCCTTTTGTATTTATTTAAATTCTAAGGTACTGAAAAATATTCCTACGATATAATTCTACAAAGATTTTGTTTATTTTGTATTTTCCTCTTTATACTAATTTAAGTTGCACAGCGGTAAAAATAACTGCTGCATTTATAAGAATTCTATAATCATAGTAATAATAATTCTGATTTTATTTCGCGTTCTTTATCACGCTCATTTACATTGCGTATGTATATCTCCAATTTACATTTACATTCTCTGTTTTCAAAAATTCTCCAATATATCACATATAGTATAACGATGTACCCTATATATAATACCCTATATACAAGAATAATTTGTTAAAATGCATGTTGCTCATATGAAATTCTGCAACAACATGGAATACATGAATGCGTGAACACGAAGTGATAAAAATTCCATTGTTCCTTACAGAGGCGCCGAGATGGCTTGGCAAGGGAGAAATACTCGAAACGGAGTGCCAACTTGGATCGCCGCAAATTCTGTCTCGTGTCAAGGCAACGAGGGCAAATTTCAATCGTGCAAGTAAGGCGCCATGTCGATGACGATTCTTTGCTATCTTTTTCAGATAAGAAATTTCTGACGTCGCTGATATTCCAAACAAATATTGCGTAAATCGTTGAAGCATATTGCCCATGATACGTTCTTAGAAATTTCGAGAAAACATTTTTGAAAATGTAATCTGGAATTGAGAAATTTCATTGCTGAGTCGTGAATTTCGACAAAAAATATTTATTTAGAAGACAGATTTATTGCTTGTAGTTCTTATGTCTACAGTACTTGTTTCGATTTTATAACGTTTTATTGCGTTAAAAATTCTCTGTTTAGATTTGATGCGATAATAATAGTAATTATGGATGATTTTTAAGTATTACATAATTGTGAATGCAATATGTTTAGTTATTCCAATATCAAGACTGGGAACATTTTTGAAGTTGCTTCTTGAAGATAAAATCAATTTTTCATATACATCTTAACAGCGTATCGCAATATTTAAATCATATTATCGCGGTAACTCTTAAAAATCAAACAATCACTGGCACTATTTTTAAAAGTTTCTTAATTTTAGGTATCATAATAAACGAGGAACAACTCTACATATAATCAATATGTCTAAAAGAATTTCTATAATTCTAAATCAATCAAATTGATCCTAGACTTTTGCAATTTGCCTTTCTCTATGATCTCATCGATGTACCGAACATTTATTATTAAATATACATTTTTTGAACCAATAGCACAAAAATTTTATTCTTCAACTTTCAGATTTACTCATGAGCAAAAATGTCGCGTTGAGAGGGACGCGATTGGTGTAAGATGCGTACTAAATCGTATTTCTCACTGTCGTAAGGATGAGATACCATACGAAGGACAATGTTATCACCTAGCTGAACCGGAGAGTGGTTTAAACCACCAGGAAGCGTTCGATTATTGCACGCAGAGACAGTCACGACTCATCGATATTACTAGCCAAGCGGAGAACAATTTCATTTCTGAATGGGTCTTGCAAACGCGACCGGAAGTCACGTCGATAATGACTTCCGGCGTTGGTTTGACTACTCTGAATCGTACCCTGTGGCTTTGGGAAGATTCTTCTCGCGCGAAATTTAGGTACATTATTTATTTCGATTTTTAAAATTACATTTCATCCAATAAGGTTCGATATTTTTCATCAAATGACTAAGTTCGAGAACGTCGTTTACATCGAATTGTAATACAGTTTATAAATTCTTGTAAGAGTTTGCTATTTTTCGAATTCTGAATCCTTATCAAGCCTTCTCGCCTGAAATTTCAAAATCTTACAAACTTTCTTCATATACATTTGGTATCTTCCTTAAAAATCTTCGCCTACATGTATTTTTTGGTAAAGGCTTGTAATTCTTTTCAAACGTATAAGTACACTGTATAACTTGCGTTATCAAGTCAATCCATTGTCTTATCATTCGTAAAATTTAAATCAAAATTAAATGGATATTTTTTAAGATCATAAGTTAAAAATTTTTGAATGTGTACATGTTGCAGATATTGCGATATTTATTTAATTTTGAAACGAGGAATTAAACTATTTCACAAATATGAACATTGTACCCACAGTTGTCGACATGTTATAGCAATTAATTGTAACTAGGTTTACGAAATGGTGGCCTGGTTGGATGGAGGACAAGAAACACACTCCGTCCGCGGGTATTCGCCCTCTTTGTATCGTAATGAAGCGGAAATTTCCATGTCACGAGAGGCCAGACTCGACTTGCCTTGCTGATTACTTCTTTTGGGATGCCGAGGACTGTGCTTCCTCTGCTAAAGGTCACTCTTACATTTGCGAGAGGCCCTACGACGACATTGGTACGAACTTTACTTTTTAATTAATACTTTAACTAACCTCTTGATTCTCAATTAACTATTTAGTCGAAGATGTATACGGAAATTTTATGCTTGTAACAGTGAGAGGACTTTCTTAATTAAAATAAAATTATTATTATTATGAATTATTATAAATTAATATTTATTTCTGTTCGTTAATTACTTTTCTTTGCCAATCATATTTAGCTTTTATTCATTCTTTTTAGGTTGCATTTATGGAAAAGGAAATCAGTATGCTGGAACTGCGAATGTGTCAGCGTCAGGGAAGGATTGCTTGTCATGGAGTGATCCGAGAGTTGCTCACTCACTCGCAATTCATGTTAGTTTTTATGTTCGTTACACCTATCCCCACGATATTTTATATTTTTCTACTCTTCTTCATCTAAATCTGAGAAATAAGAAAAGATTCTTTTAGATACTTAATCATACGTTATATTCTTTTACGATTTATGTTTCTTCTATGATTACAACGTGCGAGAGAGTTACAATAAATTGTGCGTCTTAGGTACTTAATCAAGATGTACGAGAAAAATTGAAAAGCCACAATTACTGTAGAAATCCAAATCCGAACAGAGAAAGTAGGCCATGGTGTTACACGGGAGCACGCGGAGAACAAGAGCATTGTGATATTCCACCCTGTGGAAATACAGGTGTGCTTTGTATAATAAAATTTGCATGATACCATTAATTTTCCGTTATATTAATTTCTAATTTTCGTTGTTAGTATTATGCTTAATAATTCTTTATGTCAGGTTTTTTTGTACGTCTTATTTTTAACGTCTACGTTCAATTGTTTCTTCAGGTTCTCAGAGATCATTTGCAACGGGTCGATGCAAGCCTAAGCATTTCGAATGTATGCCAGAAGAGTGTATTCCTTCACCATGGGTTTGCGATGGAGAAGAAGTACATAATATACCATACTAAAATAGAATGGAAATTAAGTAACAGTAGTATGAATTAGCAATATATATTGACCTTCGATATATTTCAAGGATTGCACAAATGGAGCAGACGAGAGAGATTGCGTTTCACACATGGACTTTTTTCAAAAGTATTCCGAGCACAAATTAGAAGGGTACGACGTTCAAAAGTGGTTGAACACACCGTTGAAGACATGCGCCCTCAGATGCAAAGAGGCTGATTTTACCTGTCGATCCTTTGCACATAAGTAAGTACAAGGTTACTAGCCGCTAAGTCCAAATTTGCCATAGTAGGAACAATTGAACTTTAAAAATTGCACAATATATATATATGTCGGATTAGGCTTGGAAGAGTGGGTGTTTGAAGAATCTTTTCTCGAGTTGGCCATCGTAATTCCGGTTATTGTTTATTGATACAAGTAGAAGCGATGCAACACATCTCAAACAATTTCGGCTGTCCAATGGTCGATGACGACGGCTCTAGATTCGATAACGAATCCACGGCCACGGGATGAATGATTCTCTCAGGGATACTCGCGATAGTAACTCAATCGGCAGTTCGTTTAGCTATTCTCTCACTGATTAACCCCTAATCCGAATCGAGCTGCTCTTATATAGTTCTCCTCCTTACCTTTTCGGCCAGGGTTTGTTTTTATGGAGCTGTACAGTTATTTCTTACTCTCGTTGTTACCTGTCCCTCCCGTAACCGTGGCTGCGTTCGGCGATTCATTATGTCACCTCGGGCCCCAATCCATCGTCATAAACCTTAGGTGCCCATACGACTATTTTCTTAGTTTATTGCTTCGATGTAAAGTCTAAATTAGGGTATTGGGTTTCCCAAGCGTTTTCAAGTAACGGCACCGATGTCCCTTCATCTTCGACATATATATATATGTCGAGGGACCGCAGGTGTTAGGGTTGTGGGCGTCAAATGAATCCTCGTGGGAATTAGCCATTGATGCGTTCAACACAGTTGAAATTTATTACAATACTAGCGGTATTACAGTCTGGGCAAGTATCCGCGGCGATTAGGCACTCGCGACACTGAGGACAATGGTCTCGGGTTTGATAACGAGTCCGCGGTCAGAGGGATGATAGATACACGTTCTCACCAAATCTAAGTCTGACTCTCAATTAATAAAACGTGAAGGATTCACTGGTCGTAAAGGCTTTACTCCTTTCGTGGATGAGCTCTCACAAGAGAATGACTTTCCGTCGCGATGATGCCTCAGAGGAAAACTATGACGGAGTGCGTCTAAGGGCGGAAGCGTCGTACGTGAGAAAAGAAGATTTCTCGTATCTCTCCGCGGTAGATGACAGATTTAGGAGCTGCGAAGACTAAGACTATTTGTCGGTTTGAAGAACCTCAGCTAAATAAATTCTAAGATCTATAGCGGGCCGCGGGACAAAATCCGTTGGAGTGTTTATTGTCGCGCGCCGCTGCTATATTCTTTCGAAGAGAGCTATACGGTTACTCGATGCCTTTGTTTAGGTAAACGTTTATCCCTTGACCGTGGCCTCGTTCGGCGTCCGGCTGTCGCCTCGAGCCCAAGCTCACTATCACGAGTTTCAAACAATTACAATCGGGCTGGATGACTACAATTGTTTAATTACAGCTATGATAGAAACTAGATTACAATGTTGCGGGATTTTCCCAAAATTCCAAAGGCTCCGGTGTTCTTTCATCTCCGACATATATATATATAATCATACAGTGTACAATTTTCAATATTTTAAAAATGTATTTTACTTCCAGGGCAGCAGGAAATATTTGTCTGTTAAGCGACAGCAACGTGGGAATGACAGGATCCTTGCAACCTAACAAAGAATATGATTACTACGAAATGAAGGATAGGAGCATCGATTGCAATGGAATGTTCGTGTGCGAGAACCGCAAGTGCATAAATAAAACACAAGTGTGCAATGGAAAGAATGACTGCAATGATCGTAGCGATGAAAGCATTTGTACCGTAGAAAATTTAGATTATCAGATTCGGCTGGCTGGCTCGGAAAATGATTACGAAGGCAGAGTTGAAGTTAAAAGTAAGTAAATCACTGTGCACTGAAAATGACAATAAAATAAAATGAAAATAAAAATGAGAAAAAATAATATTTTCTAAAAGATTTATCTATTTTAAAATCAACCCTTGACTATAAGTAAAAAATTTTTGCAGTTTTGGGTGTTTGGGGACAAGTGTGCGACGATGGGTTTGGAATGATCGATGCCGAAGTAATTTGCAAAGAGCTTGGTTTTGGTCTTGGTGCTCTGGAAGTAACGCCAGGGGGATTCTTTGGAAATATGAATCCAGCCACCAGATTCATGGTAGATCAATTGAAATGTCGAGGCAACGAGACTTCTTTACGTGAATGCGATTTTGATGGGTAATTTTAATTTAAAAGATCGTAAAATACCTTATATACATCGCTTAGAAAATCTAGCAAATTTGATTAAGTAAAAAATTCAATTGTTTGAATTTTTAAGTAAAAATTCTGATTCATTTTATAGCTGGGGTGTGCATAATTGTCAACCAGAAGAAGCAGTAGGTATCGTTTGTAAGACTGCAGTTAATACTTGTCAGGAGGGTCACTGGAAGTGCGACAAAAGTCCGGCGTGTATTCCAACCGCGTTTATATGCGACGAGGTTGTCGACTGTCCAGATGGTTCCGATGAAAGTGCTGAACATTGCGACGTGAGTAGAATTAGGAATCTGTAAACGTAAATTTTGATATTAAAAATTTTGGACGTTTATTGCAAGTTACTATTTACGTTTTTTATAAACATTTATACAAAGATATCTTTTTCCTTCGCGTTATTTATTTTTTCGTATTTCATTCATTTCGTCTTCTTTCGCACAAATTGTACGCTTCCATTCATCGATAATTTTATCGTTAATACAGCCTGTGAAAGTCTTATTGCTCATAGCAATTTTCTTAATCAGCACAGAAACTTTACGCGTTAAAAAATACCTGTAAACCTGCTTTCGATATAATATTATCTGCGACTATAAAAATCTTTTGCAAAAATAAAAAGCAAAAAAAATATATAGCTTATCACCCTTGGATAGAGAAAAATGTACTCTAGAAGACTCATTTTATTTCAAATCGATATCTTAATTCGTTCCGGAGATATAACTTCTCGATATAAGATTAACATCGATTATAGAAAAACTTTTATAAAATGATAAAAAAACAATAACTTATCATGCTCAGCAGATAGAGGAAGATATGCTCTTGAAAATCCATTTTGTTTCAAATCGATACTTTAATTCGTTACGAAGATATAACGTTTTAAAGTATACCGTACAAAACATATGAATGGGGTTTAAAATCCTTGGAGACGGTGTGACCTACTTTTTTCGTTGCAATGCGTACGCCCGACTGTCAGTAGCAAAAAAAGCAGGTTAGACGTCTGTCGCTGACCAGCGCACGTGGTTAACTGGTGGGTTAGGTCAGTGAAGCGTGCGAGTGAGAGGTTCGACTGTGCGAGCGGGACAGAAACATAAAGCGGCAAAAATTACGCCTCGCTTTGAACGGCGATATCTCAGGAATGGAAAGTCGTGTCGACTTGAAATAAAAAGCATTTTAAAGTGGAAGCTCTTCTGCTTCCTACAACGTTGGTGACACTGTTCTGTGACTCTGTATGTGAAATTGGCAGGTGATTGAAAAATGAGTTTGATAGCATGATTTATTTGGTACGACGAATCAATTTTGAGAGTAATATTGGCGAGAAATATGGATTGCGTGTATGTTTTCGCAAAATATGTTGTATCATGATGGTGTGTAAGCGTAGAGATTGGGATACTAGGTGGAAGTTTTAATTTTGACGAGTTTTATTCGCTTTGAATAAGGTAGTGAGTTAAGATTCTTTTTCACTTAGGGTTTTATTAATCATCTATACGTTTTTGAAAATGTTATGTTATGATATTCTTTCAAGTATTAAATTTAGAGTATTAAGAGCTTTAATTTAGGTGGTTTTTACAATATTTCAGCGCGACAGCGAATTAAGATTTTACAAGATTTGAGATTCTACTAAATAAGAAGAAAGAAAATATTGATGTTGTATATACGGATACTAATAATGTTTTTATACAATTGCATTAATTGTAACTTTTAAAAACATTTGCGTAAATGTTCATTTTAGGCACCATTCGAGATACGTTTAGCGAATGGAAGTTCGCCTCTCGAAGGAAGAGTCGAAGTTCGTCATCATGGTATATGGGGTACCGTTTGTGACGACGATTTCTCAATTGCAACTGCTACGGTGATTTGTAGATCTTTGGGATACGGTGGACCTGCAACTTCAAAGAAAGACGGCTACTTTGGTCCAGGAGAAGGACCAATTTGGCTGGATGAAGTAAGTTTTGTCAAACGAAGAACAATGTTGGAAGCTTTTTAATTATCACCATATTCTAATATATATCAAATAAATTCTAGGCATTTATTTCTACCAATTATCAATTAATTTAGGTAATAAGCAGTACTTCGTTTTGTATAACGCGTAGCTTCTTTGTTAAGTCTTTTTTATATTTATACTACTTCATATCGAATAATATTTTCCAAGAATAATTTCATTCACCTCAATGTACATATATTTATATTTTCTTTCCACCGTCTTTAAATTTTTACTTTCTTATTGTTACTTACATAATTGTACAATTTAAAAGATAGGAATATTTCTTCGTTGTTACTAATTTGTTCCATATTAGTACAAGGTGTTGTCAGTTTGTAAATTGTAAAAATTCGCAATTTACATTTTTTCGTTCGTGTTTAATTTTATTTAAGTGTAACATTTTTCGGATTAAGGTTTTCTGTTACGGAAACGAGACCCAGCTGTATCGATGCGAGCACAATCACTGGGGTCAACATAATTGCAATCACGACGAGGACGCAGGTGTGATTTGTACACCTGGAGACGTTAACGATTCCAAGGTAAATTGAAACATTCTCTCTCGACAGAGGCCGTAAATTCTAAGTCAGATCGTAATTTCCTTCGATGTATATTTAATCAAATCCTTTATTGGCTGTAGACGTTAAAGCGATGGCTGTGCTGTGAACAAATTAAAAATTAGTGAATCAATTCGTAATTTAATCTTATTTCTTGGCGTAGAGACTTATATGTAAAGTTAAATTCATATTAATAATTTGTACAATCAAACTTGCGACTTGCATTTTATAAAAGTAGCTGTAGAAACATTTACTCTTGCGTAGACAAGGTTCAGTAGCTGAATTACAGATTAGAAAATTAATTTAATTTTATTGCTTAACATAGAGACTAACATTCATGATTTAATTAAAAAAAAAACAAATTTTATATACGATCAGAAGGAAACTTGGATTGTATAAAAATAATTTCAGAAACATTTACTCTTATAGTAGGTAAAATGTCAAAGTTACTTAATACTTAGTTCAATAATAAAACTTAGTTTTGTATAATGTAATATTAATTAATTATTAATTAATTTGACATATTTCAGTTTTTAATGTTATGATGTAATTTTATTATAATTTTTAAAGTTAAAAAAAATAATACTCAATGGCTCAATCGGTGCTATGTTGTAACAGTAAACTATCGAGAGATTTGTAAACGATCGATAGCACACTTGATCTTAGTTCAATAAATGATGAGCTTACGCAACGATTACGAGGCTTGTTTACTTGAATCCTTGACCTTGATCATCTCCTTTGCCCGCTTAATCCACGAATGCAATCACCGAATAAATAATTGCAGTTGCACTGGGAGACTGTGTCGCGTTTGCCAGAGAAGGACATCAATGATATACTTCCGACCAATTGCGGTAGGCGATTTAAAGACTTCAATGAGGATGAGGATCTTATATTCGAAAAGGTGGTGCGAGGTAACATCGCACCGAAAGGATCCTATCCTTGGCAGGTACATTAGATTTTTTCCTTAGTCGGGAGAAGCTACGTTTTATTAACGTTAAACTAGTAAATGTTAATTAACTCGCATTTTGATAGAGTATTCGATTTTAAATTTGAATCGATTAAAATTTGGATAATTCTGAATAATTTTACATTATTAAATTATGAAAACAGATTAATTCTAGATAGAATTTTCGTATCACAAATTTGTAGTAATCAATTTCTCTCCCCTTAAAATTTCTTTTCTTTTTACTGTTTTTCGAATACCAATTACGAACATCTGAATTTATAGAATTAACTAGAAATATAAAAATAAATCTTTTTATACACAGTGGAATATTGTTATTGTAACATTTTAACATTTTTTTTTTTTGACAATATTCGTAGGCCAGTATACGTGTACGAGGACATAGTAGATCGAATCATTGGTGTGGAGCGGTAATTGTTTCTCCGTTGCATGTGCTCACCGCTGCACATTGCTTGGAAGGGTACAATAAAGGGACCTATTTCGTTCGTGCTGGTGATTACAATACAGAGGTAATTAAAACCTTTCGTTCTGAGTGCTCCCTAGGTAAAGATTATTTATTAGAAAAATTATTAAATTAACATTAATTAGAAAAATTATTTAATTAACAGTGTTAACATTATGAAAGAAACACTACGCGATCTGTTAATTAAATAACTTTCATGTTAAAATATGTATTTAAATCACGTTGGAATATATTATAAATATGTTTTGTAATGATTATATGAATACGTAAAGATTACGGAAGGAACTGAAATCGACGCCGATATCGAAGATTATTACGTTCACGAAGAGTTCCGTAAAGGGCATCGAATGAACAACGATATCGCTCTCGTGTTGCTGAAGAAACGAGGAATTCCTCTTGGCAAGAATGTTATGCCAATTTGCCTGCCATCCGAGAACACCGAGTATCCGGCAGGTCTTAATTGCAGCATTAGTGGATTTGGCAGCATCGAGACTGGGAAATCAAGTAAGTGGCGCGTTAAAGATATCATTAGCTTGTTAAGTAGATGATTTCTTAATTAGAAGTTCCTTTCGATTTGCCATAAAAAAAATAAATAAATTTAGTTAGATTGGACTCAAGTAATAGAAATACGAAATAAAATATAAATAAAAAGTGAATAAATTGTTAGAATAAATTGATAGATAAATTGTTGTTGATATAATAATAAATCAGTTGACGAAATAATTTATCTTTCATACGTGATAATTTAATTTCTGATAATAATCCATTTTTTAGCATTTTACAAGACTATTATAAGCCTTCTTTCTGAATGATAAACTATATATACCAGTAATATAACAATCAATTAATTTCAATATTGAAATGCTCACTAACATGCAATTTAAAAAAATTATATTATATTATGGGTTTGAAAATAAAAATTATTTAAAAAGTATACGTATATTAAAACTGCCATAATGTATATTTATGTATTATAAATTGTATAAAATATTAGAATTGGTAATAATATATGGATCAACTATTAGGTTAACGATTAAAATAAAATCATCAAGGTGCTATTAAATTAAATTCCAGAGGTACGAAATAATATTAAACTAAATTCAGAGAAAATTTTAGCATGAATCTTTTAACTGTTGATACGAAATTATTTTTTCTCGCTTCAATGGATAATCAGCTTCAAATTGAGTCTAAAATAATTTTCTACAAACTCGAGGATTTCCTTCGAGACTTTAATATGTTGCTCGCTTGTTGTATAGCTCATTCCAAAGATCTGAGATACGGCTGGATACCGTTATTAGATCAGTCCGTGTGTCGTGCCGGACACGTTTATGGCGAGGGTGCAATCAGCGATGGAATGGTTTGTGCTGGATACCTCGATGAGGGTATTGACACCTGTGACGGAGACTCTGGTGGACCATTGGTGTGTTTACACAACGGTAATGTTACGAAAGTTTGACAAATTAATGAAACTTTTCCATGTTGTATCCGATATAGAACGAAACGACTATTTAAAAAGTTCGTATTTTATATACATTTATAAGGCATGTTTTAAAAGTAATATTTTTAATAATAAATACGTCTAGTTGAATGTTTATTGTCAAACCATTGTGTAGTTTATGAACAACAAATCAGTAAAAATGTATTCTGCTAAATCAAATATTAAAAGTTTTACAATTTTTAATTCGAGTCTTCTATTTTTAAGGAATGTATCTTTTATTAGAAAGATTATCCTGTTTCATTCAATCAGTATGGTAGAATCAATATTTTTATTATAGTCAAATTGAATTCCGTATAACATTAGTAAAACAATGTTTTGTTTTTTTCTTTCGATGTAGGAGCTTTCACGTTGTATGGACTTACGAGTTGGGGACAACACTGTGGAAGAGCCAATAAGCCTGGTGTTTATGTTCGAGTTTCTCATTATCGACAATGGATCGATCGAAAAATTAAAGACTCTCTTGCAGGAAGATAGAAACTAATTTGGAATTTCTAAAATTGTGCCACGATTTTATTGACAAAAATTGTTCCGTAAAATACCTGAACAAAATGTCTGCGATATTTAAATCGTATACTTATTAACATTGTAGATATAAGTTATTATACAGGATAATTATTATTACGTTAAACGTTATTAGTTATTTAAGTAGTCTGACTTTAATAACAATAAAGAATTTCCATAATTATTTGTACAATTTGTGTAATATATTAATTCTTCATTATTTAATATTAATTTTCAACAAACATTTATAAGATAAAAAACAAATTTATCTGTTGCAAAGTTTGGCATGATTTCGCATCAACAAAGTACGATAAGAAAATATTCAGAAGAAAATTGATCATAAAATTAAATTTCTTTAAAAATTTTTCATCGTTATAAATAATTTAAAATTGTTTAAAAAAGCAATTCGGATTCGATTATTTAAATATGTTCATGTTGTATTTAACATAATTTTGGTGTGATGGTGCTTTGAAGAATACTCGTTGGAGAAACGTCCATTAATCTGTAGTTTATTTCGTAAGACATCATCGTTTCTACAATAATTGTAATTGTTGTCTTGTCGCTGTTACATGTTTGAGCCTATTTATGTACAATAGTCCCAACATATTCGGTTTGATGAAAACGAGAAGCGCTGAAACCAAAATTTTCCACGTATTTTGGATAATAAAAATCGATGTACAAACGATGAGACGAATACGAAAGAAAGAAAAATGGTATAAAGGTTTCGGTAATCTATGTTACGAGATTTGCAAAAAGTTATGTAACATTAGTACGAAATCGTTGTACGTAATCTACTCAGGCTGATCGATCGACAGCTGGATCATCTATAAACAATTCTTGTTTTATTGACTTTGTTGCAACATTGGCAGTTATTCAGTTGTATGGATTTATTCTCGCTTCTTGTCATTGTATACTATATTTGTCTTTGTAAAATTAGATAAAAATAATAATTATCGAGGAATCACAGGAAATTGGATGATGAAATATTAGAATAAAAATAAGACTGTAAGATTATTATAAATTTTAGAATGACGATGAATATTTTTTCCACTTTCATTAGGTATATGTACTGAACTTTATCACAATGATTTCTATACTGAATTATAGAATGTATAATGTATAATTTGAATGTATAATGAATGTATAATTATGTATAATGAAATTGGGAAATAATATAATAATTGTACATTCTCTATTGGGAATACAAAATTTAAAGATATTCAATGTAAGATAGATTTAAATAGAAAGAAATGGCAACTGATGAATGAAAAGATATCAAAGACAAATTGTCGCGCATCATTCCATATTTTCTCCATACAGTACGAATTCGATTACTTTTGAGCTAACAGTTGTACAAATTGAATATCCTAAATATATTGACAACTATGTTTCTTATTTTAAAGACTTTGGACTATAGAATTGTAAATGGTAAAAAAAAGGGAGAATCGAGCTGTCGATTGTTCAACTAGTTACATGGGTTTTCTCATTTCAATATCGAATCTAAAAAAACATCGTTAAATTCGATCGATGAAAATCTGCAACGATCGATTTTGTTCCTATCTTTTTAATTTTTTTTTACTTTTCCTGTTCCTTTTTTTTATAGTAGGATTCAGTTTTTAAATGTTCGTCCCTTCACTGGGAAAGGAACAACGATCGTCACGAGATTATTCTGGATGGAATCGACGGGGAAATATAATAAAGAAAATTACACGCAAGCGAAATCGGCGAATGAAATAACACGCTGACCTACATAAAACTCTTTATCGTGCAATTATAAACGCCTTATAATTAAGGGAATGTCGACCAAAAATACGCTTAACACGAAACTTAACGTTAATTCTAACTCGAATACTCTTAATTTAGGCATAACGCGATACGTGTTCTGACTCAATAGGAAAACATGGCACTTATTTCAATTTAAAGACTATTTAATACAAAGATGTTTTTAATGTAAGGAAATTAAAACAACATTTTGGATGTAGATTTGTTTCCTTAAAAGTTAATAACAAGTGAAAACAAATAAATAATAGTAGTAAGATGTTTAAGATCATTGTATTTGAATAATACTTAAAAAATTCAATTTTGAATATCCCATGCATTTTCTCCGATTTTAACGATAGAATTTTTATAAAATAATTCAATAAAATCCATAAAACAGCTCACTTATAAAAAGATTATTAAATTAATCGTTGTTCTTGGTTTACAGTCAACCATTTCTCAACTTCATCTACAGTTTACATACATCCTGCATGATGTACTTAAAAAATAAATTAAGAAAAATAAATAATAAAAAATTCTGCGATGTAAAAGATGTAACAAAAAGTCCTGACATTGAAAAACACTGATCCAAGTAAACTAATCCCAGAACTGCACAAATCTTTGAAACAAAAATACACAGTTTTAATTAAGCTTTAACATGACTGTATACTTTTCATTTAAATTGCAATATTACAATTAATATGTAACAGAATATTAAATAAAAGTCTTTTCTCTGCCGATCCGTAAAAATTTTTCTCAAAGAGGCTACAAAAGGAATACAAAATGAAGTAAAATAAAAACAGAATTTTACATAAATTTTAAATTCTTAACTCGAAGAATGACAAATATATCATAAAAGAATTCTTAATTAAAACATCGTAACACAAGTGCTCGTGTTTTCGAATCGCGACGCGAACACGATCACGGACCTCCGACTAACGATCTAGTGACTAGACAGTAAGCAAGTGTGTTCGTATTCTCTCCGAATCAATCAATCAATCAATCAATCATTCAAGGGTGAATGTAGTTCTTGTGTACTAGAAGGTATCGTTAGGCGATCTCGGATCGATCGATCGGCGATTAACGTGGTCGACAGGCCTCGATTCTCTATGTCGACGCACGACGGCATCGAAGAAAACACGAAGGAACCACATTTCACGTGATGCCTTCGTTTTTTTCACGCCGTGGCTCCTCCATTAAATTCGGTTACGACCTATCCAACCTTACACCCTAGATAACGCATAGATATACGCATATGTTTATGTGTCATATAATTATATATATATACACGACTTTCCTTTTTATGTACAGAATCGCAACTATTAGAGTTAATCGTTACGTAGTTCAATGTCCTTGCGGATTCATTAAAACGGGGCAGAAAGACGCGTGCCAGCGTGTTTCATATTCTCCACCCTTTTTATAATTATCCCTTTAATCTCTCGTTTGAAGATCGATTTCACACGACGCTCGATCGATTTCCTTAGCTCTGGTCGTCGAAAATTCGCCTCGTCGTCGTTTCGAACACGCTTTCCCTTCGTCACTTTCGTGCTAGAAAAATCGTAGAAAAAAGCGATCGCTAGAAAATATCGCGACGACCATGCGCTCTGTCGTGAAATCAAAGTTAAGTCCACGCGAAATCAGTCGAGACGGCTGCGAAAAAGAATCGTCTGGCTGCCGAAACGAGATCATCGTACATTTCTCCCTTGATACAAGCAAAAGGTACCTTCTTATTATACGTATAAGATGCAGGGTGATTTTTTAGTTAGTCAAGTCATAACGTGCATAGATTGCCATCCGTAATAGGATACTGTTAATACTTAGCATACCTAATTTGAATTGTTTCTTTAATTTAAATATTTCAATTAATGTCACTGCGTGTCACCGATGGGATCTGCAGTATTGAAAGCGTTAAGCAGCTTGAAGATTATTACAATTTTATAATTGATGTAGTATCGGAAAAGGGGGTATACGATTTGCCTGTTGTAAAGTTAAGAGATAAAGGGATAAAGAGGATAAAGGGATAAAGATTAAGAGTGCTGGGGAAGAGAGAATGAGAGAGAGAGTGTATTTAAGCAGGTATGGCTTGGTAATGTCACGGCTAAGTAAATGAGGAAGTGGAAGAAGGATGCGAGGGTCGAGGGTCCGCAGTTTTGGACCTGAGAAGGTAGCAATTGAGAAATTGTAAGCCGAGTATTAGGCTAAGCCGTACGACGATATTGTGGTTAGTTTTGTTTTGATTATTGCTTGTAAAAATAAACCTAAGCTTAACTTCAAATCAGACCATTAACTTTCAAACCATCCTTTCTTATCCTTGCTTTAGAACACATATTTTGATCACTACATTGCTATTATAAATAAAATGTCTTTTTTTATATAATATATGTGTTTATATATGTCGGAAACGATAAGAGAATTGGAATTTTGGGGCGTTTGACGAATCTTCACTCGAACTGACCATCGTGATTATGTACTCTAGCTGATCGTTATTGGTACCGATGTGATGATTGCAAGAGTTTACCGGTAAAGACAGCAATCGGACAAAAGAGATGTCGATGACGATGAATCTAAGTTCGGTAACGAATCCACGGCTACGGGAGACGAATCCGATATCATACACGATCCGTACACGCAATTCAATCAGCAATTCGTTCGGCGACTAGCTCACTGAGTCCAAATGGAACTGCCCTTATATAGTTCTTTTTCCATCTCTCGGGTCAATCATTGTTTCTAAGGAGGGCTGCACAATTACTTCGCACCTCTGTTATTACACGTCCCTCCCGTGACCGCGGCTACGTTCGGCGACTCATTATGTCACCTCGGGCCCAAGTCCATCGTCATAAATCTTAGGTACCCACATAATTATTTCTTAGTTTATTGCTTAGTTGTAAAGTCTGAATTAGGGTATTGGGGTTTTTCCAAACGTTTCAGAGAAAAGGCACCGATGTCCTTTCATCTCCGACATATATGTCAATGATATCAGATTTTGTAAGCATACGATTTTGTATTTTATATGCATGTAACGACTTAAGCCTTTGGCTCATTAAAAATAAGAAGTTGAAAGCCATTACCCTGAAGTACCGTGAAAGCAGTTCCAGAAGAGTAAGTGGTAGACGATAGACCTTGATAGACGATTAAAAGGATTTGAGAAAAAAAGAAGAAAATGTGTCCTAACACTAAGTATACGTGATTAGAACCCAATATCCACCTTCTAGGGTCCATAGATCCCCAGGGTCCTTAGGATACAAACGACTTATATATGTGTAGTATCAGAAGAGGAAGGTATATGCTTGGTCTATTGTATATTTAAATTCGAATTTCTCGGGATTGTATAAGTTGTATATTTAAGGTATAAGCTAAGAATCGTAAAAGTAATTAAGAGGGTATGCTTTGGTGACGTCAAAGTTATATGAGTAAAGGAGTGGGAGAAGGATGCGAGGGTTGAGGGTCCGCAGTTTTGGATCTGAGAAGGCAGAAGTTGGAAGCCCAGTGTTAGAGTAGGACGTCAGTAGTCAGTTTTTGTTTTGAGTGTTGCTTCAACAAGAATAGCGGTACTGGTTGTGTTTTTTCGTTAATTGGTTTCGTTTTAAGACGGGTTTGAAAATAGACAGTTTCGTGCACGACTCAACAAGATTGTCAGTGGTGTCACTAACGTAAAGATATAATACAAGATGTACAACGGAATTGGATTACAAACACCACGAGGTTCTGGAACAAATGGTCATGCCCAAAGAAATTGGGCAATTGTACGCAAGACTAAAGATAAAATCACTTACAAAACAGATGAAGAAATATTAGATCAGCTAAATAAGCGACCTAACAAAGATATTCTTGGTCATATTAGAAAAAGGAAAGTTGAAGTTAAATGTGCAGAATTAACAGATATTTTAGAGGAACAAGGATTTACATCCGAAGAGGTAGCAAATAAAGTAGAATCATACAGATCCATGTTAATGGGAACTGACACCAAACTAGTAATATTCAGAGATGAATTTGGTCGTGTAAATGTAAGAGAGACACATCAGATCGCCGAGGCACAGCAGGAGAAAAATACAAAGCTACGCGAGGCGTTCGGGATATCGGAGGTCTTCGTGGAGGGAAGCGGCCTAGATCCGGAGAAGAACGCGCGCGAGGTTGAAGCAAGAGCAACGGCGAGCAAAGTGCATGAATTGGTACGGACCCCGAGTCCTGCTCCGAACATCATGTCCGTCCTGGAGAAGAAGAAACGCAAACAGTTCGAGATTGATAATGCATAGTAGTATAAATATCATATGGAAACGCGACAGTGTATGATCCACAATGTGATTGGGGCCACTGCCTTTGAACTTTTTTCAACTAACGAAAAAATCACCTTGTATAAGAAGGTATCGCATGTACTTTCGTATAAGGGAATTGCATATAATTTTTAGTTATAATATTTTGTTCGGGGAGAACGTGAACGTCTCCGACGTGAATCACGGATCTTGGCAAGTTAATGATCGTTCGGATGGGTGTGTAGTATTACAGAGATTCCTCTCTTGGAATATTGACAACGCGATGCGCTTACACGGATAACACTTGTTAACTATTTACTCCTTACGATAAGTTCGACAGATTAATCGTGTTATGGTTTATGATAAACGTGCATGGATAATTGTCGACTGTTCGTTACAATTCTAACGTGAGAACGTTCTCGGGATGGCCAGACTCATTCCTTGATTTATTTGAGCGATATTTTTTGAGATGGAGTTTTTTTCTTATGTTAGTTTTATAAAATCGATGGAGAAAGAGATGAGATATCGTTGCGAATATTTACAGGTGTGGTGAAATGTTTATAAAGAAAATTTTGTAAAAATTGAACGTGATTTTAGTGATAAAAGGATTGTAAAAGTCAATTGTGACTTTGGTAACGAATTATGATACTTTACGAATGGAACGGTCGATTCTGATAGCGAATATACGTGTTGCGAGGGAAGTATTGAATTACTTTAGAACTTTAAATAATAACTATTTTACGTGGATGTAATCTAGTCCTTTCGTTAACAAATTATTTAAGTAAACACTTGTCTATTATTTTTTTGGATATTACATGTCAAACAAGTGATTCATATGAGTGTTTTAATATTAAAAGATAGTAACAGTTTTTACAAATGGAATAAAATTTACGGTAGTATTCCTGATAAAAATAACATTGTATTATACAATTTAAAATATATACATATATATTCATATGACCATTGTGTAAATAAGATTAAATAGATATTTACACAGGTACCTAATAGTTCTAGAGGTTCAATTTGAACTAGATCAAGGGGATGATCAAATCGATTCGTTATCTAAATTACGTTTCGATTAAATCGAATGATGGACTGGATTATGTTGGATGGTAGGTGTAAGTTAGGACTGAATTACATCTAGATTAGATTCAGGGGTAAATTGGGCTTGGTTTATGTCTGGTCACTAAATGTTTTACGAATTGTGTTATATAAATTGATATAATATACTATAATCGAATTAATCCACCAAAATATTAAGTTAGAATTTTTTCATTACGTCGACAATCGATTTTATGATTTTTTAACATTTCAACACCTTCATTAACACGTACGATAATTTTCGTCAAAATTAAATTATCCAAATGTTGATGAAAATGTAGAATCGAGACAAGTACCGTTTAAATATCTTTAAATGTTTGTAATTCTAATTTTCCAACACTTTCGTCGCAACACGTACATTAATTTTCGTCAAAATTAAATTATCCAAATGTTACTAAAAACTTACGCTAGAACGAATGTTGTAATATCGTCTGAATTCCTCGGAATATACATCTATGATGATTTTTATCAAACGATTTCGAAAGAAAGGAGTCTGGCGTATAATATATCCCCGATTTTGTTGGCTCGATCAATGAATTATACTTTCTTTATTACGCGATCTTCGCGTAGACTCTGGTTCGTCCTCGTACATACGACGCTACTCTGTTGCATATGATACACTTTTGTTTCTCTTTTTCTGATTCTCGTACTGAGAGAACGGCGAGCGAGATACATTTATCGAAGGTGCTAACACCTACGAGAAACGTTTATTGTTTATTGTGACACGAAACAGAGCGTTAAAGATACTTCGTTATAAATAAACAGATAAACATCGTGCGTTGGATAAGTATAGAAAAATATTCTGCGATAATAAAATATTACATGTTGTATAACATCGTAGCTATCTAAGAAAAATCTGTTGTTTATTTTTAATTGAAGTTATTCATTTTGAAATTGTAGGATATACAAGAAATTGAAAAATTGTATAAAACATAATATAACGATGGATAATAGTATTTTTGAAAGAGAATGCCATAGTTTCAAATTATACAACAATCTGTAATTCAATGTAATGTTCTCATTTTTCCAGAATGAAAAATAATAGAACAGAAATTTTTATATTTCTTGTGAAAAATAAAGCATTTTTCTGAAAACCTCAATCTTAGAACTTACAGAATTTTCCTTCTACATCCATGATACGATTGCATAAATAACACAGGAACAGTAAAAAAGAGATACACTAGACTACAATTTAAAAGCTGAAGGCAAGAAGAGCTGCCTCTGATTCGTTTAAATACTTTTCACCCAATATCTATATAACAAACTCACGAAAATAATACTACAAACGTATAACAAAAGATTTGTACACATTTACTGAATACGTTATTTAAAACTCCTACGAAATAGTTCGTTTATTCAAACACAAGCTCAACTTGTCTTAAAGAACTCGCCGTGCAGGGAGTGCAAAAGAAAACGTACAATACGTTCGTATAAATAATTAAATTAAAATACAACAATGTACAAATACATTTTATCGCGTGTGAATGCGTATTTTCATAGTTTTCAAACTGCGAAACAGCTTTTTACATACGATGAAAATAATTAATCAAGTGAATAATTAGATACATCATATATCTTGCAGATATTTTAAATAAAAATAACAAATTATTTGATACGTTGTACGCAGCTCGTAATTATAACTAGACGCAAATCGTCTAGATCAGCCTTAAATGCCTAATGACTGCAAAGGTGTTTCTCTCAGTACGCGAAGCTACGAGTTAGCGAGCGGAAAATTCGAGTCTGCCTTTGCGTTTCCTCCATTTAGATCGCGATCGTTGGATTACGATTCACGATTTCTCGGTTACCTTCTTGAAAAAACGAACTCTTGGTCCCTATATTTTTCTCAAAACACCTTCGCCCTCAGTTCGTCTATTTATCTCTGCGTTTCTTCCTTTTGTATCGCGAGTTCATTTGGAGAACAAATAAAAGAAAAAGATAAAGTCATCACCTTATTACTGAGCTCGATTTCGGACAGATCGATCATACTCTACTGTTTAAACATGTTCAGGAAGAAAACTTTTTCAAAAATACGAAGTTAGATTTTAACGGTGACGCGTGCGTCTCAAATGTTTTCTCTTCTTTTCCAACTGATATTCTGTAGAGAAACAAGAACTTTTCGATTCTTGTAGAAGCATACGAAGATTCACGGACACCATAGGTGAAAAACGTGATAAGTCATATTTCTCGTTTTTAATACCCGTTCAAGTTCGAAATTATATTTTTAAAAAGCTTATTTCACTCAGCAAAGTATTCCTTGAGATAATCCTTACAAGTTTCTGGCTCTTCTGTCATGAAAAAAATGTTTTATAGAAAGAGGAAACTTAATTTTTTTTAACATCATAGAAAAACCTTCCATGTTGTTAAACTTTAACTTTCGCTACTAATATCTAACGGAGAATTGGCAGAAATAGATTTACCACATATTTCCCTTTTGATTTTCATATACAAATAAAAGTGAGTTCTCGAGTGAAATTTTCTCGATACGCTGAACTTTCGATTAACTTTTTATAATGTATCACTTACTGCACACACAGCGAGCTAAAAATCAATCTATCAAACGACGTACGCGTTAACGTTGCCGCTAAAATTACCGCAAGCCAAATGAAACTTTTATCGTTAAGCTTTTAACGATATTCCAAAATTGCTTCGATTTAATATTTACATCACCGTGCATAAATATCCAGACACTTTAATCGATTTGTGGTAACAGTGCATGAATTTAATCAAAGTATGAAAATTAACGATGAATTATTATATTAGTAACTAGAAGCAGCACTTGTTACCTTTTATGAAATCACCAAAGTATAAATCTAAATTATCCATTAAAAAACATGGCAGTAGTATATTTTAACGATTTGCAAAAATCAATTAGCAAGGATCATAATGATGTAAGTCAGTTCACTGTTAGTTTATAAAAGCTTGATTGTATTTCATTAAATTATGAAAGTATATCATGGTAGAGAATAAAATTGGAACTTAATTAGTTATGAAACTAATACATTTCAAAGCTAAAACATGTGATTGTTAAAATTTTGACTTACAGCATTATGCTAATACGCAGCATATTGTAAGTAGCTATAACAATTATAAAGAATAAAACCATCGTCGAATGATTTATTCGTAATTTTCTAATTAAAATATATTCTGTTAAAAATAAGCAGGTATCTGGATACTTCTCAGCGGTAATATACATATGTATGTAAAATAAAAATTCCAACGAGCATATCTCCATTAGGTAGACGCGAATGAAACGGTTCACCGAGACCAAAAAAGATTTACTCTTACACGAGGATTTTTTTATTCGCGAAAAAAGTACAGACGAACGTATTTTAAAAAAAAAAAAAGAGAAATTGTAATCTCGCGCTCGTCACCGCGTGAACACTCGAAAAAACCCAAACGACATCGTCAACATTGGGACAATGGAAACGCTTTTTGAAAAGCTGCAAACGGCATAAAGCCGCGCGCGTTACTACCGGGTCGTGTCCTCTCTTACTGATCTTGTCAAATGTTCCTCCTCTCTATCTTTCCCTTTCCTCTCTTCGTCTTTCTTGTTCGTTAAGTACGTGCACGACGACCGTCGTCTGTTACTAACGTGTAACCTAGAACCTTAAAAACGACAACGTTCGAGCTTACTCTACAGGAACGAACCTATTTTCTTCTTTTTTATTATTTTTCCATTATCCTCTGTTCCACACCTAGGAGTTTTGTTAGCGTATATCAAAAGGACTATGTACAAAAAGGGTCGGCCAAAATGTACGAAACGATTCCTCGAAAACGAATGTTCACGAGGCTGCGCCACAATTATGAAATTTTCGCGATCGAGGAACGATTCTTCGTTTGGCCTCGGGCTTAGGAACTATACTTACTGCTACGCGATACTGTTCAATGAATTTTTTTTTCATGTTCGTACTAACAGATCAGCTTGGTTTTCAGTGTATACTGAAGTACGCTTGATCGATAGACGATTTCAATCGGTGCAATCGATCTCTGTTTCCTATATTCGAACTTTGGAATCTTAGAGTCGCTTCTTCGAGCAATTTTTACCTATGATGTCTCTTTCTTTGAAGAGCGCTCTTTGCTTCGATGTACATTACTTTATGTATAATAATGTAACAACACTGTGAATGGAACACGATCGAATATTTATTTCGATCTTCTAAATTCGATTCGAAGATTCGGTCTGATAAGATTTCATTTCGATAAAATTTAAGTCGTATTAATATACGTATAATATTGTTTTACGTAATATACGACTGAAGAGTGTAATACAATATTTGATAAATTGGTGGTTAAGAGAAATGGAATTCGAAGTTGAAAGCATTTTATAGAAAGTGTCGAGACGATTGCACTGATCGTTTTAGTACACCTAAAGGGTGTCCTTAAATGACGCGAGATCACTACGATGAATCATTATTTTTCTTCTTCTCGTTTGTTGTTCGCGAGCAAATCGCTGCAATTTGAATTTTCTTCTTTTTCTTACGTTTCGTCATCGTACGGGTGCCTCTTGTTCACGACTTCGATGTTCTTCTCTCTTTTTCGCTGTTTTCTCGCCGGATGTTACTTGCTCAAGCTCGTTTTCCCTTTTCATAAGAGAGATTCGTGGCTGATTAATTGTTTGGAACGAAGTTTAGAAGAGTGCGTCTATCTCAGTATCGCTCCCATTCGACGCGTTGCATGATTGCTCTTTTTCACTGAGCGTTCAGTTCAGACCTGCCGAGAGGAAGTTGAAGAAAAGGAACGTGATTTAGTGCGACTGAAAGCTGTGTTTTAATTAAATGGCAGATTTGTGTCGAATAAAATATCGAATAAATAAAAACGAATAAAATTCTTCCATTACATTTTGTTAATATTATCATTACGTAAATTGTAATTTATCGTAAATTTATTGCAAATTCTTTTCTTTATGAGTATAAATAAAAAGATGGAACTTCTAGAAATTAGAAGTAGAAATTTCATCTATTTATTTCACTAAATATTAGAAGAAGTACATTGAACTTTGTTATTTTGAATTCTTATTAGATGCATAGTATTCGATAAAAATTTCAAGTTTAGAGACTTTTATTAAACGTATATTGGGATCACTTACTTCAATGCTTTGTAACGTTCTTTCTCTGGATTGTTGTCTGGTGGTTCACACTCGAAAGACGCCAGAGCTAAAGCTATATTATCAAAAGAAATAAATTAGAGTAATAAATACTGGTGAAGCTTACAACGAATAAAATATTTTTTAATATCCAAACAACTAAAAATAGCTTTTTTTATTAATTACAAAATAAAGGTTACTTTAGTTTCCAATGAAATAATCTGAGATATTGTAACAGCATTTGAATAATTTTGTTTCACGTAATCACTTGTAATTTCGTTCTAATTTTACTGCGAAATAATGCAATTTTATTTTATACGAGTTCTCGAAAGTAACATCTTATTTTTAAATATTATTCTATTCTTTACCAATTAATTTAAAAGCAATTTCACGTTTCATTTAATTACTTTTGTTCTCTGTTGTATTTTCAATTCATTAATTCTCTTCTTATCTACGAATTGAATAAAAACAGGTTAAAAAGTTTTACCATTTTCAGTCAGCACCGGGCTCGCCTGAAGGAAAGCAATGACACGCGGATTCTTCTCGAATGGACAAGCAACTTGTTTCCAGGCAATGAATTCTGTCACCTGTTTCGCCAGTTGCCAGAACTTTTCGAAATTAATGTGTCCATTTGGTAATCTGAAACGATAGTTTTACGACAAGATTAATGTATAAATAAATATAGAAAAATACAAGAATAAGAATCCTTTGATCAAAAGCTTGAAGAGTTCTTATATTTTATTTTAATGGTAGATATTGTGTTTAAAATTGTTGTTCTTCGTTTTTTTTTTTAAACTAAAAAGAATCAACAAATCTTTTAACATTCTTTCAATAATTCTATGTATAACTTTTACGTGGCACAACGTAATGAAAAGTATTTATATTTTTAAGAAATGTTCAACTCGTAGGTCAATTTAAACTCGTTAAAATTTTTTCCAAAGCTTTTAATAAGTCTATCTAATTTTATCTGCTTTATAATCGTTAATATTGATGTCGACATTGACGTCTAAAACCTTGTCGATGTTCTACCAGCGATGAAGAATACTTTCATCAGAGTATCGTGGTTCGATATAATAAACTTTTTAAGCTTTTAACCAATTTATTAAATTTCATCTATTTTATGATCATTAAAAATTTTATCGATATTGAAAAGTAGCTCGTCAATGTTCTACTAGTGGTTAAGAATATTTTCAACATAGTATCGTGGATCTAAATAGCAATCTGCGCGTGTAATCATTAAAAGTTTCGCTGCTATCAAACGCTTTGTGAATGTTTCACTATCGGTCAAGAATGGTCTCTTCAGAGTATCCTGGGTCGATATCGTATCCTTTAATGTACGTTGGCTTGTGTTTATACAGTGTCAGGCGTCCTGCGCAGAATAACGATCTCCTGTTATTTTGTTAAATTAATTTCGGATAATCCTGATCGCATTAGCCCATGTGAGAGATACGCTGATATGTTAAGTTAATGGTTAGCTCCATAAATTTCAGGCTTAGGACGCATCAATCAGTCTTCGGTTTGATGCACGCTTTGATTAATTCAGATTTAGTCAATTTCGATTCGCTCATTCGGATTTTTATTTTATTATTGATAAATTTACATTCGAGTTTGGAAAAATATTTAACTCGTTTAAGCTACTATCCGACACTTTTCTTATTTTATCTTCGCACATGTTGTATTTTATTATGACGTGTTTTGCAATATTTTGATATTTTGATATTTTTATGAAATTAATACATATTGCGCGGTACGAAGTAAGTTGAAACAGAGAAAATTGTTGCGAAGGAATGTAACAGACAATTTTATTACAGAAGTTATTACATTACAAGAGTCGTCGTAGTTTATGGTCAAGATGAAGTTTCATTAAATTTTAAGAATTTTTTATTTTCTTATTATTATCATTTGCTAGAATCTGTGTAATTCTTCTGAAACATATTTTCAAATATTTAATTCGTTTGAGTAAATGGAGAGAAGCTAATTATCTCCTATTTAATAATAGTATGATAGAAAAGGATAATGGAAAGTCGATCAACACATTACGAAAGTACACGGTTTCACGTGGATCTAAAATCGTTTTAATTATTTAACGAATCTCTAAAATAATCTGTTCGATACGTGTATTCTTATTGTAAGAAAGTAATATCGAAACTGAATATTTTATTCGGTAAAAGGAAAGTTCATTTGAAGAGGGTCTTTCTACGCTTCTTCATTTTGTAATTTCAAGAAGTGGGCTCAAAGTGGTCAGTTCGCGAGGAAGTCTCAAAAAGTTTCCGAGTAGTCCCATCAAGTTTTATGTACTCATCGAAAGCGATGTAATTTTACGTGCAAACAATCTTGAAACTTGTTAAGATCTTTCTTAGGGAAAAGAGGAAGCGAGCAAAAAAGAGAGAGAATGCCATGTCGAAGATGAATCATAACGAAACGTTGCTACTTCAAAATCATTATCATACTGATAAAAGCCATTTTAACGTATTAATTATACGAATACAAATCTTGAAAAAACGCATGTAAGACAGCTTCGAACGAAATAAAATGCAATCACAACGAAAAGAAACTTTTTAAAAGAAAGTTAAAAGAAAAATTACCAAAACTTTTTATCAAAACCTTCTATCGACGTAAAATGAATAATATTTTACGTTCACGAATTTCACGAAGCTTGACTAAACGAAAAACGCTATTCATCTACAAATCATGTCCAATATAAATCTTCGAATACATGCACGTAATATCAGCTATTGCTCAACCAAATTTCCAATTCCAAAAGGACTTTTAAGAATTCATCAGCCATCTACCGACTCACGGGTTCGATTGAAGAAGGAAATAATTCGTCCTACTTAGCAGACATAGTATGTGTATATGTAATGGTTCAGGAATACATTTGAACATTTACCGTGGAAAATATTTATGTTTATTTTTATGAAGATATGTGATTATATAAAACATTTTGGAAATTCATTAGCATTGTAACGAGACACGACTGTCATGATTACATTGGCCAAATTTGGAACCAATTTGTAAATGTGTATATTGGGTCCTTCGAGAAGTTTGTAGCATTTTTATCAAATAACGTAATGTTTAAAGAAGTATCATTCATAAGTTGGATGATAGTCCAGTAAATATCTCGTAACTTCTATTAGATCACTCGAAAAATTTGCAACGAAAGTTGAGAAATACTTGAGAAGACTTTCGTCATCTGTAACTTCATGAATCTCTTTTTGAAAAATTTTTTGATAACCCAAATCTAATTCAAATCGATAATATACATTTTCAGATTGATTTCGAATATTATCAACGTAATCATGAGTTGTGTCTCATTATACTGCTAATGAAATTTCAAAATGTTTTGTATAACACACATAATACATTCATGAAACGTCTCTATAAATAGATATTGAAGTACTTTCGTAAGCCACTGTACACTGTATGTGACGAACCATGGAGTATGTGACGATACAACGAGGGAACGCGCGAAGACACGTACATGTGCGCGAAAGCGTGGGTGAAATTACGAGTCGAACTTGGGCAATTTATCGTGCGGGTCGGAAGTGTGCGAATTCGCGTAGCATCGGCGCCCGCTTCCGGCTGCACGACGTTCGCGTTACGTTCACGTAACAGACATTTACATACGCGCAGCCATTCGTCTTCGCCCGGTGGATGCCTCGATCGGTCAATATCTATCCACCGTTGCCTTCGAGAAACCTATCTTTCCTCCGTCTACCCTTTTCTCGTTCCTCGTCCTATGTAGGATCGAAATTCTATTACAGATTCGGTCCACGGACGACAAGGAAGGATAATTGCTGGGAAGGAGGCTCTTTTCCCTTATTAAACTCCGTCGAACGTATTGGAAGCTGTGCCGCTTTCTAAGGAAATTGATACTATAACGCGATTCGGTTTGCCGGAACAGTCGTTTCGTATTAAGGGTGAACGCGTTAATGACTGAGACATGGATCGTGTTTGCAATGGAAACGTGACAACGTGGATGGATTTTAGATAGAAAATTTTCGAATGATTTTGGGTCGAAATTTATTAATTTCCAATCTCGCGCAACAAATTTTTCTGATTGAAAAGCGACCTAACTATCAAGTTAGTCCATCTTTGATTTCAATCCCAATAACTTTATGGTTTAACATAAAATACTGTTACAATATTCGTGCACCAAAGCACACAGAATGCATGATAGTAACGTTAGAAGCTTTAGTCTCTTTTATAAAACAACTTTCAAAATAAAATACGAATCAATCGTCCATAAATCGAAGGAAAGCTGGAATAACCACGCACATGTGTCACTGTTTCGAAGCCATTACGATGCGTCCCGTTATTTCTCTGAGCCAATATCAGCCACAGTTCTCGATCTACGTATTATGTGATCGGGCCAAAATGCATAATACGTGGACATTTATCTGTATCCTGTATACAGACGTCTTGGAGCGATTTGTACCAGCGTGTTTCAGTGCAACGATCTGCTGTGCGCGATTCAGTGAAATGTTCCCGTACTGTTCAGACGTTGCCTGTCTGCACGAATTCGCATTTTCCGCGGATTTTCTACCGTGCGTCCGCCATTCCGGGCATAATATACGCCGTTATGATTTTAATGTACATACGTTGTATGGGCATGCGCATGTATACGTGTACACTAGCCAAAAGTTTGAGTTTATACGCTTTAAAACTTTTGCGTTCACATTCCAAATTATGATGATTAGTCGATATGATTAATGATGATATGATTAACTAATTTATGATTAATCGATAAGAACGTTATATTCACGCAAAATTTTAATTCAATGTATACAAGATGTATACAATGATGTATACAAGATGTATACAATGTATACAAAAGTTATATAGATAATAACTGTTTAATATTGTCATGAATCATAAGTTATATGAGTACATTGTCACGACTTAAGTTATTTAAATCTTATTATTTAAACAATTTAAAGTTAATTCGACAGAGAACAGCAAGAATATTGCTCAATGAATACTTCTGGGTGAAAGTGCATGTATAAGTGTATGCATATGAGATATTTCTATTTTTAAACTGACAAAAAATCCCACTTTGATATATAAAATCCTACATATATATAAGAGTATGTAGTTGATCTGCATATAAGTGAAAAATTCATTAAATCCCAACTTTTGTGCAGTCGCGTATCTGGGAGAATTATACACGCGAATATTCAGTAAATATCGTCTCAAGTAGTGGAACCACTCTGCTCGAATAGAAATTGTTTTTCTAATGAAACTTCTTGTGGCTACGCAGTGGCCGTTTTCGAGAGACGGTTTCATTTCACCTTGCTATCGCGTGCGTAATGAGCTTTTTGAACGAAAAAACGTTCTACCTGAGATGCCCATCATTGTGATGATTAATCAGAGCTGACCCATAAAACGACCGTCGTGAACCGAGATTATTAGAATCTTTACATGGCATGGAAAATGAACGATTTTAACGGATTATTAAAAAAGCGAAGAAAAATATTAACTTCTGAAACATTGTATATAATATTTGCAGACTGTATATTGTATTGGTTTATTTTATTCTCCATAACTTGATTGATCGTAGTATTACGTAGCGTTCAGACGATCAATATCATTATCAATGTGTAAAGTTCTCGATATTGTATTGACAAAATATATTGATCGTCTGACGCTTAGGGAGTCTCTGACATACGTTAAATATTGGCGATAATATTGTTCGGCTGAATACTCCATTACATAGCATTTAATTAAATAGTACAAGTATTTCTCGGTTACTAAATACCTGCCTCTTTCACTTGGCGAGAAGAGAAAATTCGCTTTGCGTATTTTAAATTATAATAAAATTTAGGAATTCAGAAAATTCGTTCATTCGATTTTAAAATATATAAACATGTCAATAAAGTAAAATAATACATGCCATAAATTGCAATACTTCTTTATTGTATATACTTTAAGTAAAACAAAATCTGTAAGTAGTACTACACAGTATTTAGTCAGGCATTATGAGCATTCTCCTTCAATATATTCTTTCGTCGCTTAGATTTACCTATAGCGTACACATGTTACGAAATACTGGTCATATATTGTACACATTTTATGCAACACTTTAATGAAGACACCTTTTCAATATAAACTATGAAAAAGAAAAAGAAACAATAAATTTTTTTGAAAGAAACAGACGTAGGATATTCAAATTTACTCGTTTTAAGAAATATCGTGACTTATTAACAAAAATCATTATAGATAAAGAATTGCACACACTTTGCAGGTCTTTTTATAAGTTCGTAATAGAAAAGCAGACTCTGAGAAAAGGAAAGGGTTCCGTTTCTTTTTCTAGTACATATCCCTCTTTCCCTCAGTCTTCCTGTTTTCTTTTCAACAACTTCCAGTCAAGCTACGAGGAAACAACTTTTGCTATTACAAGTTTAATAAGTTTACACGTACAGCTGGGAGTAGGGATGACGTCGGGAGACGGAGGGGACGTTTCTCGCGCGGAGAAAAGCGAAGGAAATGGCATGGCACATTCGTCGTCGTGATAAATACGGCCGACAAAAAGAACCGGAAGGTCGGGCACTTCGCGAGAAAACGAGCTTCCTGTCAACGTATCGCCTCCGCAGGAACAAAATTATCGAACCTTCAAACGAAAAGAACTCGGCAAAAAGTTCGTATTGGCCCCCGGCAGGAAATCGGCGATCGCGTTTCAACGCTCAGCTTACGTTCAGCATCCATGCCAATCGCCAACTTAAATTACCTTATAAATATTCCATCTGGTACGATTTTCAGGATAGTTTTTATATTCCTGTGTGGAAACGCGAAATTATAAAATCGTTGGTCAAAGGCGATTATAATTGAAATTGAAATTTAAGGGGCGTAGGGGGAAGAATGGGGTTTAAATGAAAATTGAGTTGCAATTAAGGATTCGTAGATTGTACCTTGATAATTTTAATCAATGTTTAAATTGAGTATTAAATCCTGTATAATTTTATATTAAATTGTACGTTATTATAATTATATTTTAAATTATAAGCAATTGTGAGCGACGTTAGAACCGTTAATTCTTTGTAATGAAGATCTTTTGCTACCTCTTAATTGTTCAATGACATTTTTTGAAGTGGATTTGTTAGAAAATTTCTTCTTTTATCTGATTTATAAAAGGTTTACTATCTTTTCTTGCTCTTCTGTTGTTTCTATTGAAAATGTATTATAATTTGAGATGGTGCCTTTATAAAATGTATACAATTGTTTATGGGTTTGATGATTTTTGTTGGCAAGTCTTTGACCCTGTTAAATTATCATATAGACACCACTGAAGCTGGTCGTTTCTGTTTCGAGATCGAAATCGTAATTACTTAAGAATCGGAAATCAGAACGAATCTCTGAAACTTTGATGAAACCAGAAATTTCCTCGAGTGCTTTTAAATAATCAATACTAGAGTCCAAGGTTTTTACTCACTTGTTGCTGCATCCCTCATTCAGGAAGTAGAGATCCTTGACCAGCAAACTAAAGAAGGGTACGACGATCCTCTGTCGTTCGTCCGTAGCGCCGGCGCTACGCCACATCGCTGCTTTCAGGGTGCTACGATAGCTGCTAAAGTTGCTGCTCGGATCCATTTGGTGCTCAAGAATCGAGAATTTCGCCAGCTGTACCTTTGACCACTGTAACAGAAAATAATTTCGTGTCACCGTTAGTAGAGAACGTTTGCTAAGTCGTTTAGCAAAGTTCAACTGGATGAAGTTTCTCTATATGTATCGGGTTCCTGGTCGTACAAATCTTGTAGATACGTAACTTGCTTTTTGCTCGTTATTTGGAATTCGATCTGGTTGAATATTTAGTTGGGAAAATGTATTTATTCCGGCTTACATCACAGTATGTCGATATTACGTTTTAAATTTTAATATGGTCATTATAATTGTAAATATTAGTTTATGTTTTAATATCTTGACCAACATCATACCAAGATATACTTATATATATGTAGACTTTCTTTGATTTCAGTATAATCTTTAAAGACATAGATAATGTCAAATCAACTACAAAAATATTATCTTTTTAAGATATTTCAAAACATTTCTAAATATTTGTTTCATTTAATGTCTATAAATACATTCAAATAAGTATAATAGAAGAACTAGAGATAATTATACTTTATTACACATATTGTATATTACATATAGTATAATGTAATTATATACATATTACAATATACGTACTTCTTCATTTCTTCGGTATTTCGACACTAAGATTTTACATTCTAATTGTTGGTTAGTCCTAATGACGAACTTTCCATGTATGCATAAAAATCTGCAGTCTATAGACATTCTAAAAACTCGACCATGTAAGATAAAAATTGACCACACATGTACATACAAGATATATCAAAAACCAGACGTAAAATCGCTGCGAGAAAATCGATAATATTTTTCAATCGATTCATCCTTCCTATTGTTTGTTCGATCTGTTTATTTTTCGATCGATTCTTTCTACACGTAGGTGTACACGATATCGCGCGTGCACACGAGGCAGAGAGAAGCACGAATAGAACGTGTTCACGACAGACAATAAGTGTATCTGACTCGACCGTCCGGATACAATGCAATCGAACTGATCCCATTGCTTTTAACCCGATACCCTTTTCTCATTCCAATATATATCGAATTCTATCCACCGTTTGCACGGTCAAATAGTTACCTTCGCTTCCTGATCTCGTTCCCTACCTTTGTTCTTCCTCCTTATCCCTTTGATTTCTTTCCGCGCTTCTCGCCCCTTTGCCTCCCTTTTCCTTTTCATCTCTGCATGCATTTGACCTACTCTCTTCCTTTTCGTTTCTCTAAACCACTCTCTTCAACCTTTTCCCCTCCTTTGTATCTTTCTCTCTAATTTTCTGGTATCTTCTCTCTTTCCCAAGCTTTCTCCAATTTGTTCGCCTTTGAAGTCATCTTTAACCTCGCTGGTTTTACCTGTTCCGTGAGTTGCCTGGCTTCAATCTGACCTCTTTATGATCGCGATGCAAATGTACTTGCTTCTTTGTCCTTTGTTTCCTTTCGCGGTCTTCTTTCACCCTCCCGATGTGCGTGGAAATTGTGTAAAGGTCTTAGTTGTGTTTTGTTAAAGTTGAGTTTACAGTGATTTTTTTTTACAGGAAAGCAGTTTAAAAATTCACTACATTGTTGATCAATCTCATATTATTAAAATTTTTTGTATTTTTCTCATAATTTTAAAAATATTATTCGTCATAATATATCATTATCAAAGATACTCAAGTAGTATTTTTTTAAATAATTATAGCTTTGACTTCTATAAAACTTCGCCAATTTTTCAGCTATTTTTAAAGGTATACAGCTTTGTACCACGTTATCTTCATTTTATCTTGTTATCATGTCCTTGTCAAAAAATAAAAAACTCTTTCTAACTTTTTCTTTTCTTTTCTTTTCTAAATACTTCCTACCTATTCTTTCTCTGAATTTTTTCTCTGGGTTCGCTCGTGTCTGGTTACCCTCGTTATTACACATTTGGCGACTAAACCCAACCAGACCCAGTTACAAACTTTCTAAATTTTCGCTTTCTTTTCCTATTCCCTGTCTCTATCCTTTCTTTATCTTCCTTTGTCTATCCTTCCTCTTTGATATACATAAGATGGCAGCAATTTTCCGGCGCGAGACAACCGTCCTATCATCTAGTAGGCAAGAGAACTTTCTAAGTAGAAAGTTTACATTATTATCGAACTAACTTTCCTCTGTATGTTCTTGTTAATTTGTTAATGTAGTTGTTTGTTATTGTTTTATTATTACCAAATTATAAAACGATATTAAGACCAGAAAATAAAAAAAACGAGCTTATCATATTTGCCCAGTAATCTTCGATTATATTTATTCAATTGCATTAAACGTCTTTCTAGCAAAGTACAACGAGTAAAACATTTCGAGGATATTAATTTAACACCGAACAAATTTCAGGATAATCGAAAAAAGAAATGATTGCAACGTGTACAATAGCGGGAAGGGCAAGCACAAAAACGATCAATTGGATTTCCATTTAAAGCGAACGAATTAAACCATGACATTACTATCGAGTACAAAACGAGTAAACCAAGATAATTAATTTGACGCCGGAATATAAACTGTCGAAAGCGTGAACGTCACACACAAACACGCTATGATATTCTATTACTTCGAAATTAAAAAGGGAATCCGTATCGGCATTATACTAGTAGTATAGCGGTATAATATTACTGAAATTAGTTAAGCTTTGGTAGAACGTGAAGGCACTATCCATATTTATTAAACTGTATAAATTCTATTTTTAAAAATTTTAACAACTAATTAACAAATTACATTTTTTCCAATTACTCTGTATTTTTTCTTTTTTTTTTTTTGTTAGTATGGGTATATGGGTATCTCTCGTTCAAGTTTTCTGAGTTTCTAGAAGGTAACTCAACTTCCGTTGATGAAATTTTATAGTATTAGATACAAGAAATAAACACGTGTTTCTTCATACTCTCCAACATTTTTTAAATATTGCTCGTCATTGTATTAGAGTACCAAAGACATTAAAATAGCACGTATCTTAATATTTATATCATTGGCTCTTATTATCAGCTGTTTTTGAAAGACTCACATCTTTGAACCACCAAGTGGTTTTCATTTTCAATTATGTCGTATTAAAATACTATCCATAAAACGACATTAGAATCCGAGAATTGATAAGAATATACGCATCACATTTTTCTTCTTTGATCTTTGGTTTGTTTATTGGCTCAATCCAACTATGCAAAATCCAAGCATTCCAAGATATTCACAGTTATTAACATGTGAAAAATGCAGAATATTACAACATACGCTAATCAGATCGTCGAAAATCGCGCAGAACCAAACTTAATTGACGTTGAATCGCGGAGTAAAATGGGACTCGCCGTGAAACGCGCGGCGGACACATTCCCGACACTGGCTTGAATTAATTTACCGGAAACTATTTCACCGTTCATCGTCGTTGTGCGTCGGCTACACGTTAATTCGTATTAATTAAACTGAATTTTCGTTTAGCCGTGGAATTTTTGGTCCGGCCAATTAAGCACCATTGCGTCGATTTAGGATAAATCGAACAGGATCGTCATCACGTCGTGTCATATCACGTTGACAGCACGGTGTTTTCCTATATTTTTTCTTCTTATTCTTCTTCTGCTATGAAATTGATGTATTGACGTACATTGCGAAGATTCCACTTGCCTAAAGCGTTAACGAATGCAATGATAAGAAATGATAGTATAATATAGAGATAAAAATAGTTAAAAACAATTTCTATGGTAGATCAATATTCCGAATTGTAAGTATGAAAGATATTATTTTATCGTATGCGTGAATATTATTTTTTGAATTTGCACAGAGTTAAATTTCGCGACGTTTGTTGTTTTGTTGAACACAGGCTTCTGTGAACTTGGCGTTCAGTGAAATGCGTATTGTTGAATTCCACCCAAATCTGTAATATTCACGTGAGTAATATCTTTTTTCATGAAAATCAAATAAGTTGACAAATATGTCTTTGGAGTTTCCGATCTGCAATAATCATAAATAACTTTTCTACAGTTTTACAGTTTTATAGTGTGGTATGTTTCATAACATCGAAGTTTATAAAATTCTCGAATGTACGGCTTGTTCGTATTTTCTTTGCTCTAGCTTCTAACTATCTTAATATTTAGATAGGATCGATAGCAACCTACACGGCGGAAGTCTAAGTTTATCTAAGTTTTCCAAAGCAATTTTATTTAAGCCGCAAGTTTTCTAAGTGCAAAATTATTGTATCGTCGAGATAAAAAGTTTTTGAAAACAGACGCTTGTTGCACATGTAAGTAAAATGTATTCCACGTTATAAAAAACAATGTTATAGAAGTTGTTTAAGTTTCAACCAAAAAAGATACAAGTATACCTGGAAATTACTGTCAACAGCACGTTCTGTGCATTTTGCATCTCTAAATTTTCTATGCAGGCTACACGTACTTCCCCGATTCATTTTCCAACGAAACGATTCTGTTATCAGATTCAATATTTCATTTTCACAATATTAAAGTACTAAATATATACTTTTTTTTTTCTAGAAATTATTTAAGATATATTTCTCATAGTGTTAAAGTACATTTTAAATGTATTTTCGATAGTATTCCTAAATGATACGAAATTTAATAAACTTACACCTAATTAATCAGTATGTAAATACTATAATAAATGTAGTGATGTGCAAATGCTCCCACTAAGCATCGTAAATGCACAAAAATAGTCTACAAATCATACACTTAGAACAATCTAAACAGATCTATTTAGATAACAAGAAACATTGAACCAGAATGATCTTCCATCCATCCACCCATCCATCCACCCATCCATCCATCCATCCATTCATCCATCCGTCTATCCACCCATCAAGAATCCAGCGTTTCTCCAATATTTTCAAGAATTATTAACGAAAGGGAATGATACATCGAACGTTATCTCAGACAGAAGATTTCAGGTTCTGGTCGGAAATGCGTCGGATCTTCGAGTGGCGGAAGAACTCCATCTTCCACGGAGAGACTAAATTCTTGAAGGATCGAGGAAGCAACCCGCTGCAGCCCGAGAACGAGAAAGGGTTTTCCTACTCGCCGCGGAGGCCATTTTTCTTCGCCGCGACTCGATTCGATTTCTCGGGAAATGTTCTTGCCGCTCTCGACGAAAAAACACTAAGAATCGGCAGACTCCTGGCGGATCCGGTAAATTGAAACTGGATGGGAAACGGAGGGTTGGAAAATGGGCGGTTGAAAGGGGAGGGTAGACGAGACGCGCGGAATCTGCTTTCAGCTCGGTGATCCCGTGAGACATCAGGCAAAGAAATGAGAAGCTGGCTCTTGCCTCTCCGCTCGAAAATCGGCAATTCTAATTAGACAAAACTGCAAATGCACACGAAGACGTGGCCATTCTGGATTTTGAGAACTTTTCCCCGCCAGGAGTGTACGCGAAATAATATCGTATTACGGGAAATAAAGGCATTCGAGAAGGAAAGATACAAATACAGATGAAATTTTGATTCTTTCGCAGCTGTAATTTTGCTTGTTTATGAGTTTATTTATAAGGGGGTTGTAATTTAGAGGAAGAGGAAGTAGCGCAAAGATGAGATTGTGCGATATAACGGAAGGAAATCAAGGGTTTGCAACTTAATCTGACAGAAATTTAACAGACTAAACACGAGTGATGTCCACGATGAGAATTTGCATTTCTATTCTTTTACTTTTTTAAATTGATTGTTTTATTAGTCGTAACAATATCTATAATTGGTTATAGAGTCGTACATAGCTTACAGTAAAACGATGAATTTTATTCAATTTGAAATTCCATTGTTGCCACTCCTTTCAAATCCTTTATGAAATGTAATACCTTTATGCGTATTTCTCTTTTGTAATATTATTATTCTCACTTCATTACACAAAATACGATTCATTAATTCCAAAATAGCATGTCATCTATCACTTTATTTATGCGCTTGATCTATAAGACGTATGAGAAAGTATCATATTACCTAGAATGTCTTTAGTTCATTACGGTGTTATGAATGAATTATGAGTTGCTTTATGAAGAATAATGCATATGCAGTGATAAGGTTACGAAAATGTATAATAACGTGTTTCAATCTTGAAAGCTATACATATTTTTCAATTAAAAATTTTTAAAAAATTTTTAATACATAAATACATAACTTTTTAAAAAAGTGCATTATTTGTAACATTCTTTTTTCTTTATGTTCGTCTCTTTTTTCGAATTGATCGCACGATGTCGGTAACGTAAATAAATCATTTAATTTCGTTTCATTTGGATCTTGTATTACGCTCGATTCGAGAGCTAGGGAGAGTTTCGTGTTACTCAAAGTCGATATTTTTTAATTAAAAGGTTGGGAAGCCAATTGGAAGCCAATAAATTTCGTGCTGTTCCGGGTGGAAATTATTCGTGTGAAACAGTAAAAAGAAGTCACTCGCAGAGAGAGGAAAATCGTCGCGATCAAGCGTAATTAAGTTTCCTAAAGTTGGCCAAGTTACGAAGTACGGCTGGATATTAAATATGCATTAGTTGAACTTAAGCCGACGTTGGGAATTTTATAAACCGCCTTGAGGAAAAAAAGGAAACTTCCGGCCAACGGACAAGTTCAAAATAACCATGAAAAACAAAGTTTCGATCGAATTTTTCTCTCCTAACTGCGTACAAGAATCGAGGAAAATTTTTCTTAAAATTCATCCAATCGTACCAGACGCTTTTCCTAACTCCAGGGATTCTTCTTCGAACTTTTACCCCTTATTTGCATTCGTTTAAATTCATCAGATACTACATTTTCCCCGCTGTTCCTTTATTTCGAGTATAACAACGCGTATAATCATTTAAATTGATTTTTAGGGACAGAAGTCAATTACAGAACGAACTTAATTAAATAAACGATTATATATTATATCATGTAGAAACGTGGCAGTTAATACACAAATAAATTAAATTGGTTATTAATTATGATATCACGTTATTATAATTTATTATTGATTACAATATTAAATAAATTAAAATGTATTATTTAAACAAATGAGCATACTATACGTACTGTAGAATTTCATAGAAACGTGGCAATTAATATAGCTAATTAAATTTGAAATTTAATTTTTCTCAAGAAGCTAAGACGTGAAAGTAGATATTATTCCTGTGTAAATTCCATTTTCTTACTTGCATTGATAAGAATGTAAAATTATCTACAATAGCCACAATTTTTATTCGTTAGCATCAATCAGTTTTAATGATTCCTACGTTCATTTCCTACACTCTTTGTCACAGACGACAATTCCTCACCAACCTAATTTATTCCAATTGATCGAAGATTAACCACCTAATATCAAAGTCACCCCCGCGTGGAAGCTTATTCCTCGTCGCGAACACGTTTTCATTCGATAACTACCGTCGAAGATTTTCGAACAGCATCGACCAACGCTCGAAACTTTCTTACCCTCGTGATAATGGACGCGAATAGAGGCTACGGGGGGAGGGGGTGGTATCTGTGTTGGTTGGATCGTAACGACCGAACGTAATTAGCTTTTTGAGGGGACGAAAGGCAAGCCAGAAGCTTCCTTTCACCGCGGAAGAAGGAAACGTCACTCGCAGATTATCTCCGTGGTAAATTAAGCCGGCATCGGGGGTGGTATCGTTCATCTTCCGTCGACGTCGCCGTATCGGTGGCTTCTCTCGAACGAACGCCGGTGCCTCAGTGCCACCGGGGATCCTTGCCTTCGAGTTTTCCGCGCTGACTTTCTAAGCGAAACTCGCGGAACTTGGAAGTTGCTCGAACGAGCAAAGAGAATATCCTCCTACAGGCTAAATGGAGGATGCTGGAGGGGTTTGGGGGTTGTTGACGGCGCTGAGCCATCGAGCTCTTACGTTCGGGGATAGATTCTTCGAGGTGAGATCGATTTTTGGATTTGCTGGGAGATTTCAGACAGTGGGATGGGCGATAGAAGATTTTAGGTGGAGATTGCAGGGAGGTAGCTTGATTGTAAGAATGTTCGGTCTTCCTCTGAGACGATGGTGTCGAGATGAAGAGAGACGAACGAGTGAAAGATTTTAGATAGGCTATTTTGCAGCTCCTTCGAAGGTTCAAGATTGTTAAATATATTTAAGATGTTTTAAGACAAGTACGTTGGCTACTAAAGGTATTTGCATTGACCCTTATTTTCTTATGAGGCGATTAATGAGGTCTTTCCTTTTTTTTATTTAGGTTTTATTTAGATTTGATTTTAGTAGTAAAAAATTTGTATAACTAATATACGTGCGTGGATCTAATTAACTAGTATGTAAATGCTGTAATAAATGCAATGGTCTACAAATACTTTTTGCAAATATTTCTACTTGTGTTAAAGTTCGGATTAACATACTTTAACTATTATCTTACAATGTAAACTTAATTTTCATTGATCACAGTGATTAATGACTTTTTACTTCAGAAAATATGGCTTCCTATTACATAAAATATATCTTTTGGAAATGAGTAGAAGCCCTTTGATAGCCTTAACCTCTATTCACGAAATTAATCAATGGCATTTTGAAATATTCGTTTCAGAAACTGTAATTTCCTGAGCTCGCTCTAAAATCCATTAAACTAACATTACAACTTCCTGTGATGTGTACTTATAATTATTAAATTTCGTATGTTCATGCAAATTAAAACGCATTGCGCATAACGTCATAACTTAATTAATTATAGAACTAGAGGAATAATACTTCTCAAAGCTGAAACACTCGTAACTGCATTCAAACCCTCAAAATCTTGACCTACATCACTACGATTTTCTGTCCGCTATTTACCAAAAACGTTTCCATATTTTCATAGTAATAAAAATAAGAAACTCTCCGATTCTGTCAAAATAATTTAAGCTGATAATTCCATTTATGGTATCGACTCCTTTCTCTACAAATTCGTTCAACCAGTCGATCAGTCAAACGATCCACAAAAAATTCGGTGGCATGTTTTTCGCGAATGTCCGTTGATGTTCGTATGTACGAGATATAGTGAGTGAGGTGGGTCAGGAGAGGGGAAAACAACGCGCGAGCGTGACCGAACAAAAGCGTTAAATTTTCATTAACGAAAATTACGAAGCGGTGCCACGCCGGCTGGCCGCTGATAGTTCCAGCAATTATTTTAAGCGCGGCCTGTATAAATCAGCTGGCTGAACCAAATGAACCCTGAATAGCAGTTCGCGTCGAATAGAGCCGGGGGGATATGTCCGCAGAGCACACCGGTCCGGTCTCGTAATTAAAAACGACAAAAAAAAAAAACAAATATGGGTTTAATGGTATCCTCGTTCCGCCTCGCAATTCATCCGGTCCCGACGATAAAGTCGTACACGTTCGCCGATTTGTCAGAAACTGTCGCGCTCGTTCTCAGAAATAAAATTGTCTAATGCGCGCCTGCATTTTATTATCGGCTTTTTATTGTCGCGAAACAAGCGTTCCGTGTACAAAGAAGAGAGAGAGAGAGAGAGGAAGAGAAAGAGAGATACTGGTAATTTGAATTAAAATTGTTGATTCTTAGCGAGAAACAGGAGGTTTGGATTTTGCTAGGTCGTTGAGTGTTTTAGAGGTTTCGTAATAAGTTTTTGACGATGGTTGATTCTGTATACGATATACATGAGGTTTATCCTGTTGAATTTTTCGAGATAATAATTTTGTTTCTGCTAGATAGTTGGTATTTTTCTAAAGATTTTGTAACTAGGTCTTGATGATGATTGATTTTGTATATGGGATAACTGTGGAATTTATTATGTCCATATGCAGAATCAATGATTTTCTACAGTTGATATGGTTCCTTTTTCTTTTTTTGGAAAAATTAACATTGCATTATAAATTACAATTTATAGGACAACAATATCCACAGCGTTAAAAGACAAATACAAAAATCTACGTATTTATTATAAAAAGTCAACGAATATTAAAAATCCTAAAACAAAAATACAAGTGATTTATTTTACAGTATAACAAAAATTGTATTATTTACGGACCGCTTCGTAATATTCTACTTTGTGATAATACTATTTTGTATTTCATTAAAACTCGTTATTAGTTCCCCTTGTTTCCCGTTACTATTTCTTTAATCCAGATTTTAATTCTTCTTTTATTCTTCAAACGCCAGAGAAATGCAAGTTCCGTGGAAGCCAGATAACCATAACTTGACGTGTTAATTACGTCACAGTGTCGCGTATATTCATTTGCGAGGATATACATTCGTCGTGTTGGCTTTTTATTGCAAAACAGCGCAGTAAGCTAGGATATTTATGAACATTCCTATGTATGTACCTTGGTGACGTGAAACGCAGCTACGAATTTCAGAGTGGGGGGAAAAAAAAGAAAGAAATTTAATTTTATTTATCATAATGGCCATTCCATTTTCGCGCATCGCCCAACCGTTTAAATGCAATCTAGAGATGGGATTGCGTTTTTCATCGGCGAGGAAAATATTTCCATTTAAATGGCATCGTCGATACAATATCCAGAAAATCTCTGTTAATACCTTCGTTACGAGGCTGTTACCGTTATTTTTAACCTTCTTCGAGTTATTTCGCCCGTCCTCGAAAAGTGGATTCTCCATTTATAGCCAATCTGTTCCTGTGTCTATATAACATCGTTAAATTTATTGTTTCATCCTAATGTACCGAAACTTGTTTATCTTCGAGCAAGATTGATTTTAATTTTAAATATTCATTAAAAGTTCAAATGAAAGGAATTAAGTTTTTTAGTTTTTGCTAAAAATATTCATTTAACGTTGCGTAAAAAATGTTAAATCGCTAAAAATGGCATTCCATCTTCATTTCTATATCACACATATTAGTTTTATATCCGCACGAACAAAACTATAAAACCTTAAAATTATAAAACAATTTAATATCAAACAGAGTCTTCTTTCGAATCTTTTAAGAAATACATCATTTTCTGTTATATATTTTAAGGGAATTCTTTCAAATAATTGTCCGATAAATATACGTTGCAGCGATCGAAGGGTCTATTATATTTTCTTTCGGAAGAGCAGTCTTTTCATTTCGAGCAGGATTTCATTGCGAAAGAAGAACAGGACAACGAAAGAAGTCGTCCTCGCTCCAGGAAGTAATATCGTGAAAGACTGACAGCAAGTCGCGCGATATGTATCGACTTCTTTTCCTGTATTTCCGCCCTCCTACCTCCTTTTCTTCCTTTCTTTTTTATTTCCTCATTTCCTCCCGTGGAAACGCAATCGCTGCAAGCAACACGCGATTCGATTATTTCACCAGAGTCATGGATCGGAATGCGATGTCCTACTTTTTCTCTGTATTGCAATAAATTCGCGTTACAGTAGCTCTTTGTTTAACTTTGTTGAATTTTTTGTTTTCGTCGAGTATACGCGAATTTTGTTCGTCTTTGATTGAAATGTATTTCCCTTCATTTTAGGAGAAAAATAGTCCGATCGATGTTTCGTGATCGGAAATTTTATGGAAACTGTGTGACAATTTTGTTGCGAGTTCAGTTTCATCTTGGCAACGATGAATTTTGTGTGATCGATAAAATTCTTCATCGTAAATGTTTCTAGTAATTTGTTCTGAGAAAATATCATTTGACGTACCTGCTATAAAAAAGATTTAACACGGAGAAGCAGAAATAAATCCTCGACAAGGAATTTCTCATTTTAAAATAAAAATAAATCGTGGCTTGTCCTAATCGAGGGACAACATTTAATTATTCTCTTGACTAATTAATCTCAATTAATGCATACACTGAGCCACACCAACAGACTATCATCGAAATTAGTAGTCATGAAACAAATTACAAAAAGAAAAAAATGACTCAAAAAACAATTAAATTCCAATACGAATCAAAACGAATCTACCAGAAATTTAAATTTTTCTTCGAATTTTGCCTACTTGAATAGAATCGTATAAAAATGCGAACGTTCGGTCGCGAAGAAGGAACTGGCCCAATTAAAAATCACAGTTCCCAATGCTTTCTAATTAACTCGATGCACATGTAAATTTCAATCGGACTCGAAAAACAATGACGCAAAAATTCAATTAAAACAGCTCTGCACCCATCCATTTCCATTCTCGCTTTTTCCTCATTTTCTGCGCGGAAACGTTCTTCGTTTTCGAAGCTGCTTTTCGCTCGGCGATGTGAAAATTCCATTTCCAGCGATTCGTCACGGTTAACGTTGGTCATCGTGGCGCCACGCTCGATTTACGAGGATTACAAACCGCTCATTGCTGCGTACACATTCTACATCGAAGGGAAAACGAGCGTAGATCAATCCGACGAGACATCAATGCTTTCCCGACTGGACATCATCAACGTCGTTCCGATAAAGAACGAAACAGGAAGGGAGCCGTCGTAAAAGTGTCCCTGTCGAGTCCTGCCATCGATCATTTTAACTCCAATATCTTTTATTTAAGGCATTGCAGTCGATCACTTCGTTTGTTCATGACTTTTATGATATATGATTGACTGTTCTCCCTGTGATTTCGTTTTCTTGCTTCCAACAGAGATTGCGAATACGTAGAGTGATTTTTATTCACGTTTGGTGTGATAAAAATAATACTACGTGAAGCAAATACGTTTAATAACATAGCCAAATTCTATCCTTTTCTCATTATTTTATAATCTATTTACAGTGAACGAAAGTATCTAAACTTGTTATGTAAAACGTTCTGAAATTTCATTAACACTATAATGAGACATGAGGTTATTGTAACTATGGCTATCAACATTTAAAATGACGTCAAATACAAGTACAACTCACCGTTTTCTTCAGGCGAGATATGGGTGACATGTTCAAGCCAGCGATGATCGCCATTAGAGAATTGAAATTGCCGATGTTGAAGCATTCCCGGGCGGTTTCGATCCAATATTCAACCACACGAACGCGCTGTTTCTTTTTTGCATGCTACAAAACAGTCCAACTTTTTTAATAAAATATCGTATTTTGTGAAATCGAATCACGAAATTTATATTGCAAAGAAAAGGAATAATATATTTTAATTACGTTACTTTTGATGGAAAAATATGTTTTCTAAAATTACTTTATATCAAATAGATTGCTTTTTATGCAGTACATGTACATATTTTTAGATAAAGTGAATTTGTACGATATTTATTAAGTAATTATAATAATTAAGCAACATATATTTAATTTACCTTGCATACTTCAGTCGCGACGAAATAGCTCAGTCTATTAAACCACTGGACGTACGATTCGAGATTGCGTGTTTTCTTCATGTCCTTGAAGGATGTTTCCAAGTGAGGAGATTCCTGTTTATAGGAAAAATCAATATCCACAGTTAATATGAAATTTCTTCTTCCAACATATCAATTAAAATGACTATTTATTAATATAGTAAGTATATTCATTAGCATAGAACCTCGATTACATCCGAACTAATTACGATATATGTGCATCGATATTTTTATAAAAAACCGTTTCCGAATGTTCTATTTATTGATGTTCCGATAATTAGCCATTCCATTAATCGGTGTTCTGATAATCGAAGTTTCATTACGTTTGCTTGTACCTAAAATTGCTATATCTAAAATATATTTTCAATGACATTAAAAAACATCGATAAATGGAAAGAGAAATAGAGGAGAAAAAGAACGTACTATTAAACGGACGTGACAAATGGAGGAGGCAGGTGTACAAACCTTGGCAAAGGCTTGGACGAATTCTTCTGGGCCGATATACGAGAGCCTCTCGAGTTCCACGTGGGTCAATTGCTGTGCCAGGACCGTGGCCGATGGGCACAGCTCGGTGATGTCCACCTGAAAAACGGGGTGACAGTTCCATTCGGTTGGAGTGTCGAAGAAAAGCGACGCCGGGAAATCATGTGCAAGAGCGTCGCTCTGGTCGTAGGGGTAAGAGACGCGATGAAAGGGAGGCGTCAACGAGAACTCGATTCACAGAGGTGCGGAAAGACAGAAAGCGGAAACGGGCGGAAGCTGCGCGTCCACGTCGCGACGCCTCCTCTTTTCCTTTCCAATTTCACGTGCTTGTGCTTCGCCGAGCAAATTCGAGCGAGTTCTTATCTTCGTCGAACGCGGTTTCAAAGTGCTTTGACCGGCGGCGTCGCGACGCTCTTGGACCCCTCTCGATATACATCTCTACAAACTGTACACATAGTTACGTATACAATGCCATTTCAATGCATTATGTTTCGCGAACGATTCTGGGAAACGTTCGAAGCCATTGTATATGATTCTTGTTCTTCTGAGCAATAATCTTTATGACTAGGTTTGGCATTTACTGAGGGGTGTATTTTATGGACAGGGCTGTACCTTATGGGTGTATTTTAAGTTCTTGCTTGGAAGGATGGTTATGATTTGAAGTTAGTATCGCAGTAAAATTATGAGGAAGGGATAGAGAGGGAGAGGAGAGAGAGAGAGAGAGAGAGAGAGAGAGAGAGAGAGAGAGAGCGAGAGTAAATTATCTTTATGAGTTTGTTATATATAGCAGAAATATAAGGTACTAGAGATTTTTTAATTATAAGATAACATTAATGTTACAGGTTATTGAATTCATTTTGACGTCAGTTTTAACTGACTATTTTTATAATTAAAAAAATTAAACGTTCAAAAGATTGTCAAAATTACTAGCAAGAATCTTCTACCATTCTCTATCAAGAATAGTTTCAAAGCCTCTAACATTAGTGTTACAATCGAAAGGAAAGGTCATAGTTGATAACTGGTTGAAACGAGAATAGAAGAAGGTAAACGAGAGAAACGTTTCACCAGCGAATACCGTGCTTTTCCAACGTAGCTCATAGCATACGTCTGAAACCACTGTAATTATTTATGCTCATCGTAGGCATTGTAGACGCGATTCGCGAATGGAAGGTATAAGTCCGTCGGGCATTTCAATTTGAATCGAACGCGCGAACATTCATATCCGCCTCCCTGTTGAATGAAATGAACCACGGAAAATTTATATTCTCTCGCTCAACTTGCCCCTTGAAATACCGCTGCAAACACTGACCCACATCACTGCGTGCTGCTGGCACGAAAAACGACGAGATTTTGTCGTCGGCCATCTCGTCTATTATTCCTACTTTTATTGAAGCTCGTCTTTTGTTCTATTTGTATCCCTTTTCGATTGGATCTCGCGTCTCTCGTCATGCAAAAAGGGAATCTCCTAACGTTTTTCTTCGACCATTTCAACGATGGTTACTGTGAAGCGATTGAGTAATGAACGTCGATGGGAAATTGATTTCTTTGTTATGTCCTTAGTGCTATAAAGTATATAAGTATAATATAATTTTATAGCATATAACGTCTGTGAATACGTAACTAATTAAGTTTCCTCATAGTAGTATAAAATTAAAAGCAGTAAGCTTTTAGTTAATTTATTTTCTAATTTGATTTAAAATAACCTGAATTAATTAGCGTTACAATAATCAGCATATAAATGGGTTATAATTATTCTTTCACGAAATTTTGCCAATTTTTTACTCTGCATGTCAAGGGATTGCGAGAAAAAAATGGTGACTAATGCGGTTAGATTATGAAAAAGTAATTGCTCGAGCTGCCATAATTAGCCAGCTGTTATTCATGTTTCAACGAAATATATGGAAATTACCCTGTAATTGCGGTTCGTAGTAACAATCGAGCAATCACGAAATAAAAATTTTTTAACCACATTCTCTGACATACTGTCCTAATTTATACTTCAATCTTCCCATTCTTTTCTTCCCATTTTTTAATCTTCCCGTTTCTATTAAGTGGAAAAACTTATGGTACTTTTATATAATTATTATATCCAACATAATACTTAGATGCAATATATATATCTTCAAATATAATAATCTATGTTGACCCTTGTTATTCATTCAAAGATATACTAGATATTCTTTTGTCCTTAAGCATTAACAATTCGTCTACCTGGTGATACCTTATTCATAAAAAAATATTTACTTTGGTCAGTGTTCGGTAATGTCTTAAAAGGTTCCATAAATATGGAACTATGTAATGACTAATCTGCTTGAAAACGGTGAAGACGAGGTTCGCGATAATTCAATATTATTAGAACGAATATATAAACCATGCGTATTAACCTCTTCTCCTAATAATAAAAATTTTCTCAATTTTGAAATCACCGAACGCGCTTTTTCCAATTCTACAGACATATTTGTCTCTTTTCTTGACGATTAAAATTTTCTCAAATAATAAGTAATTTTTCAATTATCAACACACTCTATTCAATTATCCGGCATTTTGAACCGAGGAAAATAGCCTTATCGTTCTTCTTTCGATTCCAAAGACAGTCATTTCCACAGTACCCAGTCGACGGTCTCAACGTCTTAAACAGCACCCTTCCCTCGTTTCCACGAGATACGTCATAGCATTTTCTCGGCGCGACGAAAGTAGAATCCGTCGGGTACGAACGAGATCAGCGAACCGCGTGATTCGGTTACGAAGCGAACGACCGCCTGCGTTTCTTCGAATTAGATCGTCGATCGAATTATCAATGATCGGAGTTGCCCGATATGACAGTGTGGAACGATCCCAGTGAGACCGACAGCATTGATTCCAACTGTTCGCGGCAAGCAGAGCGCGAACGAAACGTTTTGATTTACGTGCAAATTCCACCCTTGTGCCTGTTTGCTCCTCGATAAAAAAGCCACGTTCAATGACTCGTGAATCGCCGTACGGCCAAACAATTCGCGACTCTTTCTCCCGATGAGGGAACGGACGATGATGCTTTACGATCAGAAAATGCGAATGGATTGATATTAATTCTATCGACGGACGTTTTTCCAATGGCATTGGAAAATGCCAAGGTTTAACGTCTTCATTAGTTTTCCTGATATTGATAGACGTTTAGCGAGTGGAATGAAGAATTTTGTGAGAACTCTTGTTAGCAAATTTCTGTTATATCAGACTGTCCCTCAAGTTTTCCTCTTGTTTTATCAAATATTTGACATTAAATTAATTCTTAACTACCGTGACGAAATAGAAGTAGGTATATTAATTTTCTGATGGGGTTCTGAGGTATTTTAATGGAAAATTTAAATCTCAACCTACAGATTATAATTAAAAGGCTCATCTTTATTAAGAATTAATAAGATGAATTGCATCGTAGATTATTTTAGAGCAAAATGATAAGTTTATAAAGTGTCTGAGATATTTTAGAATATTATACTTTGCATGTTTTATACGTTTTATATGTATTCTGTACATTTTTCTATCTTCAAATCTTCTATAAATGAATCTCTTTTCCCAAATAATTGATGTTTTGCACTAAAATTGTGACGAAATAATGTTCTATATTGAGTTCATAAAATTTTCTTTCTTCGCTAATACGTATTTTATATTTCATCTTTGAAACTGAAAATAAATCTCTTCTTGCAATCACCATGATTAATACCAAACTAATAATACAATTTTTTTCTACCTAATTAAGAAAATATCTGCACGCAATATTTGATGTGTAAAAAATGATAGTTAATTTAGATTTTACAAATTCACCGCGTTACTCAGAAGACCAAATTAACGCGACAAGAAAGACAGGGAATATTTTAACACAATTTGTTCAGGACGAGAAGACCAAAGCACGTATCGGAGCTAAACGAAACAAAATCAAGAAGATCGTGCTAAGACTGTCGAGACACGATGCTGAGTTTCATTGTTTCGAATTAAGAGAACTGCAACGAAAGCGTAAAAATATCAACAGTGAAATGCTTTCTCGAGTTTCTCTGCTCGTTCTGTCTTGAAATTGGCAACAATACACGATGGTGAAATTAAAAACGCGCGTGTTTTACAGTTCCTTGTTATATGTGCTAGAATTTTTAAAGAAATTGAAAGCTTTTACCGTTCGTATAAATGAAATTAATTCGCAGCGATGCGTCAGCTTCTCGTGAAAGACAGCGCAAAGTTAATGTCGATGGAAGTTAAAATTTTTTCAAATAAAATCTAATTATACACGATAAAAATTTTAGATATTTATTTACGATAATATTTTACGATGGATTAATATTTTATAAGTATATATTTACTTTATGTTTAAATAATTTGTAAATAAATGTTTGCTAAAGATACATGTATAATTTCCTGGCCCCGAGTTAAATTCAATAATCGTCGATGAGTTTTATCGTTGGTTTCAATTTGATCTTTTGGAAAATTTTATTTAACAGTTTATGAATTGTGCGGCGGACCGTTGAACGAAATCCCAAATATCAAATTGAAGGGTTATAAAATTAGAATTTAAATATTTTTTACAGTAAATATATGATTCTATGTTTTTATAATGAACAATTATGAAAAATATAAAAACAGTTTCCAACCAACTGGACCAAGTTTAATGTTCATTGATAAACTTCAATCAACAATTGATCAAAACTGTGCAATGGATTTTTTAACAAAATTCTATGAAAATACCAATGTTCGAAAATTGTAATTTTTAAAAGTTTTGAAAGTAATTATTACTTATGTATTAATAAATGTACGATCTTAAATAAAATACGATATAGAGATATGTATACACAGATAAACACTGTGTTAAGACTAGCTTTGAATAAATACTAAAAAAATGTACCTATAACGTATAAATTTCAAGTACAAAAACGTGCACCTTATCATTTAGGGAATAGAATAATCCCATAATTACTATTCTACGAAAGCAGAATCATTGAACGGCAAGATTCTCGCAAGTTTCAAATTGCTCGAGTTTAGTGAACGGTAATGTTTGCGATGTTCAAAGAAACCTGGAGGAAGACAACGCGCAATTCTCTAGCGAGTCATGATATGCAACCAAATACGATGCACTACGGGGACTGCTATAGTTTCTTGTATCGAATAATTAATGACGACTTGGAAATCACGATGTATTTCAAATTGAGACCAGTGTTACAGTTTCAACCTAGTCTCTTACTTGTGATTGGTTACTGTTCCTTATTAGACCCAGCTTGACTAAACGTTCACTTCATATTCGATATACTCATATTTTAGCAAAGTTCTTATTATTTCAAAAAAGTTATTATTGGGTTGGCAACTAAATTATTGCCAATATATTTGATTATTGAAACAAACGAAAAACTTGATGAAACTAAAGCTCATTATGAACACTGGAATTTGAACCATTAACATCAAAATATTATAATTAAGGATTAAAAAGATATACGTATATACATTGGTGGACCAAAGAAAGTTCAAGATTGGAAAATTTACTTAGTACGTGCAACGAATATTAGCAACTTTTGTATTAAAATTTTTACCATATCAGTAACAATCTTTACGTCCCAAATTTCCTTTATTCTGCGACTATACATACGCAAGATAAAAATGTACAGACAAAAAAAAAAAAAATGAAAACCCTCAAATTATAAAGCCACTCGCACAATTTCTACAGTTCTGCCCTAAATTTCTCCAAAATTACAAATTACAAAATCCACGAAAATAGGATATGAATGAACATTAACCGAACTCGCTGCATAGAAGTTTATCCAGTTAGTCAAAACGATAATTACTTTCACGAAGCGAAACGAACTCGACACGTTACCGGAAAAATATAACTAAATCACGAAATATCTACAATTAATAATAATAATCGACTCGCATGCGATTGCACAAAACTGGCAGTGACACGGTTCCATCATTTAAAAGCAGGCATTAAATCGTAACCGCTGTTGCCGAGCGAATATAAATACAGCAAGCGTGTAACGGAGTTAATACGGATTTTAACGCGTATTATCGTTATCAATTAAAATCCCGTTATCTATAGTAACAACGTTAATGCGCGCATTTAAATACAACCCGATAGCGGAGCAGAAACTGCGTTTCGAAAGCCTTTGTGTTTGTCCCTTGCCTCCTCTCGCAACCCTCTCTCGTCATTACGCGGAAGAAAACGTAATTAAAAGCTTTGTACCGCTCGCGAAAACCAGAAAGACCGGTTTTCCGGACGTTTTACTAGTTTCCGGACGTTCTACTAGTTTCCAGGCGTCCTGCGCACTCTGGCTACCACGAATTTCAATGAAAAATGAAGTTTTATGATTTCGTAGGAATAAATAGAGAAGCTCGTGACAAGAATGGTCCATGCTCATATTTGTCTTTCTATCGTTAATGAAATATGTAAAAATGTCACTTTCTGTTCGACGTATTTCAATTTTTTAAAATAAAATATTTCTTACATCATATGATTTCTACGAGTGTATCTGTAATTATATTGCAGGAGAATTATGTCTAATTAAATCCAGAAACTAGGGACTTCGTGACAAACATTTTTACAGAATCTGTTCATTTGCGTGCTTTAAGAAGAACTATACTTTTGACGAGCATATTTTTCGCGGGAGTAATGACGTGTGTGCATTTTGTTGTTGTACTATTTTTTACGATGGAAACACATTTTTTTATGTCTTCTCAGTCTTGTAGATTTTTTCCGTCTAATTATAGCTTCATTCGTTGAAATATTTGAAATTAAATTTTATAAAACCTATCGTACGAAAGATAAGGAATACGCTGTAAATTTTTTAGGTGTTTTAAATGTGGTAGATTTTAATTTTCGGAATAGAGATCATAAACACCTGCAACAGATAGAATGCATCTTTCGAAGAATTAATGCTTCGAGTTTTGTAGTCGTCAGGAGAGAATATACTTTGCCAAAATATCGGAAAACTTTTTCGTTTAGCAAAAAATTGGTGTAGGGAACGATGTATGAAAAATTGTGCAAATTTATGAATGAGTAAGGTATGAATATGTAAAAGTTTTTGACAGATTTATCTACGTAAAGTTGGACGAAGTGGTTTAAACTAAACCATCCCACTTAAAGTGGTTTAAAAGCTATATAAATTATGAAGTATCCATAATGAATAATATTTTGATGTGAAATGATGCATTATAAAATGATGATTATAAAAGCTTTGAACGTTGCTGTCAAAAGGATACAAATATTACGAAACGAGCAGCAAAATCTTTAAAACAAAGGGGAAATAACGAAGATTTTAATTAAAAAGGACAGTGGACTTTTCGTAATTCGTAAGCTGTACGTGTAAATTATTTTTTTTAATTTCATGTTTCCCACACGTAATTTAAATTAATTCGTATAAAAAGGAACTGTAAATTAATCTGTTTTTACTGAAAACAAAAATTCATTGCTTTCTCGTCGTAAAAAGGAGTATAAACATTTATTTGCCATTTTTATTGCATCAAAGATCTTCAATAATACTCAATCAAGTTTATATATTTATTATTTTTATTTATTCTTCCTTTCTAAGAGCTTCAAAGTATTCATGGAAACGAAATTTCTCCTCAAATAAAACTCAAACACACTTTCATATTTAGTTTTATACTTGTATTAATTTCTGCAATAATTTTACTTTGAATTTAACACTTGGTTCCAAAATAAATTTTAAAATTCTGATGAGTATTTAATTACATTCATGCGCTTATATCTTTTATTTCTTCTCTATTTTGACAAGCTAGAAATTATTCACCGAAACGAAATATTTTCTGTGATAAAACTCAAACACACTTTTAAGTTTAATTTCTTATTTCTTCGTCGAAATAGATATGTCAACTTGTCAAATCCGCCTGACTATTTATTTATTTATTTATCCTGTTTTTCTTGAAGCCTGTACGTCAGATTTTGCTGACGTGCATGAAGAAATGCTAAGGAACTCTAAACGAAATTGAGTGCTTCGAACCATTAAAAGTCGTTCTATCGACAAGTAGCTATAAAATGTTCGTCGTATGAAATCACAGGTTGCAACTTTTTCTCTTTTTAAATATCGAAGTCCAGAGCTGAACTTTCCAAGCGAGTAACTGTTTAAATGCAATAAAGGTTCTTGATTGAGAAGCCTGGTGTGTTCGTCCGAAACTTTCTTTCTGCGAAAAGAAAGAGATTAAAGCTGTAGTATTGGGCTTGAGAACGATTTCTTGTTCACAGAACACATAAAAGAAATCCAATCAATTCAGGGTGCGTAATAAACGCGTGGAAATGGTTTGGATGAAATGTTATCTATCGTAAAAATAGGATATAAAAAAGTTCCGCCATAAAAGTTTGCCAAAATTGATTCGAGGCGATTATTACGTTGAAAATCTTCGTTTTAGATAATTGCACCACTCAGAAGTCAAACTGATTAATTCTACTATTAGATTGAGGTAGTATTTGTTCAAAATTATATTTTTATAGAACCTAAATAAGGATATCATTTCATCTACTGAAAGTTATACGAAATATTCTATGCTGTGAATATTTTACATATTTTTAAATATTAGATGCGTTCTAGGAAAGAAATTTTGTAATTGGCTTTTCAGAAACCAAAGAATCGAGCTTAATATAGTTGTGCCAGTACAGCTTAACCTTTGTATTCTGTTATTACGAGTTAAAATATTTTGCCACAAATAAGTACACGATATTTGTTATAAATATTTCGCATTTAAAAATGTTAAAAATATTCGCTCGATACTCTATTATAAGAAAGATCAAGAATTTCTACCTTTAATCAAAGCAAATAAACGTTTTATTTCATAAGGGTAGCTCATAATGTATTCTTAAACGCGATAGAATAGTTACCTCGCAATGTTGGTTATGCGAGAGATTAAAATATTTAACTTCTAATAGATAAAAGAACGCTCGATACTACTTTTTTTCTCATCTTACATCGTATTATAGTTAGAAACTAAAACTTCTTCTCCTCTGTTAATAATATTCTGCTTTTCCTATCCCCTACTCTTTAACTTGCTTTTATAATCTGCTTAAAATTTCCTTCTACTAAATAACGAAATAGAAGTTGCAACTCCGCCGGTCAATATTAAATTCATGTTACTTTTAAGGACAAAATGGAACCTTGTATGTGAATTAATATGCTCAACTACGCGTTTAAAATTGCCCAACTTATGAAGTCCTTTAAAATATTTTCTAAATTCCTGAAAAATTCCTCTAAAATTCCTTCTGGCCTATCAACTTACGTACATCTACCCTATCGACCAACAAATAACAAGACGATCGACGACTCTCATCGCGACTAATTGAAGATGTCGAATAGCCAAACGTCAAACGACATCTTGGTTCCGCCGTTATAAAACCATTTGCAATCAAGTAGTTTCTAGTCTTCCATGCTTGGAACTTTTCTTACAGCGGTGAATACGATGTGGAATGAGAAAAAAAGAGAAGAAGAACGAGGATGCGGCGACGGAGGGATGAAAAAGAGATTATGGGCGTATTATTGGTTTCGCGAGTTACGGCTCGCTTCTTGAGAAAGTTCAAGCAAAGCTGTCGCAGCGGCATGTCGCGGGGACGGGTTCAAAAAGCGAACTTCCACTTTAATAAGCCGGAGCTTCCTAAGAGCTCGGCCCACCCGTTTCCTTATCTGCTTCTTCTCCTCTCTCTTCTTCTCTTTCCGCTTGCGTTATATTTTTATTGCGCTCCGACTTTCTGCATTTTCGATGCAATTCCGACGTAAACCGTAGATATGCAAGCGGCCATGCAAATACCGTTCTACGAGGTAGTTGCTAAAACGTTACTGGAAGCTTTGGAATATTCTTTATTCTCCTTACTCAACCACCATCTTTTGCTTCTTCGATGCGAATGCTAATTGTAAGTGTTTCATTGTAGCAACACGGTAAAACTTTTTTGTAACATTTGGTGGATTACCTTAAAACACGAATTTTAGATGATCTTCTGTGGCTTAATATCGCGTGAATGATGTTTACAGATTATACGATGATTCATTTTATGATGATACCTTTATGAAAGTTGAATCGACATATTTCTTTGCTACGATTTAAAGGAAATTCTAGAATTCTTCTGTAACTTCGATTGTACGAGATAAGTACAAATAACAACAGCACATTAGTGTATCATTAAATGTGAAAACTTCTGTAATATGATTATTTTGCTTCTATAATGATATATGTTTCAATAATTATTTCAATACAGTGATTTCGTAATAAGTTAAATTAGTAGACACCAAGTAATCTAACAGGTTGCACGTTTGTAGCAAAGATACAGTTTTATGTGATTAAGAATTAATCAAATACGATGTGTGGTTAGATAATTAGACACCAGACACCTGAAGATAATACTATCCAATATCAAAATATTTCTTCCAATTATTTTTATCATTATAGCAGACTTCACACAGAGAAAGCTAACAAATTCAACTTCAACATATACGAATAATTCATATTGCATCGTTTTCTTGCAGAAAATCATGTTCCTTGGACGTGTGACTGAATTTTAACATTTATTCTGTATCTTATAATTTTAATATTCCTTATGAAAAAGGTAGAGCGAGAGAAAGAGAAAGAGAAAGAAAAAAACGAGGAAGTGAGGAAACCCATTAAACGTATACAATATTCATTTTTCCTGGCATTGTGGATATAGAAAATTGCGTTCACATTAATATTTTTATGTATACCAAATAAAGGCACCATCTCGGGGAAAAAAGGCTGCGTTATATCTATCGTAACAATTTCCACGAGGCAGATTACGAGATGATGATAGAGAAGGAATATTAAAATTGCCGGTTAAAGAAGCTGCTTTTAACAATTTCCAGGAACTTTTGATAGGCAATGGAGCAATTTCATCCGCGTTTAGATGAGGATGTTATTTATTATGCCGCAGGGGATTTATCTCTCTTTGATCACAAAGAACGGCACTATTATTCATTCGTCCATGATAAAATATGCATTTAATGCCTCGTCGCCGAGAAGATGAAGTATCTTAGAAACGAACGATTATTTATTTTTACCTAATAACAGTTATTACTATTTAGCAATCTGAATAAACAAAGCTTGATACTAAAGAACTTTGAATGTTATTTCATTAAAATTTAATAGCAAAATTACTTCTGGGATATATATATTAACATTCTTATTACTTTCTGAATATGCAAAAATAGCTTTTAGAATAATTTTAAATCTTAATCTTATAACAGTTTTTCATTGAAACTTTTGTTGTACCTATCGACGTATCAGCATGTTAGAATACTAATTGGGATACCTATAATTGGTTATTAGGATACTGAAGTAATATAACATCATGAGACTTTATATCGAGGTATCAAGTATCAAGATATCGAAGTTTGAAGGTATCAAAATATCAAGAAATTGTGTTATACATTGAAGCATCAAGATTATCAAATATCAGCATGCGAAGTATTACGAGAAATTTAACATATGGAGATATCGAGGTATTGTATTATTTGGATACCATAGATATCATATACAAAGTACTACAATATCAAGACATCAAAGATATCGAATATTCAAACACTGGTAACATTCGATTATTATAATTTTCCAATTTTCTAAACGGCAGTTTAGATAGAAATAAGTATAATATCTAACTCCTTTCTAAATACACTAAAATTATGTACCAAACGCGTAATAAATACTATTTTATTTTTTGGTGATTACAGTCTAGCATGCCAGTAAATATTTAGCTATATTTCTGCAAAATTCTAGCAATCAATATATTTCTGTTTAATCAAAATTATAGTTCTTCATAATCTATCGTGAAAAAATTCTTCTGCTCTTTATTTTCTCCATTTACGAATGAAAATACTGAAAACTACACAAGGCACCAATAAAAAATAGTAGAAGATGTATCACTTTTAGAAGGCAAAACAGCGTTATATTAGGTGTCAGTAAAAACTACAAAAAATTCGTCTGTTTTTCTTGAAAAGTCTAGCATTTACGAAAAGGGTCACTAAAATCCAACAGAATGGACAGTCATTACCTCTGCGTTACACGAAGCATTAAGGATACTGATTTTAAGACGTTTCAGAAAAACCATCTCTACACGTATCTCCCGGAATTTCTCCTCGATTATTCGAAAATGGAGACATACACCGGATATCGAACGAACGGTAACATAACCAGGAATTGGAGCCAGTGGTATCCGAAACAGGTTTCCGGAACGGAAGCGACAACCGCACAACGAAACAATTGGGGATGCGGTAATTTCTCTGGCCGCACGATCATCGATGAAGCTTGTAGCGGTCGGCGCTCACGCAATTCAGTTCTGATTAGCCGGGGTACGATACGCCGGCATATTTAACTAACTAATGCAGTTGCAAATTAGCTATTAGTAGGTGTTACACGCAGTGGCAGATAGGCGTAGAGGTAATCAAATTAAATAGAATAGTTACTGTCTCCCATGTCGACGGTGAAACTACATAACCCTGTTAGCCTAACTGCGCAAAGTGCACGCGTACTGCTAGTATACACAGTAGGAGAGGATAGAAGTCCATGTGCGTGCACGATGAGAAACGTGTGCATTAGCACACCGTGCGAATAACATGTATAAACAGAAATGATGCATAGGTGAAATCCCCGTGTATCCCTCGAGGATGTTATCAGTATCGCATCTCCGTGTCTCCGGGAAAATATTGAAACGTCTGTCAAAGGAGAGAACGTGGCTGGAAAATCGAGTTTGACGGGGAATTGCTTGATACCGGGAAAGGAAGCTATTTTACTTTCTCAACACTGACAGAAGTATCATCCATCGACGCGTCTATGGCCACGTACAAAGTGTACGCAAATTCGATTTACGATACCGCGCGTGTAGTAAAATTTCTCTTGGGATTAAGAAACCGAACGGGGAACGTTAAGTTTATTATTTCGTAATTTCCAGCAGAAAATTAGAGAATTATGAATTGGGAATATCTCGAGCGGAATTTGTAATTTTGCCGTGGATGTTTGTTACGAGTAATTGTGTTTTTGGCGCGTGGAAATACGGAATGGTTGAAATTAAGCTATTGTAGACGATAATATTAATGTTTCAAGGCATTTTTTTTAAATAAGATTGTACGTGGCTTGTGAATACCTAGGTAGTTTGTTTAGATTAATTGTAAATGTAAATTGTCACTGTAAATTATAGTGTAAACGTAACCATACAAACTACTAAATCTTTAATTAGCTAAAAGCAAATCTAATATTTAATTATAATGTTATTTGCTTTCAAAACTGTCTTATAAACTTGAATTTTAAGCTTTCAGATGATAATGCAATAAAAGTTTCTGTATTATTATCGATATTTTCCTCGATATTATTGAAGACGAAAGATTTGTCAGAGTACCTATTTTTAGAACGCAAGATTTAAATGGATACTCGAAAAGAAGCTTTGGGATGCTTGTCGGGAACGCCTTATGCAAATGTTTACACACGATTGGATAACCATAGCAAATGTGTATGGTACTGATGCAAATGCTAGAAGTGCGTTGGTATCGATATAAGCACAAACGACATGGGTGAGCCATTTAAACGGTAACAAGAGTCCCGTGTTACGGGAACGGAATTGGTGCACGGAACGAACGGACGGCCGATCGAACAAGTACCATAGACAGAATATTATCGGTTCATTATACCGGAACTTCGCCGTGGTTACAGTTAATCGAGTAATCGTTGTTAAACTCGATCAATACGGTTAAGTTCTTGGAACGTTTGTACGCCTAAACGATCTAATATTTGGTATAGCTGATGCAAACGAAGGTTGTTCGACGTGTGAATCTCTTTTGCTGTTTTCTCAATGCGATTATGTGAATAAAATAATGATATAGCGATCACAGAATATAGGAAACTCTAAGGAACATGTAAAAATTGTTAATAATGTAATCAATAATTTATTCTAGCGTCTTCTCAACTGCAATTTAATTTTCTTTCATACTGTTCTTTTGCACTGTACTTTTAAATCTTTTTTTAACTAAAGTTAAAGCCTTTTTTACGATTAAAAACACACGAATGTTAAAACTTCTAAAATGCTCTACTATATTGTAATAATAAAACAAAAATTTAGATCCTTCTCAGAGACGAATGATCTATAGCCGGCAGATAAGTCGATCAAGACTCTGAAATTCCGAAACAATTCAATTAAATTCCTACACAATAAATAACAAAGTTTCCCAGAATCTCACGATGAATCAAACGAAGCGATCGTTTAAGAAAGGGCAACGATTTGCTTGGAGAGTACTAATACGCGTATTTAGCGCACTTATACGTACCTGTGAAAGTTGCTCTGTCGTTGCCTCGGTCGCCAGTCTAGCCAAACCCTCCTCGTACCTCTCCAGGGCCGTCAGTCTAAGCAGCAAGTTTTGCAGCAATGCCGAAACTTCCTGCCTGGCCGCAGCGTCGACCGCAGCGACCTTCTGCGTGATGGACCTGACGTGGCCCATCACCCTCTCGTCCCGGAAATCGTACGGGAATGTTTCTGTCCATTCGGCTAGCAGCTGCACCAGTCGTGGCACGAAACGTTGCAGGCGTTCCTGGAACATGCCAGACAGATTTCAACCGGTTCCACTTCCTCCCTTTTTATTAGTTCACTTGTTCGTACATGCGTTGCCAAACAAGTTTTAGATGAGATGCGGAAATTGGAACGCCACAGAATGCACATGCCCAACGAATCTTTCAGAACTTTCGAAAACTTGCGACCCTTCAGAGATTGCGAAGTGATACGGATTGTGTGAGCTTCTTAACGTTTTGCTATTTAAGACGATCAGAAAATAGAAAAAAGCATCAATATGCTTTGAGATAATTAGTCACTTTTTAGACTCGCTATTTGACAGATTTCAAATGTTACAGACGATAAAAATAGGGTTGAATTATTGTTCGAGACGAGTTTCAATCTATAAGATACTATTCATAATTTGGTTATCGCAATTATATTCAAACGAATGTGATTCTGTTATTTTTGCTTCGATAAGTTAACTATATCGCGTTATATCAAATATTGCATATCCATAATTATTTCCTTCGCAAATGTAGATTATACAAGGCACAGACAAAGATGATATTAATAAGATAGTACATGTTTCACCAGCAAGTAAATCCCGCTCAAAGAATAATGCAAATCACTGTAAAATAATGGACCACCATGACATTTGAACATCCGAATCTCTTCCACCCCGAACACACAGAAGAGAATGCACAATGAAAAAGACTAAAATACTAAAAAGCGCCAAGTGCAAAAGAACGTAACTTTAAATTATACAAGAAGCCGAAAAAAATAAAATCGGGTAAAAATATCAGTAAAGATACTAAAGCAGAAGACAGCAGCTAAACAAGAAGAAAAGAAAAGAATCGTCAGGGTGGAAATTCATTTGCGAGCGAAACATTTCTGGCCTGGATACGCGTGCTTGTTATTACAACTGGAATGAGAGCGAGCGTGCCAGGGTGATTCTCCGAGGGGGTGAATGCGAAAAGGGGGTCGAGCTTGCGAGACGATGAAACGATAATGCACGCGGTGGCCGTAAAGTGCACGCCCGGAAGGTTCTTGGTGGGCTTTTGTGGGACGGTTGCATTCGTGGCTCACCTTGCCACTATCTCCAGTCAGGTTTTGCTGATGCTCGCAGAGGGCACAGACTTCGCCCAGGAGCTCGTGCGGCTTGATGAAGAGTCTGGCGCTCAGCAAAAAGGCGAAGAGGTACGCCCGATCGGGATAATATTCTTCGGTGGGTACCATATGCTGTACCAAGGCTTCCAGCGAGCCTGACACCAGGTTCCCGTCTCGATAGACCAGAGCCTGAAATGAAACACGGGTCTGGTTAATTGATCGTGATTACTCTAAGGCGCCTCTACGAACTTTCACGGCGGTGAATTTACTTTGAGCTGCGAGAAGGAACAGTGACTTTTTGTTTGGAATTAAAATATCGCGAGAGTTATTGAATTTTTAATATAAATGGTTTGACGTATAAAGTATGTAAAATATAATGTAATTATATAAGTACAGCGATTGTAATAACGAAGTAATAAATAAATCGATTTTTACTGGAAAAAGCTTGTCTGATTTGCTTGAGCATTTCATTAAGTATTACATATTTCAATGTAATTTACATTTGTCGATTGACAATATTAATTGCACATACAAATTGCAACTTACACGAACAAATATGTTAATCAATATGTTAATAACATTACAGGTTATGTGATATACCAGAGCAATAATTTGGCAATTATGTATAATGTATATTATGACATAATTTATACTATTATTAGGAATTCAATAGGAAATATGAATTTCGTAATAAATAACACGTATCATATGCGAATCCCGAAAACAGATTAATTTATTCTGGAATTCGTTTCTGTTCTTTCAAAAGCAAATAGGAAAGTCTAGGATTTAACCAGAATCAGCCCGTTAAAGCGAGATGACGTTGTAAAACTCACACATGATCAGCAGCTTTCCAGTTCTTTTGGGATATTTGCCAAATTCAACTGCTGTAAAAGATTAATCCTCTACATTCCAGCTACACAGTATTTTAACTTTTGTTTGCTTAAAATACATAGAGATCGATACCAACGAAATATCGTAGAAATAGAGGAAAATGCTCGTGAGTTCCAATAATGGCACATATAACTCTTTTGTCGCCACTTATATTTATTTAGGAGACTGGAAGGAAATTGGTACGAATGTTAACAGATCTGTAAATTGAGAAAACTGTGGATAAAGTCAAATGTTAGTCGAATATTTTGTTATACGCGCATATAAAGGTTTTAAGCGTTTCTAACAAAATTCTCTACATAAGTATGAATTTAATTCGTCGTTTCCCATATCTACGTTATTGTCACGTCGGTTCGAGATTATTTCACGTTCCGCGCGTAAGGTGAGAGATTGGTACTTCAATTGTGATAGTTATTGCAGAATTTATTATATAAACTGACAGAGTAAAGATACAGAATGTCGTAACAGAACAGAACAGAACAGAATGTCGAGTGCTGACTTGGGAGGTTTGTTAATATCAAGTGTTTAGTTCCTGTGGTGGGGTTAGTTACTATTTTGATGGCTATGGTATGCAAAAATGTGATTATCCTAACGCTGTATTCCGGGACCCCTGTGACATTATCGTTAAAGAAAGATATTCGAAGTTGTAAGTTTATATATTCTCGCGTAATCCTCGAATAATTAATAAAGCAATCCGTTTCATAAACGATTCACAAATCATCAAATGATAGTTTGTATCGTGTTAATTCTTGTCGAAGCGCTATTTAACGATAGATTAATACGTTATTAGCAAACATATTAATTAACGTAACGTCGTCGTCTGCCGATTAAATATGCTGATGCGTAAAGCCGGATTTGGTTGCAGAGGAAATACGCAGTCGCTCGATAATGTCGTTAAACCGATATTTCACGGGAAGCGTAGGTAGGATTTAAATTCGTTTGAATCACACAGAGACGGCCCATGAAACTGATTTCCGACGATTCGTTATTGGGACGGACTAAGCGCGATGTAATAATCGTTGAAATTTTACAGGCACGATTTTCAACATCAGGAACGGAGCCAACGGAGGCCCAAAGCCATATTTTGTAACTTTATAGTCGCATAAATATCTCACTTTATGATACTCTTAAAGTAAGAAGTAACGATGAATGAAAATCTGATTCTTTTTCGAAAGCTCTCAAACTAACAACGTGTAATAATAACATTCAGTTTGGTACTTCGATTATTCTTTTTATAATATTTCCTTCTGGTATTTTTGGAAAAATTAATAGGAATAGATCGTTTTAGTTTCTTATTAACTTGTACAATGTGTTTAAGTTCTCATATATTTCAATATTTTAAGAAAATTTCCAATTCGATGCATTTATTAGATGTATGTTACAATGAAGTTTGAGAAAAGAAGAATTCGTGTGACATACGTGCTATACTTACGAAAATTTCCTATGATAACTAGACTGCTGATATTTACATAGATTCAAATTTTTGTGACCATAATTCGAAGATGAGGAGCTCCGCAAATATATTTTTCACCTACTAAACGTTATAACCCGATGTTCTTCAAATTTCCCATAAATCCATAAAAATTTTCAATTGCAATTAATCAATAATAATCTAAATACATTACAATAAATTAAATTAATAAATACTAAATAAATTACAATAACCATGCCAGAATACTATTTTCACACGATTATCTTGATTATGATATACCGTTTTCTGTAATATTATCATGTTTTCGAGATGACCATCCGACTTAGTCGTTCCTTTTAATGTTCGCGAAGCTTTAACGGAACAGTGTAACGACAGAAACTTTTCGAAGTTGGTACGTGTACGAAATCAGAAATTCGTTTCGGTAGAGGGACAGTCGAATGCCTGGAGCTTTTCATTCGGTCCTGGAACAAAGTTTCTACCTGTGTCCTGTTAAATCTGCGAGCCATTAAAGTTGCGCGAACCGGCTAGGTAAAGCCCAGCCAACTCGCCGAGGATTCAAATGGCTTAAACTTATCGCGAGCTAATACAGTATTGACGGGGTAGAATTCCTCCCTCGTAAACTTGCCATCGACGAGGAATCGCGAAGAAGGGAAAAAAGGAGGAGAGGTTCACCCTCAGGATCTGGTTCGACGAAAAACTTACCGTTTCTATTCGAAATTTACGCTTTCGCGAAGTTTAGCTCGATTCGCCGACTGGAAATGAACCACGATGTCACGCGATAGAAAATCTTGCAAAGTTTTTTGCTAGTTCTATTTTGGATAATTGCAGCTCGTGATACAGTAAATGGTTCTAAATAGTAAATTGAAGTTAAGCGAAATCAGCGATGCGAAGAGAGAATAGAGGTATAATTTCAAAATAGAAGAGCATAAATTGTCAAGGAATTACCAAGATAATGATTTTACGAGATCACATTATCTTCTAAAGGTCTTCAAAGAAATTGAAGAAGGAAATAATGAAATGTACGCATTAGGATTTTTTTTTTATGTATTTGTGAGCTATAAAAAGCATCTTATTTCCATACTCATGTTTAGAATAGTTGAAAGATTTGTCAAAATATATATAAAACACAAAAGAATATGAATCATAAGCAGTATGCAACAAATTGCAAGTAGAAATTAAAATATTTCTTATAATTCTCAATTAAATGTAACTGAATTTCAGATTTCTGTAAAATTTATTATTTAATTTAGTATTATATTATATATTTATTAAAATACGTATCTTCCTTTATTTCATATATTCTACGTTTACGATAAAATAATTAAAGAATATTAATTTACATTTAATGTATTGTATTACAATTACAATTTAGGTACTATTACAACGTCCCACTGCAACAAATAAATTGCGAGCAGTGAGAACAGAAAAGATGCTAAGGAGTTCAAATAACGTTCCTTTTTGAATTATAAATAAATATTGAATCGCTCGAAAAGGATAGGATTTTAATGAATAATAGGAGAATAACTTGGAACTACGATGATTTCCTCTTATACGTCATATCAAACTTAACTTCGACTTAAAGGCATCGAGTTAATCTGTACATCTAATGAAAAACACTTTCAATTGCAAGAATAACACAGAAAGAACTAGAACTTCAAATAATCGATCCAATTCTGTTAGGAACTCGCCTGAAATTCATCGAGGTACTCGCTTCTCATTCACTGTTTCCTCATTCATCCTTTCCTGGCTTCTACGAAACAATTACCGCGTACCTCGTCCTAATCGTTCCATGCGCCAAGGCTATGCAATGACGCACGGAGTATACCTCACTTAGGAGGAGGCTGGCTCTTTTTCAAGAAACCGGACAATTGCGGTGCGCGTTTAATCGCAAAAGAAACCGGGAAAACAAATCCGCGAAACCGGGTCTGCCCGCGTTTTAGCTAAACTTTTGTCGTCGCTGTAACAATCGCAGCCATTCAGCGTCAGGAATCTAGCGTCGCTTCTGTCCGAAAAAAAGAAAAAAGGAGAAAGAAAGATAAAAAGGGAAGAAAGGAGAAAGGCGAGGAGAAAACGCGACTCGGCGGGACGAAGAAAACGCACGGTCCACCCGTTATAAAACATTCCAACGTCACCGGACTATCCAAGCTTCTACAGGCTGCGGCCGTTCGTTTTTGTTTTCGTCATCGATCCTGCTTCCCGCCTGCCAGACACCGTTTCTACTTTCCTCTTTCTCGCCCGTGTTTAAACCGTTTTTGTTTTGCGCCTCGTTTCGCGTCCAGACATGGGAATAGTCTGGAATAAGTTAACGATAAGGCTACAGCGACTAGCATTAATGTTTGGATATTTCATGAAACTGAAGAATTATTTCGTTTGGTTATTCTTTCTTCTTTGGAACAAGTACGCGTATTAGATAAATTGGTTGAGTAGTACGTTCGTTTATGTTTCCCTGAAAATGCACATCAAGTGTCGTTATTCTTATGTAAAATTTATCTAATCAGCGAGTAATTTATTTATGCTATTTTTTTTTATAAATTCAGATTCGTGTATCATTATATTTTTTAGACAATTTTTATAACGTTCTCCGAAATATGTGTATTAATAAAAAGAGAATAGATTTAATGCTCGACTCAGAAAAATGTATGTTTCTATCAAATGAAATATTTACTTTAATATATGAAAACAAACTTATTAAAAGCAAATATGTACAAGATTAAATGTTGCGCACATCGTGGTGCCTGAATATTAATACGAGTCACTGTATATCAGTTTGTTAGGAGATATAATAGTCAACTCCATAAATAGAAAAATAAGATAATAATGTGACGAATATTTGTTGATTTTCTATGGAATTTAATTTACTTGAATTTATTATGAGTCTTAATTTAGAATTTACTATTATAGTACTTTAGAATTTACAATTACTTATGTTATGCGTTAGCATCTGTTATACTCGAAACTCGAATAACAAATTTACAGTAATATTACAAGATATGTACTTCCTGTAATTCTTCCGAAAGGAACTCGTTCAATTCTAACGTTCAATCCCAAGGAAATAAATGCTGAATTTTCTATGGGGAAAAAGAGACTACGAAACAATGATAAGGAAGTTTTCGTAATTAGAAGACAGCTATAATCGAACGACGACTTCCGTCTTAAGGAGGCAATAAAGCAAACGACTGGAAACTTTCGTTCTAGAAATCGTCGGGTTATTTCCGCCATTTCTGTCATTTTATTCCGATCTGGTATTGTCCCTCGTGTCTCTTCGTACTTCTTTCACCTTTTTTTTCACCATATTCTAATACTAATTCTATATCCATTCCGCCGTAAGCAATCCTAACAATTATAGCAATTTTAATCTCTTAATAATCAAGGGAAACGAAAATTCTGAGATTCGTACAAAAGCCATTGAAGACTCAATGGGAAGCAAAATTTTTCAATTATTGAAAATTATGCCGTGAAAAAGTATACATAAAACTATGATACTAAATCGTTGTCGTATCATTATTTCATTTCCATAATGTTAAATACGATTATTAATATCCTATTTCATATTTACCGAGTAAAACTTTGTTCAGCACGCCTTCAATATATCAAGGGAAAAACCACACACAGTCTCCGCAAGATTAATCTCGTTACTAATCCACTAATTCCAATCCAGACACGTTTGCCGACATGCGTTCCATGCAAGTTCTTTGAACGACGACGGTGTGCCACAATTTTGAATTCGTTTAGCGATTCGAGGTGCTCAGCAGGGAGCAAGGAGCGTCGTGTGGCAAGAAAATTTCATTTCTAGGCGAGACGAGCGGATTAGAAACCTTCAAAGTCATCCGGGTTCCGGCGTTATTTCCCGCTAGGTTGAAAGACAATCAGCCGTCGGAGAAGATCGAGAATGGAGATAGATTCACCTGGTTGATGCACGTTGTCCTCGAGAACGAAAGCAGAAGCGCTGGTAATAAGTGATCGCGAAATAATGAAGATTCTTTGAGAGCTCCGGCGAAATTTATCTAGCCTGATGGAATCCATTAGAGCTCGTTTTCTTTTTTTTTATTTTGAGAAAACTCTTCGTACTCGCGAGAAAAATACAGCGGTAAAAGATAAAAGGTTAACTGGACTGAAAATGGAAACGAGAGTTTTAGAAATTAACTGATCGAGGAATTCGAAGACCTCGAGTACTCGAGGAACGCTGAAATTACGAGGATGAATTTTTGGTTCCTGATATTAATTTGTTGTATATAAAATGGATAATTTTATAAATGTGTAGAATCAGGCAAAATTTAATGTATTATTATGTACAATACTTATTTCAAATTATTTAGAGAAAAAATTGATCGTCTCGTTTCCAACTATCTAATAAAATGAAAACTTTTCAATATGAATTGGATCATCGATCGTCGATGACATTTTGTAGTTCGGGGACAGCGATAAAGAGAAAGAGTAGAGAAATAAGAAAATATGGTAACATATCACGAATAGAAGCGTTAAGGTTTTGATCGATGTAGTGGAAGTTGCGATTCTATGTTTGAGTTTCGCTGCACAGCTATTTTACTAGCGAAGAGTGAAAATGAGTTTTCGATCGTTGAAAACTGTTAGAAAGTAGTTTTAGCAATGTTTCAGTTATCGTGTGCTATGGGCTCGTTGCAGTAGAAAGTCATTAATATTATGATCCGAATATTATTTATTTCTGTGAAAGTAGCATTAAGAGAAGAACTACATTACTGATAATTATCGATAGAGATAGTTGTTTATTTGTATCTAATATGCATGTTCAGTCGAAGATGTTACAAATATTTAAGATGGTGTTTCTATAAGACAAAATAAAAACACGATGAAGGATGAGACAATTGAATTTCAGGCTTGATCTATCAATTATTATTTAAAAAAATTTTTTCAGCCGCAATGGTATTTTAGTTGATCTTTTGCCACAACACAGGTTATTGTCACAACTAATATGACAGATTTCGGACGAACTTTTAGAAGTAATAGCCTGTTCAATGTTACGTTGTTTATTTCGTTCTCATTTTAGCATATTGAAATGTTTCTTATATCTCTCATCATTTATTTTCGACCATCCACTATACATCAAAAGAACCTCATTACTTATGGGATAACCTGGTATAATAAATCAGTCGCATAGAAGAAAGCGTCGATCAAACGAGACAACAAAATCTACCAATGCAGTGTGTCGTTGATACCGACAGCTTCAGGCGAGCGCGAAATTTACGGGTGGACTTTATGAAAAGCTGTTCGCCACGCAAACGTATCCAAGCTGAGCTTGCAAAAGCTCAAGCGAGGAGATCACTATCGCGTGAGGTTGCGCGCGCGGAAAGATTGTAAACTTTATTGCTTCGTGGATCCTCAGGATATAAAAAGAGAGCGATTTATATGTATTTTGCCGGACTTCGTTTTTGAACAGCGAAGTATTGAGAAAAGGGCAGAGTTCATTATGTACAGGTGAGTGATAATGGCAAGAATGAATGATTCAATTTCAAGTGATATCACAGGTAATCTATTAATATTTGAAAGACTATTAATTAGTACTTAAAAAAATATGCTCATATGGAAATTGATAAACTAGATTAAGTTATCGTTTGATTCCATTTATGAATTTAACATTTCGATTATTTTTACGAACTATATGAACTTCTGGAACCTAGTGCCTGTGCACTTAGTCACGATAGATGAGTCGTAAATCCATGACAGGAGTAATTCGTAGACACGAGGTTTCCTTTCTCGTGGGACCACTCTCTCCGTTGACCTGTGCTATTACTTTGATAACCTCGCAGTTATCAAGATGTGTGCGAGGTCCTAAGAGGACTGTCCAAGTTCTCAGACGTTCAATGATTCATTAGCTACTCATTTCTCGTAATTCCACATAAATCGTCGTACATATACTATTTTAGCAAATTTTATTCTAATTTAATAGAATTGACATGTCAAATTACTTCTCTGGAATTAACTCGTAATAAATTACAAACTGATATATTTACTGATGTGTAAGTTACACCGAGACAAAACTAATTGGACGTTTAAAACGAACAATTAGTTAAAATGGAAGTCCAAGCTGGAAAATTAAAAACGATAATAAAAATAAACTAAACTCTGAGCGATAGCTTTTAATAGCCACCCTAAGATTTGATATTTTACATACTAACGACGGTGATTTATATTAACTGCATTTGTAACAAAACTGCTTAGTCTACGGCACTTGCGATATGCCGTTGAGTTACCGAGTTTGCCACTTCTGTCGCGTCATTATATCAGCGTGACGTAACTGCCAGATGTAAGGATTGTAAAGCCATGTATGTTCGCGATTCCAGCGATAATATAGCGACACGAATCGCTCGCGATGGGCGTCGCTTTCATTTCAAGGAGGTCAACCGTGCTTCTATTCCGGCGAAATTGGATGGAACGAGGGTGCAAGTGATCACGATAACAAATTTTCCAGCAGCGACGCTGGAAAATACGAAACGACACCCGACAGAGATTGCAGTTTACGAGCTGGATAGCGATAGCGCGACTAGGAAAATTTCGTCCAGGATCATGTGCCGGGCCCTTTGTCCACTAATCTTATCGTACTTTCTTTCCACCAACTTAATGGAATTTTAAACGTCCATCTTATCGCTCTACCAACGATAGCTGCGAAGGCTAACAGCTACGTAGCTGGAATCTTGATGAAGAACTGACGTTTGGATAAAACTTGTATCGTTTTTATTAGTAGTATGTTGCAACATTTTTCAAACTACAATTTCATTTGTTACTTCCATATATCCTCAAATATTACAGCGATCGTTTATTAACACTAGAACTACTAGGATACTCAAAACAACCATAATTCATATAGTATTTTCATGGAAATTTGATACATTTACAACGATTTTTGGGAAATGTTAATGTTCGAACTTTTAGCATGGATGAAGGTTTCTTCCCTTCGCTTGTTTCACTTTCATTTTAATTTCTTCTTGATAGGAAATATTTGGCGGTAGACTTTGAATGTAAGAACGAGAATTTAGCGTAAATATTTGTTTGTAATTTCCTCGTAATACTTAGGTCTTTATGATAGGTTGAACAGCGAGTCAGATTAACTTTCTATTGTCGAATTGTTTTACGTTTTCAAGTATCCTAATTATTCTATGTTATGAATATATTTAAGAATTATTTCAGTATATTTATTCAGACGTAAAATTGTACAACTCTAATTGCAGGAGTTTCTTATCAAACGATGAAACTTCTACACAACTGCTTGAAGCAGAAATATTTTCCTATAAATGAAATGTAACTGAATGTGCCTCACAAATTGAATATTTCAGATACCACTGTTAAAGTAATTTAGCATTCTGAGAGGCTTAAGTTACACGAAGTAAAGGAAAATGGCACGGTGGCGAAGAAAATAATCAACAACCGCGCTTAATCTCTTAGTAAAGTAAAAGGGACCACTCGTCAAGAGACCGTGTTTAATTAACCGTTGTTGCAATTAATTTACGTGAGAACCAGAGTGAAAAGTTATTTATTCTTTAATTAAACTCTGGGGGAGCTGGTGAGTTCGGACGATTAAAAATTGTTAACGCGTAATTTACCTTGATATTCGCCGAACTTCTTTAACAAGAATATAAATTATGAAATTTCTGCAAACTTCCTATGTGAAAAACATCAAGCATTTAACAGTTTAATTATAACTTCGTTTATTACAAAGTGCAACACGTTTGTAATAAAATTGTCTCGTACGCAAAGTGTTCTTAACTCACTATGCTTCAACTTCAATCTTATTCAACTCCAAAGACCGTAGAAATATTCGGGACATTTTTCAATTACATTTAATTTATAAAGTTACGTAAACTTACTTGTACGCAAGAAAATTAAAATTAAAATTGTCATTAAAAAAATTTAACAAAATTAAAAATATCATAAGTAGCAATATTAAAGAAAAAAAGATTGCTTTGGTGTTCGATAAAATAAAACATCGAAGCATATTCGGAGGTCATCGTAAAAATTGTCGTCGATACGAAGAAAGTAGAGAAAGTAGAAAATATTTTTGAAAACATCTCAAAGAATAAAACTTATCAAAATAAAGCTACATTCCAGAATGACAAAATCGATGGCTTCATTTTCGAAAAACAATTAAGTTTGAAAACCCGTCAGGTTTACATGGATTTATTTAATTTTCCAATAGACAGAAGTAGAAACTAGATTTTGTCCATGTCGAACAAAAAATTAGTCCAGCACGCGTCTACTTGACAAATTTTCTGACTCGTTTCAACTTTCGCATATGTCGAATGCTCTCCATCCAATTGTCCACTCTTGTCCAATTGGAAATTGATCAACTACGCGTGTACTTGCCAGGTTTTTAAACCCGATTTTCTCAAAAATGAAACTTCCAATTTAAGTTTCGCCTCCAGTCACATAATTTCTTTGATCCCATTTGTTTCACGTATTACGAACCACCCTCTATACATCCCCTCCTCCCTAAACAGCCATTCGTAGAATAAAATTTGCGTTCTACTTAACCTTTACTCCCAGTGCAATACAATGTAACGCGGCGAAGTCGTCGCTGTTTAATATTTAGCATTAGCGTTTTAATAAAATGGACCCGCGATCGCCTTTGAATTCACTAGGGGCAGAAACGGACACAGAACTGGTGAGCATTTTCCAACGCTTTCTACATTATGCACGACGAAGACATAGAGCCAGACCGAAAAAGAAAGAGAGAGAAAGAGAAAGAGAGAAAGAGACAGAAGAAAAAAGAAAATAGCAAGCAATGGGCGAGGAAAATGGGGGTAAACAATGGTGGGAGAGGTTCAGAAGGGCAAATTCAGAGCCACACTGCCTGGATCCTTTGTTATACCACGTTGAGTCTTCCTTTCTTTTCTATTCATTTCATTGCACCGCGCTAACAGCATGCTTTCTCACTCCTTCCAACCCCTCGACCCTTTCGTGCGGTGGTTTCTATACATCCGGCTTAATAAAACGTTCAACATTCTTTCGTTGTTACATCGTGCGTCTAGCAACTTCCAATCCTCTCATGTTCGACCATACTTACTCTCCTTTTGCTTTTAAATGTCGCGAAATGCGATTAAAATGCATAGAAAAAGCGCGGGCAGGAGAAACGTAAATCATTTCCTTTTTCATCGAGGTAAACGCGTCCCTTGCTGGTAAACTTTTGTACTTGTGCGATGAAGACAGGAAATGTGTAACTTTATCCTCGTTGAAATTAATTGGATTATGTGAGGAGCTTGAGTTAAGGATGTCTTTAACCTTTGTGCAAATGACAGCACGTTAAATATCTAAAATACGATGATTAAGCAATAAGATGTTTATAAAAGATATCTTTTATAAATTGAAATAAACTTCGCAACGACAATAAAAAATCGATGCATAACTTTCAGAAGTAACCGTAAACTGGCACGTGGAAAATCAAGGCAACACGACGTTCTAAGTTAACGTCCTACTTCATAAGCACGACGCGCGTGTAAACAGAGCGAGTTGCAGATTGAACGCGAAATTGTAACTTTCCGTGCTTTCCCGTACGCTTCCGCAGAAACTCGCGAGAAGACGATATAAAAGATAGCCTCTTATTGCTTGTACCAAAGTGAAACGAGAAACATGCCGGGAGGAAACGCGCAGACGAGATATTCTGCTCGTATAAATACGAATTATGGAAATACGACAGATGTGACCGCGGAAAATTGAAAAATCGATGCAAATCAGCGCGCCTAAGTCTGCTCATAGCGAAATTTCGCCAACTCAAATTACGTATGTTACTCATGTACTTATTCAGAACTAACAAACTTCCCGTATATTTCGATAAGATGGTTCGATAAAAAATTTCTTAACAAATTGTTCGATGGTATTTCCGAGTTTCCGATTCCTTACTCTTCCAGATGGATTTTGTGTAAAAATGTTAAATATTTGAAATGCAATAAATATGATTTTCTTGTTATTAATATATGATATTTATTACTAATTTATTTATACCAAAAATTATCCCCACTTTTTGCAAATTTTTCACGCATTTTGATGAGAAGTTTCGATTATGTTGAGGTTGACTGATAGAGGAACGAGTGGATAAATTTGTAATAGAAAAAAAATATATTGAAATAAGTACAAGTATAATGTATGCTGATCCAGATCTCACTCTTTTAGTTTCTGTTACGATACAATAGAATGTAATACATTTATAGCAAAGGACATTACCAAAAAAAATTAAGTACTTAGTGTGTAATTATATCTGAAGACTACAAGAAACAGCAATCACAATTTACTTATAGCTCTTTTGTTTCTAGACCTTGTAACACAAAGCAACATTTATATTCAAAGGCACAATAATATTTCTCGTTTTTAATTCTTTTTTTCTGTAGAGCTTTTCCTGAAGTAATTACTTCAACAGATTACAAATTTATTTATCGTTTACACAATGAAACAATCTCGATTTTTCCATTTTTTTCTCCGGATATTTTCTTTTGAAATTTTACTTTAACCTCGATTTAATATCAACGAATAAGAATTTTATTTTACATAATGCAGCGAGCAATTAGGATGTTTCTGCTTGTTTGAAACTTGCTCCGGCCAGGTATTAAATATTGCAATCGTATAACCGTATTTATATTTCACGTTAATACTTGAATGTAGAATGAGAATGGTTCACGGTTCGGTAATTATCGTTTAATCGAATCGATCATTATTCAATACCGTTTTGTAGTAAGCTCTTTTCAATTGATTTTCGATGGGAATATTTGCGTACACGCTGCACCACACATGTGTATCTTTGTTCAAAGTAATTGACGCATTATTTACTTAAATACTTTTATCGTTTAACAATAAAGGAAACTTAAACGTTCATTGAAAATAACAGTATTTTTGTAAAGTTTACAATTATTGTATCTTATTTATATCAGAATCTTAAGATATATTTCAAGTTGTTTTTATTGCGCATTTACCACTATTGAATATATTCAACATTGAAGACTATGACATTTTTAATGCTTACTGAAATAAAAAATAATGTAGCAGAAAAAAGGGAAGGATACGAATACTTCATAAATATTCTCTTAATTATTTTTTCTTGTTTTTTTATATTTTCCTATACTTAAATCTTCCCCTGGTATGATATTTTCAAAAAATGGTGCTCGATAATAATTTCCTATTCAAACACGAGAAGTTTTTCCTGATATAATGGACGTTAAACATTAAATAAAATGAATTACGTTCATGCTCGAACATAGTTCATAACTCTGGTAAAAATGAGTCCTATTAAGCGTTCTTTTTTTTTTCTTTTTTGTACGCCTTTTACGATGTCGTGCGCCGGAAATGAGATGAAAATTCTGTGAAAAGCTCGAATGAGCTAGCGCGTTTGTAAGACAAGTCGACCGATTTGACGCGGAATAACTCGTCTTTACGAGTTGAAAAACTAGAATGCACAGTCTCTAAGACAGTCCGTTAATCAGACTTTAATTTAACTGCCTGTCTTCGTTCCATCGCTGCGTTTTTCATTTCCTGCTCTGCAGAAGTACGACCAAATGGGAGATATGGAAGACGACATTGAACGGAAGCAGTATAAAAGTTAAAGCATTTAATTTGAAAGTAAGTCTATTTCTTAGCAATAAATGTCAAACGTAATAAGATTTATCCTCATGTTTAGCGATTAGGAAGTTTCGTTATTCTTGAATTATTTGTTTTCCTTTCATGATTAAATATTTACAATTAGTTCTTTGTTTAGTTTCTTACAGGTGATGTAACATCAAACATGTTTAATAAGATGCAGTATTTACCTGCTTCCAATTTTCAAATTTAATTTTTGATAATTTCAAATATTTTTTAATGCAATCAAAAATACAGTACATTATAGCACATTATTGAATCAAACTGTATAAGATTCTAAAAAAAAAGATATAAAATACAATCTTCCTTGGACAATCTTTCATTGAATCTAACAATTATATAGATTGTATGTTCGAATTAAAATTTTCCCAGACGAATAGGAGATGAAAAATTCTTGAATCATACTACCAATCCCATTTAATATTTTTCTCCGGACAGATGGATAAAATACCTACTTATACTTGCATGTGTAGACAGAGTATATACTTATTTTTATTAATTACGAATTATTTCCACTAACATGATTAACATCTTCATGATAAACTTTGTTTGTAACAAAGTTGCTTTTATTATTTTAACCAAAACCGAGATCGATAATTAATAGATTTTGATCGACAAAGGAAGCGTTCGATTAATTATTAGACTGATGCTATATTAGGCCACAATTTCATGGTCTAAAAATGAAACAACAAGGACTGGTTTGTACATCGACGAAACGGAAATCGGCCAACGATAGTGTGCATTGAATGCATTCTGAGAAACGGCGACTCGTCAAAAGGGAACATTGGGAGGAATTAGAGCGTGGTTCAAAGAAGATGAAATGAAGACGAAAGAAAAAGAACGTTCGGAACGGGGGTTGAAAAAAACGGCAAAAGAGCATGTCCGCAATGGAGAAAATGCAAGAACGACTCGAAAAGAGAAGAAGAACATTGCACAGTAAAAAGATAGACAGAGAAAATATAATTTGCAGAAAATTGAGAAACGGAAAATCTTTCGAAATTTTGTATGTCTTCCTTTTTTGACAATTTTGATCGCTTCTAAATTCCTTTAAAAATTTATATTTGGTCCTTTATATTTGGTCTTGCAGACAATTTAATATTTGTGAAAGGAAATTAAATCGATAGTTATAAATTTTACAAAAATTTTGTTCTCCTTCTTTGGTTTTTGTTCTTTATAAACATATACTTATCAATGAATATAGTTTTATCTAATAACAGTAGACTAAATCAAACCTCAAATATAGCAATGGATACTTTAAAAACTAGATTAATGAGACAACAATGGAAGTCTGCAACCAGTCTATTAAAATAACAAGGTATAAAAACAGAAACAGGAGCGGGTCGAAAATACGTAAGAGAACAAAAACAAGAAAAATCCAACGTAAGTCAAGTATGAAACGGAAGAAAGGATGGAATGTAAGTGAAAGGAAAGGAAAGTATATTGGGAGAAAACGCAGAAATTTTTCTCGAAGGAAATAAATAAGACTGGAATTACACGAAGACGAAGACGGGGGCACCGCAGTTTCCGTAAAAGCAAGAATTTAAAAAAAAGAAAGAAAAAGGGAAAAGGAGCAGGAAAATACAGAGAGGTAGGGAAACAAAAGTTGTTCTTCGTTCTAAAGACGGAGAAAACGCGTGGAAAGTGGAGGGAAAGGGGAGAGAACAGCATTGGGAGGTTGTTCGAAAGAAATTTGAATCGCAATTACGGAATTAGTTTTTTTCCCTCTGTTCGGCCGGTGGTGCACGAAAAAACAACGGGCGAAAAATAAAGCACCAACGGATGTGTATGTGCTCAGAGCCAATGCGGAGCCACAGCCGTCGTCGTTTGCTACTTCCGGTCCCGGTGAATGTCGCCGACTAATTTTCCGGACTGCTCGCTGCTCAGACCACTTTCGAAACGGACGCCCTCCAGAACGCGATATTCTCGTTTTAAAAATCCCCTACGCTCGCGGATAATTGTCCGAAATGCGACTAAATGGATATTCGTTAGTCGCGTTAACTCTTTGACATTTCATTCCTTTGTACGTTCGAATATCCATTGACGCGTATAAGCGGCAAATTATGCCGAATTGTGCGGAATGGAAATTTATATGGACCAAAGATGACCGTATTTTTCATTTTTTAAGGTAAACGATTAATACATTTGTTTGGAGTAAGGGATAATTCATATTTCTGAATAAAATTTTAAGACAGTGATGAATATTTTGTAAATTAAAATTGAAACAGTTTTAAATATTTGGTGAAGAATAAACGAGATTATGTGATAATTTGATTTGTACAAAAATAATCTGAATTTAAGAATATTGGTCGAAGATGAACTACTCTGAAACGGCAAAAAATTCTTCTCCTATAGATTGTTAATCAACACTCGTCTTTCTATTGTTTATGAATAGTTGTTCGCTTAATTCTTTCTAAAATGCTCAATAATTAATCTTCAAGAACAATTTCACTTAAATGTTTCCTCAAAATCCTATTGCCACGCGTTATATATACACACTATATATCACTACCTAATTATTCAGCATTTCTATTTTATAAATAATTCTGCACCAAAAACCGAATAATTATATATTCACTATTAATGCTTAATTAGAACTGTTAAAGCCCTAGAAAATAAATAATGAATTAATCACAACCAATCTATATCAATTATATAAACATAAATAGTTTTAATATTCGAGCGAAACAAATTTAATTGTTTGAATGAATCATGAATATGATAAAGAGCTATATATATCAGTCGATGAATCTACCGTTTAACAGCAAATCAGTATTATCACATTTCCAGAACGATCACGTACAACGATCATGAGATTTGCTTATGGATATATCGATTTATATATCGGTATACCCCAGTGCGGAGAAATTCATCGTACAATCATCAGCCCGTGAAAGCTAAGTATTTTCAGGAGTTCTCTTATTCAGGAATTACCTAGCGTGTTTAACACAGAAAGGGGTGAGTACGGTGCAACTTCATAGTCAGCATGGTTTCCGGCTAACTGGCCTACTCAGATAAGCCGAAACGTAGCAAACTCCTACGGTAGATACGGTTAAGTCGACGCGATTCAGTTCCTCCGTTGGCAGAATTATCGAATTATCGCGTTCGCTACGCTTTAATTAGTAAATCCACAGAACGATAAGCTTATTTACGAAAAATGAAACGATTTAGAGAATTAAAATGCGAAAAATGCAATTTATTTATCGCGACTTCTTCTTCCGAATGAACATAATAATTGTAGTATCAAAATATGGTCTAGGGCAAAGACAAGAAAGGATGGTTTATTTGAAGTTAAGTTTAGTTTTATCCGTACAAGCAATACCCAATACAAAAACTGACTACAATATCTTAGTACGTCTTACCCTAACACTGGGCTTCCAACTTCTGACTTCTCAGGTCCAAAACTGCGGATCTTCAAACCTCCCACCCTTCTCCCACTCCTTTACTCATTTAGCCTTGACGTCACCAAGGCATGCATTCTTACTTACACACATACACTCTCTCTCTCTCTCTCTCTCTCTTTCTCTCTTCCCCAGCACTCGAACTTAAATATACAATAGACCAAGCGTATACCCCCTTTTCCGATATTACATAATGTCGATTGTATAATTTTTAGACATTTGCATCTTAATCGCTTAAGATTCGTTATAGAACAAGATCATTCAAACATATTTTATAATTATTATATTCACGATTAATTTAATATTACGTATAGTTGTTAATATAATATGGAGATTACACGAATTTTAATATGAAATATTAAATGTATTATTGAGAATTGTGGATCTTTGAAGCCGAAATAATGTTACGGGAACACTAAATTTACATTTGGAATTAATATTGGAATAGTTATATACTTATTTTATGGACGATTTCTAATATATTCATCGATACACACTTGCACGCGTCTCAGCACTTTCTTCTATACCCGACTGTTAACCGACTGAACTGTTTACATTCATCTTCAAGACGCCACGCACACACATACTTCCACACACTGATACTCGCATACAAGTATCCCTCTTTTTCTTTTTATTAACGTGGAGGAAATCCGCACGGACACCAGACCGTTTCTGGGGAAAGCGGCGTGGTAGTGCCGGACTCCAACCGACTAAAACCTGCACGATGACCGTCTCGGCTGCGATCGAGAGAGGCCCGGGAACCAAGTCCAGCACAGAAAATTATAGATATCTCAACGTGTATTTTAATATATTTTTCATATAAATTTTAATATAAAATAATCGAAGAAGAGAATAACCGATAACTTCAAAAATATAAGTATTAAATCTGTACACAATTCTCAGACCTGAAATATTACCACACGAATGCCTATAACGTCTACAGTGGATTTCAACGAATATTGATATTGATTTGGACAATTTTTCTAGTGAATCAAGCTATCCGTTCGACGAAAGTCGTCCAAAATATTACCGCGAAGGTACAATGACTTGAAAGCCCTCGTCTCTCAACGAAGATGAAATATTCGGCTGCAGCCCTTCTCATTTTCCTCTGCCCCTATCTCGGTGTTCGATTAGAGAATCCATATAACCAATGTGGGAATCGACGGAGGCGAGCCATCATTCTGCAGTCTCATGTAAATCGATAGCACATCGTCGAAAATTGCAAAAAACTATCCGCCATTAGAAAAAAGGGATAAAAAGAGAAAGGCTAGAGCAAAACGTCAGGTTCGGTTGAAAACAGTGGACTAAAGTAAAAGGAAGGTAAAAAAGGAAAGTCAAATGAGAGAGAAAGCGAATTAAAATTGTCAGTGAAAGAATTATAATAAAAAATATTTTAAAAGAGGTACGTTTTTAATACGATTATAATAAAAATGGAAAGTTTAATAGAACAAGATTTTTTAATCCGAAGAAATGAAAAAATGTGGCAAAGAGAAAACTAAAAAATGAAAGTGGAATAGTTTGAAAGAAAGAAATTAGGACATAGTGCAAACAGATTGCCACAGAACGGGAACGAATAATAGGATAGATAGATGCACTGTAAAGTCTGTAGAAGAGATAAAACAATGATGAAATTTAAAAGCTAACTGAAGTAGGATAAATTGAACAGTAACGTTAAAAATGAAGATATCTACAACACTAGGAAATATTCTTAACAGTAAAATATAACAATTGTTAAGTATATAGAATATGAAATTCTTAATACGAATGATTAGTATGTATATAAGAGAAATATCAAATAATTAAATTAATGTTCAAAGAGTGACGTTATTAATCGAATTAATATTTGTCAGGAAAGAAAAATAATCGAAAAATTTAAGCGGGAATCTCATTACTCGGACCTAGTTAGAATATGAATGCAAATAATGAATACAATGCAAATACAAATAGTATGGAGAAATACTTTCGAACAATAACTGTAAACAGCGCAGATGCCTAAAAATCCACAGTCTGATTATAGCATTAGTATCTCGCTTTCTTCTTATAAAGACAAGAAAAAGAAGGGTGGCAGAGGTAGAATATCTCAATTAAAAAAAAAAGAGAGATAAGCGGACGATAGCGTCCAAAACGAGACGACACAAAAATTGACGTTGCTTATCAGCGTGGAGCGCGTAGCTGTTCGAAATAAACGATTCCGGCAACCGTTCCATGAGCATCGAGCTCTCGAACCAGAGGCTCCACCCTTTCCATTCCATTCCTCGTCTCTCGTGCACGTCCGTTTTCGCCGGTCAAACCTCGACAAAGCAGGCGGAGAAACGTAGATAAAGGTTTTAATTCCGTGCGAATGGATCAACGTGCGAAAATCGAGTGGGTGGGTCGGACGAGGTGCCGCGCATGGGAGGGTGGGAATTGCACAAAGGGGTGGTTAGGTGGGACCCGATTGATGGACTGGCTGAAACAATGGTTAACTTCGCAAGTAATCGCTTAATTCCTGGATTCCCGAACTACGTCCAACCGATTTCCGATTAAACTGTCTTCCCAGCTATCTTTCGTTTTTTCTCTTTTTTTTCTTTTTTCTTTTTAATTCTGTTGATGGAGTCGATGGCCTGCGGATTAGCTTCCGCCGCAACGATCAAATCTGCACGCGATATGAGCATGCGGATAATAAGAAACTTCAGCGACTTCAAACGCTTCCCATGTCGTAGCAGCTATGAAACTATGGAGCTGAATTTAAGAAATTTTTCTGCATTATTTTTAAACTTGTTAGGTGGTTTGTGGTGCCATTTATGAGGATGTACTCTTTGACTATTATTTAGCGTCACAAGACAGGGAGATTTATTTAAATTGTTAGAGATTTCAATGTCTGGATGATACTTGTTACGTGGTGGATGTGATTGGATGGATTAGAAGATGCTTCCTACCTTCGAAGGTGCTACAAACTTTTCTGTTACAATTAGTGAGACACGTTTTATTTCTTTGTTGAAATAATGCTAGAAATATGTGCAAAATATCGATACTATACTTTGAACCGTTTTATTCGTCAATATCCTTGGTACAGTTTTAGATTTAAATTGTTTGATATATTAAATTTCTAAATCATCGTAAAAATTTCTACGATATGAAAAATGAAAAATATACGTGACCATCATACATGTATAACAAACGAATACCAAAAAATGAAACAAATTTCCAAATTAAGCAAAAACACATCCATTACTATTTTCATTTAGCTACATCTTCCTAATTCCTCGATTAACATAAAATTAACTTAATTTCAAAGTTAGTAGGAACTGCAAACATCGTACATCAAGTAATATCGAAACGCACGTAGCAACCCTTTTGCTCCTTGCAAACTCGTTATCGATTAACGGAGGTAGTGAATCGTTACAAGTTACTTCTCTGGCGAACGATTGGGAAAATTTCCCCGAGCGTTCAGCCACTATACGCCAATAGCTTTTTCCCTTATTTTTCTGTGGAACCGGAGTATCTGGACGATATAAAGGTGGCCGCGAAATAAGGCGAAAGAAAGCAAACAATGCCCGCCGGCACGCTGAATGACTCACTTTGTTGCTTTCACTGCGAAACTTTCCTCGTCGAGGTACTTTTAAGGAAGTTTTCGAAGAATAGTAACGGCAATCATTGCCGAGCGAACGGCCGATTTGTTCTTGCCCACTCGGCCAGGAACTCGTCGAGCTTTTTCCCCGGGTATCGCTACGTCCCGCGACGCTTGAAAGCGCGACTACATTTTTACGAGACGATTCTCTTACGTGTCTAAACCGTTCGAACGTTTTTGACGTATCTACTTGAGTAACTAAGTCAAACTGAACAACACAGTGCTTAACTTCTTAACAACCAAGCAGTGAAATAGTGTGTAGAACCTCGTGTGTAGAAGCTCATTACACAAGTCGAGGTTGTAAAAAGAATGAAAGCATTAGTGATTCGAGATACTTATAAAATCTTTTTATTTATATTATATTTTCTTTATTTATAAAACTGTTTTAAATTTCACAAAATTGCGGGATCTAAACAAAAGAAAAAACAGTGAATAAAAATATGCTGAGCTACATCTAGAAATCCTTTTCAATAGAATTCAATCATGAAACGACCGAAAAGAAATTTCACATGATTCAATGTTGCGTTGACTCTGGTCCTTAATACATTCGCTTTGATGCAGACAATAAAAAGAAGAAATATCTTTAAACGAAAATGAAAAGAATAATATACGAGCACGTCCTCTGATTTCAACTATTCTATTAAAGTTAAAATATAAACTAGATAGAAGTCCTTTACCGATTAATCAACGGAGAAAACACGCTTCTATTTTCGTTCTCGTCACCCTTCCTATTCTTTATTTCCTTCATTTTTCATTACAATCTATATTAATGATAAAAATTTCAGATTCCATTTAGAATAAATAACAAATAATAAAATAACGAGTTACTTCTCGCACCTTGTATAATGTTTAATTGACAAAAACTCGGAGAATGGAATTACTCACGTGTTCTGTATTTATAGCAGCACCGTCACGAATATCTTGATGATCGGCACCAGAGCCATTGACCATACCAGAACCGGCGCCAGCACTTCCGCTTCCTTTTCCACCCACACCGCCAGCTGGTGTTTGTGGCAAGCTCTGGAAAACAGAGAAATAGTATTGAAATAATTTATTGAGACACGAGAAATTTCTTAACACGGATACACATTAGTCGCGCTATAAACAGCTTTTTATACGATTCTTATCGAATCATTCTTTGTATACAAAGGAACACGATTTTTAATTTTCATTTTGATATAACAAAATTATCAAGTATTAAATTAAATAAATTGTTTTATGCGAAACACTGGATATGTAAATTTATTAATAAAATGTACATAAAATCAGTTATTTTAATGAAATAAAATGAGATAAAATTGAAGAAGATAAAGTTTAAAGTTTAAAGCGCTATTTGAATTACAAGTGTGATTTACTTGAACAATTTGTAACAGAACAATAAACGAAACCACTGCACTTTATTCCCATTTCCTTGCTTCATTTCTCATCTTTCACCGTCGAACGATCTATACATCTCTAATGGAACCCGCCTGCAGTTGCATTCGCAGAAAATCAATCTTCGTTGCATACAATCAAATATAAATAAAATGAAATAGCTGTCAAAATGTATTTGTATTAAAGCGAAGAAAACAGGTAGGTACAAAACACACTATTCATACCTTTAATTACAATGTTTCCCATAAATTCTTTATTAAAACTATTTTTGTAAAATCACGGGATCGTCGTTCTTCAAGTAATTAATTAAACCACTTCGTAATTAATTATCCTACAACTTATCCCTAAATCCCGAAGTTTGAAACAATCAAGATGATGTACGAATATATGTACACACTTGTAATAGTTGTAATGTATTGAAATTATTTTTAACATCCATAACGATTAATATTTTGACTAACATCTTATTGAAAGTAATTAGAGCAACTTGATGTAAAATCGGAGAAATTTCTGTAAGAAAAATAAATACTTCCGACAAAAAAATCAGAGATGAGATTAAATTAATTATTGGCACAAGAAATATACAATTCTTTCTACGTACTTAGCACAATCTTTGGCTAAAAAATTTAACTATCCTTTTTCCCGTATTTGCGTTCTCTTTAAACCCTCGATGGATGTTGTTCGTTAATTTCCCTACAACAGGATTTATAAGCGGTAACAGAAAACCAGAGATCCAAAATAAGACGGTATGCAAAAATTACGACGATATAGTGGCGCAATTTAAAGTTGTAAATTACAGGAGGAGAAAGAAACGCGGCCAAGCGAGCCACGGTGCTATTTGTTCGCCCCGTTTCCTTAGCAGAATCTGCGCTAAAATCTTGTCTCGATTTTACCCCTTTCACCCGTTCGTTTCTTTCATCCGGGAAACCTTTTCTCGAACTGTTTTCGCCGTGTATTTCTGGCTCCAGCTTTCTCGCCTTCTTCCGTAGCGAGCGAACAGCTTTTATGAGATGGATTAGATGGGGCAAAGATGGTCGTAAAGGGAAATTTCGTCGAACGTGTTTGAACGTTCTTATTTCTTTATAGCGGAAGAATGTTGTGCACAATGATAGTACTTCGAATTTATTTTATTATTTTTGAAATTTGGGATTTAGTTAAAGTATAACATTTAATGATGTTTTAAAGAAATTACATAACATGAAAGTATCCATAATAATTCTAATTTGTATTTTATATTTATTATATTTATCAAGTAAATCATAGAATACGAATTAAAATAAAGTACCTTGAAGTTAAATAATATAATGGTGATTAATTTGAGTTTTTATTCCAATTTGTATTATTTTAATAAATTACTATAAATAAACAAATGAATTTATTAGTAATATAAGATACGTATTGACGAGGTACGAAATTAATTATTTAATTTGTAGTTTATACGTTATATTATTCTTTGGAAATTATTAGAGAAATTATTATAATATGTAAATGTAAAGAAAATAGTATCGTATTTGTAGATTGCGAGAACTATTAGTATAATATATTGCTTTAACGCATTTTAACTACGGAACAATGCTGTGCGATGCCATTAGACTAAAAGCAGAATTGTCTGGCGCTAGTTTCTATGAATATACGAACCCATTCCATTATCAAAGTGTACCTCATCGATTTCAACAATACATAGATTAAATGTACATATTCATGGAAGAAAATTTTATTTAATGCACGATAAATTGTATATTTAGGAAAGGAATAAGAGAAAAAAGAAATAAAAATATTATTAAATATGATTATTTCAAAATACTTCATCAACGTTATTTCTGATTTTAATAGAATATAAAAAAGAAGAACGCGACTGATTATTATCCATATAGAATTATTATCGGCATTTTTATTATAATAAAAATATTGAAACGCTGGACAAATATTTTAACATAATTTACTAAACTAAATTTGCAATGTGTACCGATTGTGCATTAGAGACACGAGCATTTGTTACTATCATAAGTTTTTACCATATTAAAAGATAATATAAATTACATTTTACAAACAAATTACTTCGCTTTAATAAACGTAATATAGATAACTGTGGATCATTTATAACTTTGACTTCAGTTATATTGTAAACTGTGAATACATTTATCTATTTGCCATATATTTTCGTGTAATGTTTGTCCTGTGTCTGCGAATGAAGCATTTTAATAGCACTTTGCTGTTTAAACATAATGCATTATCAGTTATCTGAGACGCTTAATTGTACGAGTTAAACTTTTCCAATAACTACATCGCTCAAAATATAATAAATGCGGAAACACAAGTATTACATTACAAGTATTATCACATATATAACATCAAGTAAAATATAATACATAGTTAAATAAAAATACATAAATATTAGTTGGTTTTCCGAACAATAAATTCGATAGAAGAATATGCTATATTATATGCTATAATATATACGACTTAAAATTCCTTCGATATATCTACGAGGTTCAATATTATCTCGTCGAAATAAAAAGAAAAGAAACCTATTTTGTTAAGAAATTTTTTACGGTACTACTTAATTTTCTTTAATCTCCGATTAAAAGCAATATTTGCTGCAAAATTTCGTTTCATAAAAATCCAAAATAAATATCCTACGAACTTTTCACACAAAACTAATAATACCAACATAAAAAATTCAGAGGAATATAAAGCAATTCTCATATTACCTCCTCCACTTGGGAGATCTAAAAACAATTAACAACTACCGAACACTAAAAAGCCGTGTTCATGATTTCTGTGCGATTCAATCAATGGTTTTTAAGGAGAATGGCCCACAATTACGAGGACGGTATGAAATGCCACGACATTTTGCACGCAATATCACGGTTTAATGACGCCAGCCTTTTAACGAAGGATTATGATACGCTCGTTAGATCTCTCATCAAGGGGAACTTTTCCATATCCTAGCGTTAATATCGATCGATCGGTTAATTTCAGAGAATAAGTGAAAACTAAACATAATCGCGGTACGACAAAGCGAGACGTTAACGGTAACTGACTTTTTAATTACATCAATCTTTTTTCATTCTTTGTCGACGATTATATTGTTACGCAAAAAAGATTGATCGTTTTTTAAACGCCTGAAAGCTGTTCCTCCATAGGGGGAAAACAATGAAATCAATCGGAATGAGAACGTGGTTATTGTACTTTATATTATTCTGAATGATTTGCATGAAATTAAGTGATAATAGCGCTGATAAATGAGGCTAAGGAAAAGAATGAGAATGCAGGGTATAGTGAGGGGTGAAAGATATGAATATCATAGATGTGAAGATATTGTATCTGGGACGTAGACATTTATATATAGAGTTCAATTGTTTGGGAAATAAAAATGATAGCAGTCCGGATATTTGAAACTAAAAATCGAAGAACCGTTATTCCTCACAAATCGCACTGTATATACAAGCTTTGCTAGAAATTTGCTAGAAACGGTGTGGTAGTATTATACAGTGAGTTTTTAGATATATTACAACCTAGTTGGATATACTAAAAACAAGCACAGAATGGTATTTTTAATTAATTATAATTGCAATTTAACCTATGATAGAAATACAATTACAATTTTGTTAGAAAATACTGAAATGTCAAATTTGTTCCTATCTGCACTTGTATCTTATGCAACATGATTTTTTTTGAATATATATAAATTTCAAATTGCAAATTTTTATATTTTTAAAAAATTGTCTGATTAAATTTTGGGTGTACGATACTTGTTTTAGGACACTCTCACTAACAAGGGGTGAAATAAATACGTAAGAGAAATGATATTGATTAAGATCAGATTGCGAAATGGATATCCGTTGAATCTGATTGAAACAGAACTCCTAACAACTGAAAAATGAAACAGGAAATTTAATCGAGCATTCGTTTTATTCAGTGGTCGACACGTACATGACGATGAAATTGTTAATATATTTTCTGTGCAAACTGCAATATCGATCAACTGCATAGAAAATGGAAAGAGTCCCTGTTTTGATCTGAAAAGGAAGAATAGACGTACGTACCAATCAGTACGTAGTTTAACATGACGTTCCGTATCAGTTCCGTCACATTCATTTTATTCCATACTTACACGCGAAATTTCTTTAATCACGGTTGAATTTCTTTAATCATGAAGTACAATCAGTTTGCCATTTATGGAGCCATGTCGTTTATTTATAAAAAGAGAGAATCGTTTTCCTTTTCCAAGGAAAACGATATTTATTCTTCGAATTTTTCGAATACGTTTTTAAAATATTATTTCTTTTTAATTTAGCTAATTCTTTCTCCTATGTTAATCGAACTATTTTTTGTTACATCTATCAAAATAAAACGAATGATTTACTTCATGGGGTGATAAATAAATTAATTTACTTTTTGTATAAAATATTCATGAAATATTTATCTTATACATTATGCAAAAAATTAAAAAAAAAAAAACTTTAAGATGATATTACTTGATTTGACCCAGTTTATAAAACCACCTAAACATGAAAATGCAGAAGCATGTATCTGAACCCTTCACGTAGCTTTTCAATCCAGCGAACAAAGGTGTGTAATTAAAAAGGAAGAAAAAGAACGTAATTACGAAATCAAGAATCACGTAGAGACCAATCCATTAGCATCTCTCATCGTAGAAGCATCCGGACCCGGTCATTCAGCCTCAAAAATTACCCTCGTGAAAACGCGGCTAGAAACGCGGATTTAATTGCTATCGTTTTCCGTTTCCTAAAATCGAGGACGCATGGTACGCGTGATCGTTCACGGTAATCATAAAATCAATAGCAGTCGAAGCAACACACCGGAGGTAACGTTGAATGGTTCGAAGAGGAGACACGAAAGACGCCAGAACGACGACGACAACGACGACGACCACGATGACGGCGCTCGGTTCCATTAAAAACGCTTTCAAGAATGGAGGTCGCGAGTCGATAAAGCGATATTTGGCCTTCCTTAATGGATCGCGGCCGATCGAATAGCACTTTGTAGGTGGAAAAGAGGAGTTGCCAGGTCGATAGAGAAGAACAAGGCTCGAACAAGTGGAAGGAAACGAAACAGAGAGGGAATTGGTACGCGAGAAGTAGCAGGAGAGTGTCGGTAACGAAAGCGAGGCCTGGGTGCAACCTCGAGGCCACCCATTCCTGCTACTCACCCCATTCTATGCTTCGTCCCCCACTCTCTCAGCTTTTATTTCGTGTATTGGTAATAGTATAGAGTGCTTCTCTCTCAAAGTAATAGAGGCTTGAAGACCCTTTAAGTGACGTTCGCCACTTTACTATCGCTCTTTATTGACGATCCACCCCCTTCGCCGCTCCCTTTATTCCACGCTCCATCCACCTCTGGTATCTTTTATCGGTCGCGAGTAAAAAAAAGCACAGGCAACCCTACCTGTCGGGTATTTCTTCCTCTTTGTTTTTCCTCGAGGAAGTTGATAGTGGAAGGTCGTTCGAGATAGTTTCATTTATACGATGATGGAGCGATGTAGAAGGAAACTGGAGTCGATGATCGAGTATCGGTAAGATCGTTTGAATGGAGGAAGTTGGGATATTAAGGAAATACAAAACTAGCGTTCTTTTTTCTTTTAATTTAAGATTATTATACAAGTAATTCTGGATATTTCTTTCGTAAAAGCAATTCCGTTTATTTTTATGATAAAGTAATCATGTTTTTAATAAAAGTGTTGGAAGACTGATCGAAAAATTAATGTAATATTACTATCTCTAAATATTAGTAGAACTAAAATTCTTGATTTTATCTCGTTACGTTTGAAACAAGAATACAGCCATTATAGTTAAGCATTTAGAATCTCCTTCTTATGTTTCTAACTACTAGTTATCATTTTCTATAAAATTCGAGAAAACACTGCTTCGCTCTGGCGACGAAACGTTTCCTTTCCTGTGATCTCTAACGTTCCATCAACATACTACGGGATCATAGCTGAAATTCAGCCGGCTGATGCTTCTTTGAGACAGTTCGCGTGTTTCTTATTTTTGGAAATCGGGAACGAGAATGTTTTGGCCACTAACTCGCGCGCGTTTCCGCGTGCCGCACTCGGCTGGATGCGCGCTGCTTCTTTCCGCCGCACTCGCAACGCCTGTTTTATTGCGTCAACTATGCCCGCGGAAAAGTTCACTCCGTTTGCAACTCATCTATGCTGAGTATGCCATATATTTTACACGTCACCCCCCCCCCCCAAATACCGTGGAATATTAAAAACTTCTTTAATTTCTTGCAATATAATTTCCAATAATTATGCCTAATAGAGAATTGACAGAAGCTGAGACTTATTCTGCAACAGCTCACAGAAGTATTTGAATATTTCTATTATACTATATAACGTCTATTATTCAGTCAATACCATCGCAGATATACTAACTTTTGCACGATCTATGTTCAAGTTGTACCTGTACTTCGTGTTTTGAATTTAAAAAATCAACCTCCAACCTTCAATAACTCGACTGTCCCTAAAAGTTTCTATAAAAAGTCATAAAAGAAACTCCAACTATTTCATCTCATAATTGAAATACCAAACAGTGAATAAATAAAAATAGCAAATGCTTAAATTAAAAGCTTCAAGTTATTTTCAATTTTCACTCTCGAAAACGATACCCACATTTACGGTTATGAACCCGATGTACGCGAGGAACATTAACACCTCTCGATATTCTTGTTTTTTAAAACGCCTCCGTAACGACGTCGTTAAACACCATTTAAACAAGCGACTCGATCAGCGTCTCGTCGGGGAGTCGATCTTTGAATTTCTCGCTGACGAAGATCCATTATTTCCGGCCGCGCTTTCGTGGCTCCCTGTACACGATTACGTACGTTTGTAGATTGGATCTCGGCGACGCGATCGTTTCCAAGTTATGGCTTTTCGATAAGTGGAGAATACACTCCTTGCGAGATTATACTTCGGGTAGTCTAGCGCACGTGTATGCATACGCGAACCTAATACGTTCCAAAGAGCACAATGGACGAAAGTTCGTCTGCCTCGCAGCAAATCCTCTCGATTTCCTGATCGAGTCCCATGATACGAGATACAGCCACGTACGTTCGACGGAAAATCTCATAAATTTGATGATCGACGTTTCTAAGAACGAGGAAGAATTATGGTCATATAAAAAAGACCGAAATTTACATTGTGGCGTATAAAAACATACCATGCAAAAGGAATCGAGGACGAGAAGACTTGTTAAAGAGTTTTATTTTTATCCGCGAGCAGAAAGGGAAGTTTCGTATTCAACGAAATATGAAAGAAAACTATTTTAATTTTATGGTTAGCAACGATCTTTGACCTATCGATGAATAGGCGAAGAAACGTTGTTTCGATCTAATTCAACTTCGAAATTCTTAGAAAATTGTAACATTTAACATACATTGTTTAAATTTACAAAATTAATCGGCATGGTTCATGAATGGCTCGATTACCTTCTAATGACAGTCACAGTAAATTCTATTCTAAATACGTAGTCACACCAATTCCATGATAACAAGGGAAAGGAGATAAGAAATCAGCTGAGAAACAGAACTGCATCTACACCTACAAAACATCAGGCAAATTTGCATTCTTGTTATTCGCCATCAACCTCCGTAACGCCATTAACTCTCTGCGTGGTAGGAATAGCAAATTCCGTGCCACGTTAAACTTCGTAGCAGAACCGAACTGTTAATCGATCTTCGAGAACGCTGTAGCCTTCGAGTTTTCTGATCGAATCGCTGGGTAACTTTCGTCCACCTTCGACACGAACGTTCTCCATCCGCCTTTAACGTTGCGCGTGTCCCTCTCGTGCAGCGATTCGTCTTTATCAAACGGGGTAAAAGCAAAGAGTGACACGGGTATAGGACGGGCTGCCGCGTAGCCAAGAATTCCTCCTGGAGACTGAATTCTCTTCAGACGAACACTACAAAGTGCAGCCTAAAAGAGCAGGTAACTCGTTTTTGTGAAACTTCGTGTCGGAGAGGTGGGAGAAAGACGCGAGGCAGAAACGTGGAAAGAGCCACGACGAAAGGAAAACGGAAGGGTCTTTGCTGTTCCAAAGATTAAATCGCCGTGAACATATTTATTCGGCCTTTCAAGCGGAGGCCATGGATACCATATTCCTTCAAATGGGATTTTATGGAGCGTGCGGTACCGCGAACACCCTCTTCTATAGCGATCGATGCAAATTGACATTTTGTGCAATCGTTTCCGTCGCTTCGGTTATTCAAAGACTTGCGTTTGATGGAAACTTTGGTGACGTTTCGATGAGTTCCTTTAAAAGTTTACGTTTGTTAGTGTATAAGTTATGTTTCGCGGAGTAAGATGCAATAGTATAATAGACGTAACTAGCAAAATGTAAGCGGAAGTGGAAGAATAATATGACGTCGAATAGTAATATCCCAATAATGAAATAGTATTGTATCGGTATTTGTAATTTGGGAATTAAAATTTCAATAACTCTTAAGTAATTTAGTAATTATCGATACAACTATCAGAGTGAGCAAAATTATTTCTTAATATTTCATAGAAATTTTGTAGGTTAAAATTTTCTTATTATTTAATTTGTACTTTGCAATTTGTCCAGCTGAATATTCGGTAAATTTTTCTAGCTTTATTGCTAAATAACATGTGAATGATTATCCCAAGCGGGATACCATCTTCGAGTTGTAGATTTAAATAGCGATGAATTTGAATGGTTTTTGAATGGCTTGAAAACGTTTCATCGCACGACAGACGCTTAAGGCTAATGACTTTCTGTATCGCGTTATGAATTTTAATGAGATTCATAATTACGGCTCGTGACTTTCACCTCACGAAGGGAATTAAAGATGAAACGCATAGGGTGGAGAGTGATCAATCATTACAGTCGTTGATCTTTTCTTTTCTTACTTCCAGCGTTACGAACTTTTCTTCACGAAGACATATGTATACTGTAGTTCATATATATTGGAAGACCTTCGGTCTTCATATAAAATGTGATTAATTGGTAAATTGGTTTAAATTATCAATAAAATAAATAAACGGCCACGGCCTTGCATTCATACAATATATATAACACTGTTTTCATATATAGTGGACAAACGAAAAGTTATAAAATAAGAAGCGTAAGAAGACATCATAATTTTATGAAATGGATCTATGTTTAATAAGAGCAACGACTAAATAAAATATGTAGGAGAATAGGAGACTGTTATCAAAATGGTAAGAAATATTTAGTACAAAGGCTACTAAAATTCATAGTGTATCGATATTAAGCTATCTTTTATCCGTCATTATATGTAGTAACTTCAGTATTCATCAACCTTCACTGTAAATCTGTAATTATTTTTCTTTCAATGTTTTACCATGTGTGACAAAATCAGTATAGAACTCCAACGTTTTACTTTGCATCGTTCTTTAAATTCTTCTTGAAATAAATTAAAATTCCAAAATTTCAGATGAAATGTCCTCTTCATCCTTTCCCAGATAGAACAAAATCAGTCACCAGGAAGATCTACCTCGCAATTCCAGCAGATTCTCATTAAGATCTTTTAGCAAAGTCGATTCACGGGTATAAAATATGGTCGCGGCGCTGGGCGAATAAAACTGCAGCTTCTCGATACGGAACAAAAGTTCCAGGTTCTCTTGAAAATGGAATAAAATTTCACGAAGGAGACACCAGCCAAGAGAACGAAGAAATCCTCTTTAATCCGTCCGCTCGACGTCCGCGTGTTAAGTTACGATATTCCAGGTTACTAGCTGAGCTAGGCGAGAAAGGTCACGACTTTGAGATCGATCCTTTCTGGATCGATAATGAAACTTAATGCCAAAAGCGTTAATACAAACGATCTTGGCTTTCGTTCGTCGATAAACACAGATAGTCACTAGCTAGTTTAAACGAAGAAGGATCAAGCTTCTCGCTAGAGAGAACAGCGACCGGTGACACGGCCATCTTGCCCAAACTACGAAAGTTTAATTACCTGTAAAACGTACGAACCAACGAAACGCTCGACGAGGCGTTAAGATTGTTAAGAAATTTTGTGTTCTCGACGAACCGTGAAACGAATGCCGATTTTTTTCATTGCTTTTTTTTTCTTCTTCCCTTTTTTGGTGTCTATCGTGTGTGAATAATTGAATCGTGTGAGAGTGTGTTGGCTGATGGTTAATTCAGTGAAAGATTCCTTCGTTCGAGTTTGTTGCTTTCAGTGGAGTGTGATTTATGACGAAACTTTTTAGGAAGAATAATAAGCGTTAATTGAACATTGATTTTTGTAAAAAGTCTCTTGTTAAATGCTGTGTAAAGTCTCTTTAAAATACTTGTTAAATACTGTGTAAGTCTCTTGTAAATACTATGTAATTTCTTATTATATAACTTATATAACAAAATTTATATTTTTATTATCAACATCAACCCTTCCAAAAATTCCAAGACACAATTTGAATTCCAATGAGTGTCGCTAATAATTATTTATATTTAATACTTATGTTTAATAACAATGTATAACTAATTGCATAACCTATTAACTTATAGTGGCATAACTAAAAAAAAAAAACCTCCACTAGTGATACCTTTCATGATTATTCTGAAACACCAATAACGAATTACATCACAAATTGCTGTATATTCAACATGTGCATCGAGTTTCGCAGAAATCAGCCAAGGAATCTACGTTGAGAAACATCGCTCACCATAGTCATAATTTTCCTCCTTCAGTTGCTGTTCACTGTAGGATCGCAATTTCCAGGAACGTGCTATTTTCATCGCACATTTCGCCGTCTCGCGCTTCTCTTCGTGCTTTCCCTCGCGGTCGTTCCCACTCTCATGGCGAACAGCGGTTGTGTCGCAGCTAAAATGATCTTCCTAACTGAACTAAAATATCCGTTATGATCTGCATTCTCGTTGGTCTGAGTGCAAAAACAAAGAGGAACGAGAAAAATAAGGAGTAAAATGTAGAGGTGCGAACATGCTAGTGAAACGGGTAGTAAAAAATACGTATCCACTGTAATAAATTACTAGTCGCACTTTCACTTGCGTTCTTTTTCGTGATTAAGTCATCTACAAGGACTAAACGTCAGCCATAAATCAGCTTACACGTCTTAATCACCCCGTCTTCGAAGCCGACCACGCAACAACCCTTAACGTGCCAACGACCGGGAGCTCATCTTATCAAGATCTTAATTAACATATTACACAAACTACGCCATAAGACCTTGCTAACCCGAGAGGTCCACATCACTATCTACCTTGACAGCTGCTACTGCGCACGAAGTTCAGTGGAAAAAGACAAATAATTTCGACAGGCGGACCACTCGTGCAAGACGACTATGAACTGAATAAAATATGAAAATCGGGGCATCGAGAAGGGCTGAGCTTTCAAGGCAAGAGCTTCCAGAAACGACTACAACGATTTTCATGGTAAACATTTGCCCATAGCTCACGCTTGCTGTTGCGGTTCAAGTTAAATTGCCTTCAAAATTGCATCCCCTCGGCGTTATAATGGTAACCCAGGCCTGACTCGGATCGTTCGCATAAATTTCACCCGGTAGCCTCTGCCAGAACTCATGGCAGTTTGGCCGCGTCGGTAATTGACCGATGACAACGATAAACAGCGAGTCTTATGTTGATCCATCAAAGATCACGACGACGAAACGTTAGAACCTGCTCATCGCGCCATTTCCACCCCTGTTATTTTGTTTACCAGCTATTTCAGGAATTTACCGAATTTAGCACGTTACAGTGACCTTTTGTCGCACGATTCACGAATTTTGTAACTTTATTGGACTCGTGAGCTTGTAGTTTATCGACATGAATCCTGGATTTATGTCTCGCGAGAGGATCGCGAAGTGTTTATTTCACTCTAGCGAGATTGTGGTCACTTGTAATTTAATTACTTTTACGTGAGAATGTTTTGTGAATACGGTGATTTATTTCAATACGATTGTCACGTGATATTTCATTAATAGTTTTGATACAAATTTTTGATAAGTAGAAGGAAGCGATTTAACTTTGGGAATAATAAACGTTTGCTGTGGTTTTTTTTAATTGCAATTATTTTATGCGAATTTATTACGATAATTTCCAATTTTGAATCTAAGTACAAGTATGACAACAGCATTAAATATTCGGTTAGAACTGAATTTTCAAAGATTTATTTTCTTCGTCGTATTAGAAAGCTTTTTTATGCCAATGTAGAGGGCTGCAGGTCATCTGGTTATCACGAGGCGCTATATTAAATATTAAATATTATATTGAAATTAGGTTTAAATTTTGAAATGTACTTTTATGGAAGTCTAAAACAAGGGTTGAAAATTACTTGGTTATTATAAAACGCTATATACATACTTGACAAAAATGTTGAGAACACTGATATAAATTGATTTGTTCGCGCACTAAACTATGGAGCTATAAGATTAACGATTACTTCGAAAGAAAGTTGTAATTTTCTCGTGTATGCATATTAATAGAAGATTAAAGATAAAAAATGCGAGCAAATAACAGCAGCAAAATTACACCTGCGTGATATAACGTAGAGATGAGAAAATGTAAGATACATCAGTCGATGAAAAAACATTTAAAGCCTCTAATTACTATGATAGCTAATTTTATGTAAACTTTGTTTTCCACGGGAGCTCCGCTGCTTATCAAACAAAGTTCAACGTTAATTTAACTTTTCATATTTACATAACAAAACGAACGAATATTTCATTAAACTGCTAAATAAAAAATTAAAAAAAAAAAAACAGGAAACCAAATAAGAATCTTCCGTAATATTTCCATTCGACGAGAATAATAAACGATGTAGCGAACCAATAAAAATAATATAACATAATTCATAAATCATAATTATTATACAAATGACGAGTGTGCATAAATTTGTTTTTCAGGTTGGGTAGCTCAAGAAAAGGACAGTTTGCTTTTTTATCGCTCGCAAAGTTTTAAATACGACGTCGTATTTTCTGGTTAATTTCGTGGTAAGATAAATATCCACGAGCTGATTGCATAAATAGGAATCCAGCGATTTGCTTGCATTAATCAAAAGGAAGCAAAGACGACGGAATATCGATATACGTTACCGCCTGTACTCGAGAAAGCATGAAATATTTTTGTAAGTGAGGCGTCGCGACGACTGGTCTTATCCTTAGACTGATTTCGAAAATCGCGTCATTTTTCTGTATCTACGTTGTGACGGCAGACTAAGTAAAATAGCAGAGAATCATTTATGTGGAGAACATAGCTTGAACAAAGTTTTTCTCAGGCTTACAACGAAATAGTTCTTCATATGACGTTTCGTGCTTTGATCATAATATTTCTAGAAATTTTTAATTGAAATTTTCATTGCCGTCCAGGATTAAGAAATAATTATTAAATTAAAATACGAGTAAGTATGCAATCAATACTAAAATACGATATATTAGCATTTGAGAATTAAAGTTGCAATAAATATGAAATTCTATCAACTTAATTCGATTTAATGTTACATTCGTTACTCCTCGTAGTCGCTACCTCGAGTATCATGGAATCACGTAATTACAAATATCTTAATATAACTTAATTTGACAGTTTATATATTTTCGCATTTGTGTTCATGTTTATCCTACTAAATAGTAAGGGGACGCGATATTATTCAAAATTCCTTACGGTATCGCTCTCGAGATACAAACCAAAAACTCCACCTGAACAAAAACTTTTACACAATCCTATATTATACAAATCCAGCAACCAGTTCCATCTTTTATCCTCACACCACCAAGTCGCAGGCACGATATTTGCATCGTTCGCGGTTAGCTGCTTGAATAACTCTCCATCTAGTACAGTAACAAAAGCTTGCCAAATAAGAAGAAGAAAGTAAGGCGACTGTGAAACAAAACCGCGGCTGGTTCAAAAGCTTGAAATTCTCGAGCGAATGGCGCGATACGAGCGGTGCCCGTAAGGACTTCCTGGTGTCCAATTAGAAGACGAAAATCCATTTAATACGACCAAGGCTCGAAAAGCTCGGGCGCTGGATATTCCGTGGCGACGAACTTGTCCTCCTGACAAAGTGTCGGATTCCGAGATAAAGGCACAATCACAGTCGCTTTCTCCGCTTTATATTTAGCAATCCGTGGACGTCTCGTCGGAGTCTGGTGTCCGCCGCTGGTCCCTCGGAGATACTCGAGACAACGGCCACCAGAAGAAGCCAGAAACGAGAAGGAGGAGGAGAAGGAGAAAAGGGGTTGGAAGAAGTCGAAGGGAGAACGACGAGCACGTAGGGCGCGATTGAAGTGGACAATGGATGTTCTGTCGGAGCACAAAGGCTCTTCTGTCGAAACCGGCGCCATCCGAGATACTCGTCTGAGAAACAGGGACGAGCCGAGGACCAAGAGCCCCTGGGATTCTTAGTAATAAGACACGGGGCTATCGCACGGGGGTGAAATACCGAACAAAGTCGTCCTCGTACAAGCGTTAATTCTTAAGCAGCGAATCATTTCAACGATCCTTCGAACCGATACAGTGGATCTTCTTTGCTCTGGGGTTTTACGATGTAGGGTTTGGAGATTGGTTTTATATGGTTTCGGTTTAGAGACGTTTTAGGGAACGTTTGAGGAGATTGAGGATGATGAGGAATGGGATTGGATCGTGATACGGTGTGATTCTAGTTTGGCTAATTTCCCAAGTAAATGTTTGCTTGTAAAGAATACGCGTATTGTAGAATGTTTAGCCTTGGGTAACGTGTGATATTGGAAGTAATTATTCGACTGCTGATTTAGAAGTTTGTGCGTTTTATGGCAGACGCAATTAATACTAACGCGAGTAATGTTAAAAAATGATACACACGTTACATACGCAATGATAAAAAATAGCGTATAATAAGAATTGTAAATTTATCTTGAGATCAAGTAATCGCAATATGTTTCGAGTGTGATATAATGCTATCGACATATTTCCCACATTGTTTTATACGAAATACTTGGTATGAATAATGTATAAGAAGGATTTTGACTTGGTTGTTGAGGAGGAAGCTAGCAAAATATTAGATAGGCATTAGGTCATTTCTATTCGAAACCTAACATGAGGAAGAGCTAAAGAAAATACGATATTATATACAATGATTTTGCTTCCTACCTCCTCCCTTTCATTTCCTTCTTTTCTTTTACTTTGCATTCTTTCATTTCCTTTCCTTTGCTTTCCTTCCTATTTCTGGTACTCTTTCTTCTCCCTTTCTTTCGCTTTCAAATCTTTTCTTTCAATACTTCCTTTCTCTTTTACTCATCGCAAAAACGAAACACTATGCTACATGAAAATTTATATTTTTATAACATAATTGATCCAAGTGCCTTTACAATAATGGACATAAATAGCTTTTATAAATGTACTTCAGCCAATTATAATTTTTAGTCGTAAAATGAATACATTTTTATACGAGAAATGCGCGAATAACGTTATCTTCTTGTTTTGCTATGAAATATAAACGAAAAGTTTAGATCGTTATAACTACATACTACAAAATTATACAATTCGTTACGTGTCATATAAAAATCCATTTCGCATGTTCGTTTTAAAACACCAACCATTTAGCTTTCCGTTCCTATTTATCACACTATAGTGTGACTCCATGGCCTATAAAATTAGCATATATCCACTGTCCAGGCTGTTTCCCAGAATGTTCGGCACCAAAACCAAGATTAAGTACCGGTGGCTGATAGATTTACGCTGTATCTATTTCGTTTTGGTCGATCGTGAATTCTAGGAATTACGGTTGCTAGAAAACATTTGTGCAATAAAAAAAAATCCCACTTTTTAACAACAAAAAACAACTTTTATCCTCGCTTTCGATTGATTAATAATACAACATACATACATTTTCCACGAAATATTCTTCCTTTTCTTTTCCTATATTTTTCTTTTCCAATTCATTGTCTCGACTATCATCTCGCAAAAAATATTCTGCAAATCTCTAATTAACACGCGTCACATCTCTATACGTCGTTCAAAATACAACCGCGCGCATTTGAGACTGTACGATGTATACAGTGTACACACTGTGTACAGGTGTATATTTCGTTCAACCTTGGTAGAATTCACTTAACTTCAGTAGAATTTGTTTAAGCGTGGCAGAGTAAATATTTAACCATCTCCGTAGTAATTCGCACGATTCCTCACGCGCGATAGAATTCGCTAACCATTGCAGACGCCATTCGTTAAACATCTGACCACATTCGTGGTAATTCGCATAGTTTTCCACATCGATCACTGTAATCGTGCATATCTTTGTTAATCACATACACCCCACATTTACTTACTTTTTATTTTTGCTATTTTAAAAATTGCGATTATAGCTATTCGAACTTTAATAGAAACTACATTTCGAAACTACCAGAAATCAGTCGTGTAAACCAAACAGTTTCAACGTATCGCAGGAAACGAGATCCTCTGTGCGACAACGTTAAACGCGTCCGGTCACAATGCTCCGTAGTCTTAACGACGGAAGCGTCGAATTCGCGTGAACAAGTCGGACGCCGTTAAACGCGGATGAAGAGAACAACGACAACGGAACACAGCGTATGTAAATCGCGGATAGAAAGCGTTCGCCGTGCGCATAATGGCTTTCCAATGTACCACCAGGCGCGAAATATTTATCGGCGAGTGTATGGAGATAATGGAAGTGCAAACTGGAATTTACTCGCTTTCCGACGAAAGGACTCGATTTCACGGCGTCCTTTCAAGCAATTAATCTTTCGAATCTCGCGAAATGGTATCGTATCTGTTGTTTCACGGTCAGCGGTAAAACGGAAGCCTGGCCTCGTCACCAACTCTGTCAACATGCTGAATGCTTCGTAGTGTTATCGATAAGCACTATGAAGCGTGTAGACTGACGGCAACCAGGATTATTACAACGTTTTGTGATTTTGATGGATACAATAGGTGGAAATAGCGTGTTGTAGTATTATTGTTATTATTATTATTATTATCATTATTAGGGAATTATGTCGAGGGAAGCGTTAAGAATTATTGTGTTTTTCTATAGACTACAGTGGAAGTGAAATAGTTAAAGTGTTTCTATGGTTTCTATGGTATATTCGCTAGAATATACAAAATTTCCTATGTTTTCACTTTTATTTCATGATATTTTCTAACAAAAGTAATACGAGTGGAATTTTTTATTTAGAAGTAAATAGACACTGTACAAAGCGCAGTTTAATTAGTATTTTTAATATATCGTTGGATATGTACCTTCAAGTGATAGAAACAAATTTCGTATTTCAAATATTTGATAATTAAGTGACAGTATGAACGTATGAGGATAATGTTGGTGAAAAATTGGGTTGCTTGTTATTATTAGAACGGTGGCAGTAAAAGAATATGAATCGAGAATAATTAAAAATGGCAACGCAACGAGCATCCAGTTATAATATACTGTCGCATGTTTTTCAACTTAACCCGCGATGATGGTACTTGTCCCGATAAAACGAATAGTACGCCGATATACGAGATCGTACAACAAGTTAACTCTTCAAACTACCGATGTCGCGAATTTTTTTTATATGTTTTACTTTGTATATCAGAAAAATGGATCGATAACAATGAGGAGATTTACATGCTTGATTTTTCGAAAGATGAAAACAGAATATACTGAATAGTATTTGGAGTATTTTGAATAAAATTGTTCAAATCGAAGATACTCGTACTTAAAAAAAAAAAAAAACATATTTTGAAAGGAATGTGTTTCTCCAAAACAGGATAAACATGGATTACAGGCAAGTAGAAAATATAAAACAGTTAGGAGTATACTTTTTTGAATATTCAGTAACGAGAAAAATATATAGAAGCACGTCCAGATGAATTTCCAGTAGTATAAGTCTGTCATTGATCAGGCACAGGCGTCATCTTCTCCAAACATATAGATAAGTAACAAGATGTTACTTGTCTGAGCTTCTCATATTTATTGTGATGTACGTACGAATATATTTTCTTTTCAACCAAGCAAAAAGATCAGTAGAAAACGCAGTAAAAGGATAAAGTATTATAATTTTCTACGTTTACATCTCCTTCACTTTATACCTTTTTAATAACTGTAGATAAGAGAACAATTCGTCGATTTCAATGTTAATTAAATCAATTATGATCATGCTCTAATCATTTCTCCTGGAATTTTATTTTTTTAGCGTACAATTCCAGGACTGCTCTTGACATTTCTACGAGGAAATTTCCACTGGCGCCGAGACTGATAGCCGAATTATTCGTCCTTATTTCGAACGATATCGGTTAATGAACCGTCATTTGCATTTATGTACGGTCACAGTCACTGGAATAATGTCTGGTCAATGATGTGACGGTAGCCGGTACAAGCCGTGTAATGCAACGTCGAAGAGACAAGTCGCCTAATTATCCTAGTCATCGGCGGAGCCTCATTCGGGTGTAATCATCCGTATCGACTAATTCGACAGGCAATCGGCCGTTATCGTGCATTTGCCTCAACGTCTACGCTTCATTAATTGCAGCCTATCATTCGATACTTTAACTCGTCCCTAAGTGTGTTTAGTCATTGATGGTTTCACGTTGGAAAATTGCTGTAACGTACACTAACAACATTTTGTAAGCTTTGGCGAATGTATTTTTGCTCTTTTAAATAATATCATAAATAATATTTTATCTTTGGATAATATTATAGATTGTATTTTATAAATACATCGTGAACCTAAATTCGTGGTACAAACGAAATTAGGAAGAGACTGAAAAATAATGAAATTGCTTTGAAAAAAAATGGAAAACTTGTCAAAAATACTTGCGTATTTGATTAATTATAGATTCAATAGCAGTGTACAATTGATAGACACTTCTCTTCTTACGATATGTTATCTAACTCATCTTATGTTTTTGTAACCTATGGTTTGCCATGCGCGGTACATCACCTTACTAGCAGAGTGATCTCCTTTCAATGTCGTTTATAATATCGTCTTGTAGTCCCATTTGCTGTCGAGTATCTTCATTTCTTACTCTGTCGACCGGTGAAATCCTCACTGATCTTCTCAACGCGACCATTTCGCTTGCTTCCAACATCCTCCTATTTCTCTCTGTAATCCAGGTTTCCAACCTATACAGTAAACTACTTCTGATGATCGTGCTGTATATGTTGTATTTTGGACGTTTCGTTATCTGTTTAATCCAGTGGATGCCATTCAGACAACCGATCGCTTTGCTTACCTGTATTGTCCTTGTTCATACTTTACTTTCAGACAAAAAACATTGATTGCTTGTTACGTCTTAATCGTTGATTAATTTTGCTATAACTTTGTAAGATACAAGATATGGAATGAAATTTCTACAAAATATAAGTCAACGGGAAATATTACGAATCCTTTAGTTTAGAAATTTAGTTTAGAAATTCTCCGAGTTACTTCGTGGATTACAAATTCAATTAGGAACTCTCCTAGATTATTTTCCTCACGATTCTAACGAATTTTGCTCTTTTTCCGTTTCCGGCCAGCCTTTCCATCCTGCGTAACCGCTTCTCCTGGTGTAATTAAGTATCAACTTTTTGTGGATGCTGTTACGATTAAGAGTACCGTGACTAACATTGAAAAGCAGGAAAAGTTACGGTTATGATCGTTTTCGGTATAACGTGTATATAACTTTTGAGCTTTAAGCCAAGCTAATTTCAGCAGAACGATGAACTCTCGCAATTAAGAACGGGCCCGTGTTCATCCTGTACTTTCGAAGCACGGCAAGCCAAATATTTTACCACTTTCTTTTTTTGCGTCATGTTAGCGTTTTATCGCGCTTCGCGGAAAATTCGGATAATTACGATAATTCCTGTCTGTTTGCAAGTTACACGAACCGTGAAATCAATTAAACAGAAAGGAGATAATGAAACACTAGAAATGCTTAAATAACAAAGACAAAACAAGTTAATGGGGTAAATACGCCGATATAATATAACAAAGCAAATTGTTTTCAAGTAAATTGTTTGTAATTTAAACGTTCACTGAGGTAGACGTGTAATTTCGATCAATAATTTCGGAACTTGATAACCGAATATACCTACAACGAAGCTGGAGAAAATTGAACAAAGGAAAGGCGAGGGAAACAATTTCGTGCGAATTACATGTAATTACATATAAATTGTCACTTTATACTTATTAAATTCTATAACTTAATATATCATTAAAATGAAATGAAATTATATTGAAAAATTAAATTCGAAGTAAATTCTACAATTTATTATATTAATAACACTTTTGTTTATACTCATGATATCTCAAATATTTTTTAATATTACGAAATATTATGACATCGTTAATTTGAAAACATAAGCAACTATTTATACCATCTACTATTAAGCAATAAGATTAGAGGTCGTGTCAAAGATAGTTAAAATCGCGCTTTTTACTGGCAGTTTAATCGCAATTAATATCGCGATACTATTCATATTCGATAATCTTTGAATATGTACAAACTCTCTTTCACCTTTCTCGCACTGCCTTTTGCTACAATTTCACGAAATACGTGACAGAACCGACCGAATTGCCGTAACTTCCTCGTCTCAAAGAAATCCAAAGATCGTCTCGGACGGTTCAAGGGTCTCGCGGTTCAGAGATCAACGAATGCTTATTCACTATCTCGCGGCGCGTCGTAGGAACGAATATTCCGTTTCTTTCCATTCCCATCTTTCTTTTCTTCTTCTCGGTCACGGTGTTCGCTGTCTGTGAGCGTCACGAGAAGAAATTGTTACGGCAGCGAGAGAAATGAAAAATAGTCGGCTATAACCGTACGTCTTACGTGGAACCCTGTTGTCTCGTAAGCCGAGATGCAGAAGCTTGCAAAGCTCCTACGACGCGGTCTCATCCGTGACATTAATAATTGCGGCTTGTGTACCCATGAAAATTACTCTCTTTATCTGTCCTCCTTGTCCTCCGCCATCTTGGCCAAACCCCCTCGACTTTCCTCTGCCTTTTCTTCCACTTTTCTTTTCTCTCCCCCCCCCCTCCTTTTTCCTTCCTTTAGCCTTCCTCTTTTTTCTTCTTCCGGCCGCAACGTTTCTTTTCGCCAGCTCCTTTTCACCGAGGTGGTTATATTTACAAAGCTTTAATCCTCGGCCAAGTAGAAAAGCCCGACTTTAGACGGACGCTGGCGCGCGCGGTAAAAGTGTCACTCCTTAGAAATTTCGTAAACGTTGCCCCTATCGTCCGGCTCTTTTTATCGGTCCGCATTCCGTACAATGGAAATTCTAATGGACATTCTCGGTGCAACTGGATGGACTTCCAGTGTTAGTATGGCTTCGAGAATGGTTCCTACCTTTTTGCAAGAGAAGGTTTAGGTTCCGTCTTTAAGAAAATATAGAATAGATTGATTTGTAAATGATCATTTTCAGTTTCGTATAGCACTGCGTACAAAGTAGTGGAAATAATGAAAAGCTTTTAAATATCAAAAGATGTGAATGCAAACATACATATGAGAAAGCAAAGTAACTACTGACTGGATTCGGTGATTAGTGTGATTGTAAGAAATTTGAAAGAATATTTTATGTTGGCTGAGTGTTAGATGCGTAAATTAAATTAGTGCTTTTAAATGTATTCATTTCTAAAAACTGTTTGAAATTCGAATATTTGGCATTCAATGACGGTTTCAGCATTTGCTATTTATTAATAGTTTGTGTGATCTTATGAAACTTGATCGAATAATGGAGATTCTTCTGATCATTGGGATTACGCTATGTGATCCATAAATGGAACTTGTATTTTATTTTTGAACAACAACTGAATTAATTTATATACATGGAATTTCCATATTGTATAAGTTAATTGTATATCGAGAATATTCTGATTTGCTCTTGTGGTTACTTATGTTCTAAAAACTTTTCATCAAGTAAGCTGGAAGAAAGAAAGACTGTTACATAAATGTAGGGTTCAATTTTTAAGCTTTAGGAAGCCTGAGAGATTAAGTTTCATTTGAAAACAAATTTTAAGGATTAAAGTTCAAAGCCAATAAGCTTCTTAAAAAAGTAAAGGCTCAGGCAGGAAGTAACTCTAATTTTTTGTAAGACTAAGTTTCGATACGAAAGGAGAAAAATCGTCTGACAATTTCCCTGTGATATGAAGTATCAAAGCAAAATAAAATGAAGACATCGTTGATCCCTTGAATGTTTAAACATTCACAGAAACTTCGATACACTTAATACGCGAAATTCTATAAAATATCCAAAATGAAGTATTCGTTATAATATTCAGTAGGTGAAAATAAATCTGTATTTATCTAACGAGATTGCATAAACATTCCGCGTACAATTATTGGTCATTTTGAAAATAATTTTTCAGACGCGTAAGCAAAGTGCAGTTTGTTATTAGAATCAGACTGGTCTTTGCCTGATAAGTCAACGAACGCGAACTCAATTTTTCTTCTCCATCCAACCATCTGCGTTCTCCTTGTCCCGCTGCCACTTCTCGTTTCAATGCAGACTCTAGCATACACTTTTGTCTGTTAGCCACGTCGAGGACCGTATGTTTATGGAGCCGCGAATTCGTCGTCGAGCACGAATTCGTTTTACATTCTGTACTACTTGTCGTCTACGACGCAGACAAGTTTGCGACAATATTCATGACTCTTCAACGGAGTGCACACGCTGAACTTATTTCCATAGACGTTCATTTTGAAAATTGTGGAACGTACGAGGATTTCTGAAGAATTTCCTCCACTATAATAATAATATTATCTCTATTCTTGTAATACTGTGACTTTTAATTTCAACGTATTTCAACAATTTCGGAGGTGATCGTTCTATTAATGAAAATTCTATTGTTTAAACATCCTTGTTTCTCTGTTAATATAAATATGAAATGTTTTACCGTATATAAATAGGAAAAATTGGTGGCTTATAATTATTTTGTTATCTAAATAAATTTTAAGAAATATGCTTCGTGTGAGCGAAGAAAGATCGATAAATGTAAGACTGGTATTGCGTTACTCGTGTAGACGAGTGTCACAACTCATCGACCAACACTTTTAATCTTTTGAAACTTCTGAAGCTGACAAAAGGACTTATTTATCTGACCATCAAGATACAACGAACTGTTCTCTGCAGATGACAGGCCGTAAACTTCACCGCAATATCGAGACATTGAAACGGTAGATGAATGGTCAGATCGTTTAAAGAAGTGTCCACGAATAAAAGATCGAAAGATTTTTGTACCGTAATACCTATATTTTATCGATGAAAGATATCAAACGATTCATCTGTGTTTTCGTTCGGCATACAAAATTACTTTTATATGAGACATTATTTATGACATAATGTAAATTATGTACATACGTAAATTGTGCGTACTTAGTTTGATCGTGTATTTCTTTAACTCACTAAAGTTGTTTAACATAATTTAAAGCAGGAAATGAGACTTTAAATAATGAAAAACAACTTACTGTAATGTTTTCTATAAAATTCATTCGACGAGTCTTCTGCTCTAAATATCATCAAACGTTACAATTTTTTAAGTCCGCGAGATTCTAACTTTTAAAGTCCCACGATTCAGGAAATAAAATTTTAACTTTGTCAAAATTTCAAATACTTACAAACCATTAAAAATTTCGTTCGTGTTACTCAGGTTTTAACAGGTATATTCTACGATCCAACAATTCTGCGATTCAATTCTAAGATGCAAAAAAGTTAATTTTCTGTTTAATCTGAATTTTAAACATTTAAGAATGATGTAGATATTCTATTTCGAAACGTAATATCTAAAGATATTAAAGGGCGATCTTATTTTATCAGACATTTTAGTTGAAATTTCATATTGTTTCAGTAGCACGTTTCGTTTTACAACATGTACGTAGGATAACTGACACGCGTTGAACTCGCAGTCGCGTACATCGGTTGTGATATAACGGATGGAATTACTTTGGATCCTGCTTTCAACCACGCATTCAACCGAATGAGTCTAGAATTCATCTTCCTATCCAACTTCCGTCTGATAAACAGACGCGAAACTCCTTGAGTCGTAATAATATTTGAACAAAAGTGAACCACGACTGGGCTCAAGCCATGATACGCGCTCCAACAAATACGAATTAAAGAGTTAAGGTTGAAACAACTCGACTATCGCGATAAGACATGTCACGCTTAATCCACCTAGATTTTATTACAGTTTCAGATGACCTTTTGTATCTTAATTTGGAGCCCTTTTATGGGACAATAAAGAGATAAAAGTCACGTTTCTCAACAATTTCTGCTATAAAACATTGAAATATAAGAAACTTATTTGAGAAGGTAGGATTCGTTTAAAAATTGGGATCAATATTTAAGTTCTTAAATAATAAGATATATGTATTTGTTAATGTTAAATAAGATGCTATCAAACTGTTGTCTTATATTTGCAATAAAATATTTGTATGAAATTGTACAATTTAATATTTTTTCATTCTTATGTATATTATGAGCGAATGAACGGTTGACTTTAAATAGAAATTAATACGCTATTAATTAATTCTGATTTTAAAGATTAAAGATCGCAAAAATTATAATTATTATTTGTGTAATGTTGTTGATGATTACAATTCGTATTCTTTCATCCTTAATCTCAGAGAAGCAATTTCAAATTCTACAAGTTGAGCGATATTAAATTACATACTTCTACATATGAGGTATGCAACAAAGAAACTTCCAATTAGTTATACTTATTCAGAAAATTCATATTAACTTCGAACAGCAAATGACATTTGTAAGTTTATATAATATTTAATCTCTATATCTGTTTAATCTGAAAAGAGTAAGACAAAATTATTTACACTCGATTGATAAATAATGTTTAAATAAAAAGCTCATAATCCGCATAACTCGAATACGAACGTAAGATCGATATATTTGGATTACACATTTTCGAAAACGCACATAAAATGGTGGAATTACGCCGTGTAGAATCACGCGAAATTCTATTAGCGTGTCGAGGCTGCTTGAGAAACTGTAGAATGCGATTGTACGAGCAAGTGTTGCGCGCTTTGTATGTCGGGTCGCAATTACCAAGTGTTCCGAAACTTTCGTTCAGTTTGCACAACGGAAATCGACATTCTGTTTATTAATAATACAACACGAGTTACAATACCGGTAACTTTGCGATCCACGAACACACGAATCGCGTCAATCTACGCGCGAAATAATTTTAATATTTGCGTAGAGAGTTACAAACTATCGTGTAAATTTGTTACTTCCTAGCTATGAAATCTTTATGTATTTCAGTATAAAAAGAGTCTCCAGTATATATCAACTGTATAAAAATAATTTCTATTATTGTCCTTTATTACATCATTCACGAAAATTGAGAATTTCTACATTTAAGAAATTGAGAGATTATGCTACGATATTGAATTACCGGAGAACTTCTACGTGTCGTCTTTCAGTGGCTTTTAGTAATAATACAAGAAGTTAATTATGATATTAGTAATTGCGCTGGAATCTTAGTACTTTTTATTCAAAGTTAAGTATATTTATTAATTATCAATATTTATATTCATTAAGCCTCTTTCTTTGCCACCTTAACTTTGTCCTCTGTGAAATTGGTCCAATAGGATATAAGGACAAACAGATATAAATATATAAATTCTTTCATGAAAAATAAAAAATAGAGTTTCTATTTCTCCATTCAGACACAGGATTGCCTTTGTCTTTGACAAATAATAAAGCAGTATTAAAACTAGCCGCAACATTGTTCGAAGAATATGCACAAGAATTAATGAAAAATATAAATATCCTATTAAATATGCAAATACCGACTGCAAATGCATAAATGCATTTTTACTTTACGGTAGTGTACAGAATAGCAGCATTCGTAAATCAAATATGAAAAGAACGAAACGATTATCGACTGTTCGATCCTACTGATCCGGCATGCACTTTATTGTATAAAGCAGCAGAAGTTATTCTATGCAAGACTTCATTCTCAGTTAACTCGGAATTTCGATTTCCTCGTACAAATCAATTGGAGTTTACGTCAGGGCATGATTTAAATGCGAATCGTAGATTCCTAAGACCTCTTTGAACGCTGGCTTATGTGGATTAGAAAGATCCAATGAAAGTCTTTCTCGTGGCACGTGATAAAGTTCTCATCGATCGTGGCTCTTCGAATTATAAAGCTGCAGATAGAGAAGCCGAGTATTTGTCAGAAAGTAGGAGGAAAAAGTTTATAGAAATCGATGCAGCTACGTTATTGAATTATTAATCGTTCGATGACCGACGTTCCTTCGTCGTAAATATTCCTTTTGCGATATTAAAATCGACTTTGTAAGATAAAATAAATACACTCTCGATATAAATCGATAATTCGATACTCTTCATCCTTCTTCTCTGCCTTTTATTGGTAAATACTTCCGGCCCTTTTTTTAATTAATTTTTTCCAATTTTGCTACTAAATTACAAAATAGCATTAAAATGAGAAAAGGTAGATTGATCGTAGGTTTCACCGATGGTTCTCGTATATACGTAAATAGAGTAAGAGAAATCATTTGAATTTCTGGATGTTGATAATATTTAATCGATTAAACATTTCTGAAAAGATGGAGAAAGTAGTAAATTACATATTCATATCACGAAAAGAGCATATAACGTATATCATGCAATTTGCGCGTTATCGTCGGTTAAAAATTTGAAAATTCATTGCGGTTCATGAAAATCCATTTCCTCGCTCTCTGTTCGACGTTAAATGGCCCGCTGGGGATAACATATATGCTTCAATTACGGATTGCAGATCGTGAACTAGATTGCTATTTCGAAATCAGTAACTATTCTCGTCGTAATAATATGATATTTCTGCATAAATTGGAAATAGTATGTATACACGTAATAAATATTCAATACGTTTATTATTGGATTGCGGATGTATGTGCATTTATGAGAAATTTAGTAACGTGTATAAAAATAGGTATAAATTTACGTAAATGCAATAGTATCATACATGATTGCAAATAATAATAGTTTTAAATATCATTGTATATAATTATTTATTTAGCGTACAAATACATCGTGAAACTTACGTGTATTTCTTTATTTTCTTATATATAAAATCCACTCCTATGACCACGAAATAACGCGGTTACTGAAATACTTTTAGTCAAACAATTACTAAGTAACTTTTACCTATTTTATAAATACAGAAAAAAGAAATTTCTTTAACCCATTACAATCACAGACTCGAGCGAAACTGGTATTACAATACTAGACCTAAATCTTCTAATTTTTCTTCCGGCTTCTTTTTCCACAAATTTTCTCAATTCTACGATCTCCATTGAAACCTCTAACGTCACGAGCACGTACCTCCTATCCGTGAAACAATTATTTCTTATCTAGTTTTCGGCGAAAACCACCACCATAGCCAGGAAATAACGCGGCCACTAGGATATCGTCCAGTTCTATTACAAGCACGACGAAAGGATGGAAGGGTGCATGACGGTGGCAGATAGGATTGTCCAGAAAACGGTCGCGAGCGTAAACATAACTGTAAACACATTCGAATTCCGTGCAGCGTGACGATGGCTTACTGCCAGCTGGGAAAGTTCCGGTGAAATCGTTGCACCATTGAGGTTGCATGTTCGTGGAAGAGGCGTTCCGGAGTCGGCAACGCAGGGGTGAGAGCTCGTTCGGCACGTTGTGTATGTGTACAAACGGATTGATACGGCTTTCCTAACAAAATGCCACACGACTCAGGATTCCTGACCCGACTACGCCGCAACGCAACTGAATGGAGTCCGCGGGACGCCTCTAGTCGCCGTAATAATCGGGGCTTCCGCCAGGAATTTAAAATAGACCCTCTACACCGAAACTCGGCTCGACACGGTTGGTTTCCACGTCCGATAGATGTCCAATAGCACTGGCCGCTCACCGTGAAATCCTCGTTGAAACATCCTCCGCACAGTTTGTGTACGCTCGTTCGAATCGAACGGTGATTAGTTTCGCGAAGAATGAATTTTTGTCTGTTTTTTCTTCTTGTTTCCCCTCTTCTTTTTTTCTAAGCGGATTTTTCTGGATTGGATTCAATTCGATTTCCAATTCGTTGGCTTTTTTGGAGTTTTTTTTTTTTATCAGAGAATCTTGATAGCAAGCGTGTACAGTTGGGTTTTAAGAGACATAACAATTTGGGAAATATATAGATTGTCTACAAACAATTACTGCATGTTAAATAATAAATGATATAACATACATATATACCTTCTATCACCTTCAAATACGAGATGTCTTAAATGCAAATTTTCGCCAAAACATCGTAAAACACTAAACTTGAAATTCATCTGACGGTCAACACGGTAAAAGGTAATTAAGAATTCACGACTTCTTTAACTTTGCCAGAGTCGTGATTCGTCGTGAAAGGCGATCAGGCAGATTTTTCCGTGGCACGAATTTCGACCTCTCGAACGTGGGTTCCAGCGAGATCGCCACTTTTGTGCCCCGTGGCCTCGACTCGTTGGCAATTTAAGAAGCTTATACAGAGGAACTGCACTCTCGACGGAATGCAAATCTTCGCGAATGTCGAGAAAATTGCGCCCACTTTAAACCGTCGCCAGAAATAGTTTCCACTTTGGTGGAGATCGTTGCTGCCCGGGCGAAACTGAATCTTCGTCGCGTTGCGCTAAATTAAACCCCGACCAAACCGTGCTTCTCCTTTTTCTTCCGATTGTCCTATTAAATATTTTCCAGCTACCCTCAATGATACTTGATCGATGGGAGAATATATAGGGTATGTCATCGAAATACGGACACTTAATTCATTGGGATATTAATTGTTTCGTACTAAATATTATTTACATTGTGCGTACAATATTTTTCGACTGAAAATTACTATTTCTCATCTTAAATCCGGCTTATGAAAATAAATATATTCTTTCAAAATTTATATCTTTTGTCAATATTTTTTCTATGGAAAATATTGAACAAAGAGTACTGACAGATTCAGAAATTTGATACATTTTTAATAATAATAAGAAGTTTCATTCGTACATTTACAATCTTCCTTTTACCATTTTATATGAGAGAAAACATGATCAGACGAGTAATTTATTTAGCATTTTCATTATTGTAATATTATCTAACGATATATTAATTTAGTTTAATTATTTATTAAATATATTTACTTAATTATTGGTGTATTTAATTCAAGTGCTTTAATTAATTTTCAGCATCGATGGCAAGCTCGAAATCCGTTACCCCCCGTGGCAGTTAATGTGTGAACTAATGAATATCAAATTTATCGTGCTACATATATGAGATTTATACGAATTACGACGATTTATAGCGAGAAATGATTAGGATGTATATTAATAAAACTATGTCACGTATCGTTTAACGATTTAGTTGATGTTTACGATTTTATACGAAATGATTAATAAACCTACGTATAAAACGATAAGAATATATTGATAGTTCTTCAAACATTTTCATTAGTATTCCTATTAATTTAAACATCAATGAATAAAGATTAGTTTGACAAATGAGGTAACTTTCCTAAAAAAATCTTTCCTAAATTTCCTAAATTTCCTAAAGTTCTAAATAAATTAGTGTACCAGTTTCAACGACTCATTAAGTTTCACTTAACTTCCTTTTAACTTATTCATAGAGATAGATTACTTTTTATAGAAATAGTTAAATTCAAACTATCACAATATAATGTAATAACGACAAACACAGGTCATCGTGCCACAAAAAGTTTTATTAGAATATTTCATGGTATTTAAAAATCGAGTCCTATATATATTTTTGAAGATTTTCAATGTGTCATATTCTATGAAAGAACAAATAATTATCGAAGTTCTTCTATTTATAGTAGAGTTAAATTGAGTAGTACAACGAATTTAATGGTAAGAATTATTTCTTTTATTTAAAACGTAATAATAAATTACGTTAATAATTTAATATGGTATAAAAGTTATAATAATTTTATGTCATTTTATTCATAATTAAATTGCCAGCATCCCACATGAAAGGATAACTTGTTTAATAAATTACTTTCGGCTATTATAATAACCCTGCATGTAATGTGATACCCTCTTAATTAATTTAAATTATCCACTGCATCAGATTCACTATTTGAGAGACGTTTCGCCTGATAGCTAATTATTTCGACATCACTGAAAGCATTACAGCAAAACAATTACGAAGATCGATCACGCTTTGTTCTCGTTATCAGGTTATTCCGTACGAAATTTCATTTTTCCATTGTTTCGAATTAACATATGAACAGCATGTTTGATATGAATTAAATTTCTAAAAAGAAAAAAAAAAATAATGGACACTTTATGAAAATTCATTACACAAGTCAAAAACACAAAGAGAATTTCTACGAAAAACAAAAATGCAATTTATCGTACTATTACAGATACTTAAATTTCTTCGAAATGAATAAGATAATGGAATCTGACTCTTTACGAGGAGAATATTATGTCAATTCGACAATAATTCAATAATGCAAATTAACAGAAACAAAATTCCAAGTGAAATAATGATACATTTTTTTTTTACTATTTAAATTAAATAGATGGAAATTCTTACAAATTTACTGTTTCCAATAATAGGAAAAGAATGGCAAAACGGCTTAAATTAACTAGAATAGAACCGAATTGAACGTGGAAATAAAGGTGCCAAGAGAATTTATTGGTCGAGCGTAAACTCAAATTTAAGGCGACACGTGACCAGAAATAATCGAACATTCAACCAGGCTCGCTCATGAGCGAACGCATCGGTGAATTCCGATTGCGTAAATAATCGCATAGCCGATGGTATGGGATCAAACACCAACTCACTCCAGCAGCAATTCAGTGAACCGTCTGATCAGTGGCCGAACTGACAGATTCTACTGGAGTTAAGCGTGTCGTGAGTAATGGAAATAGCCGTCCTACGATATTAACTCTCCAACATATTGTGCACACCGTGATTCGTGACGGAATATCGTTTGAACGTGATTGATGTTAAGTTTCTGTGATAAATTCTTTGTTTGATTTCGAAGAATATGGATAGAGAAATACTGCGCTTATAATATTGAATTTTACGAAAAGTTGATAGTGTCTTTTTATCAAACTTATCTATCAAACTATTCTATCAAACTAGTGAATTTTTATGAAACAAAGAAATGTTCGAACAGATGCTGCCCTTGATTGGATACTCAAGGATTGGATAAACTAATAGTGTAACTAGTGTGTGAAGACAAGCGAAAGTTAATTACTGTATTCATTCATTTTTTCTGTCAAATTATATTTAAACTTCTAACCATCAAACAACTTATAATCAAAACTCGTTATATAAAAACTTATGCAAATTCATATCTTTGAAAATACAATTAAAATAATGTAACTGCCGCTGAAAAATTGTTTGACCCACCAAACCTTCGAGTACTTATACATTTTTTCATACTATATGCAATTTGTGTAACCTTCTTTCACTTTCTAAATTTCTAGAAACACATGGCAGTCCACAATCTAATAATAAGTGCCGATGATTTCGTTTCGCCTGCGATCTTTTCGTAATTTCTTCGCGCGGAAACCTAATCTCAGGTGGCCCGGATAATTCGATGATTCCAGTCGAATCTCGATCTGAAAGGCGCCGACGTTGGAATCTCGCCGAGAATTAATATCATGAGACGCCAGCGAGTCAGTGTACACACGTGAATTGATACAGCTCGGCGACAAAGGGGTACGCGTTGGTTGATGAGGGTACGTGTAAATAATTGAATGCTTGAATAAGCGTAGGCACACGCCTATGGGGAAATCTTCGAGCACGTAGGGAGAAGAGATTGAGAATTGTAGAGGGGTAACGCGAGACAAAAGTGGTGAACGCGTTGTGTATGAGTGAAAGAGTAGACAACGAAGGAGAGCCTGGAGGGGGTGGAAATGAGGGAAAAACTGTGGAGATGTTGTTGAAAAAGGGAGAGGTGCTTGTGTCATGACAGAGTGAGATGAAAAGGAGATGCGATGGTGAGTGTTGGGAAAGTGGGGATATGAAGGCGTGAGAATAGGAATGGAAAATTGAAAAGTCGAAAAGGGGCGCAGTAGAAAGGGAGAGAGAGAGAAAGTGGGAAGAACACGAAGATCTATGTAAGTATATATGTCTTTAGGGACCAGAAAGGATAAGGGAATAGACAGGAGATAACAGATATTATAACAATATATAGGGTGTTTCAGGCTTTTCTAGCCGAATTTTTTCAACATGTCCTATGGATATAAATAGGAGAAATTGGTAATTGAAAAAATTCCAGAAATATGAAAAAAAAAATGGAATTACAGATTCCATCGTAAAATAATAGAAGTGATATGTATACAGATGAAAGAAAGTTAGGTTAATAGCGACGAGTAAATACTTATAGATAAAGGAATTAGTAGTAAATGTATATACTTAAGAAAAGAATGAGAGATTAAAAGAGGACGGAGAAAAAGGAAATGATATGAGAGTAAAAAAAGGGAGTATAATACATCATAGTAGAAAGAGACAAGACTATAAGCGTTGTAAGTGGATATGTGAGACAAGATTCCTTCGTTTGCTGAAGATGAGAGGTTCGGTTAGATTGCTATCAGACAGATGATAAATAACGTGGAACAACTTTATACGAACGTATAGACGCTCAAACACGGAACGAAACCAGTGTAATATTAACGAAAATCGATGTTGAATCCACTTTGTTCTACCGCGTAATATGTGATGCGTTCGAAATAGTATAGCTTGCAACTGGAACCAGCTGTCCCAGCTTTGCATAGAACATACGAGTCTTTGTACCATAAGTAATCTGCTTACCTAGAGAGAAAGTGCAATGGTATTAGTCGTATTCGTTGAACCATGATATTTTAACAGAATTAAAAATAATATTTCCAGATTCAACAATGAGCTTATTTTTTAATACACGTTGTAAGTTCATGATAAACGTTATTCATTCTCCGAGAATACCCAACACATAGAGGAAGATACACATAGAAATGCATATAGTATAATATCTAGCTCGTAGAGAGTCTCTACTCTAACGAACGCGTTATATGGAAAATCTATGCGGCGGTCGGGTTACGCAAATGGCGGCAAACTATCCAATTACTTGGAATCACCGAAATCACCTAATCCCGCGCGCACCAGGCCTGATACCAGCTACCGCAGAGAACAGTTACACGGGCGGGCAATCACGAATAAGGTGCTTCACTGGATCGGTATCTGGGCCAAGGACGGTCCATTGCACTCGACACAGTTGCATACCGCGCGCGTAGGGTGCAATTAATGGTGCAATTTAGCTAGCCTCTAGTGCACCCTTCGAATGAGCGCGTGACTGAAACGATACGGTGAACGTTACCCTGTTGAACGGAGGATTGAAAGTAGGGTCGAAACCTGTGAGCGAATGACAGGGATAGGGAAACTTAAGAAAAAGAGAGAGAGAATGAGAAAGATAGATAGAACAACGTGGTTAAGGAGTGAAAGTGGGGAGCGAAATAAGGGTAGGAAGAGGGGAAAAAATAATTTCGCCGTGGAAGAAACGAGGACGACAGGGTTAGGGAACCTCGTGACCGGAACGATGCCTTCTCGAGAGTCAACCACCCCTCAGGGCGCCCCCGTACCCTGTTTCTTCTTCTACTTCGTCCGCGGAACTCGATTCTTCCACTCCTGACCCTGCACCGACCTCTTTCTGCCCTGCTTCAGGCACGTTTATCTTTTCAGACCGTCTTCACGGCTCGCACACTGCGTTTTCATCGTTGCCTCTATTTCCCAGGAGCGGTGTATTTGCGTTAAGTCGTTGACAATCTTCAGAGCTGCGGACGTTGTGTCAACAAAGAAAACGGGAGACCTAAATAATTAGATTGACACACGCGGACACGTCTAGGGAGTTTCTTTAAGCATCTCGTGTTAGAAAATGCGATCTTATAAGATGATTTTTGCTCGTTTGAATTTTCTGACGAGTTTTCCCGTGACACGAAGTTTGTTTGTTTGGTGATTTGGATGAGATGTTTGTTTCATGACTTTTCTCTCCCGAAAGTTTACTTCGACACATCTTCGCCGTTTTCGTTAGTGAATTTCTTCGAATACCATTCACAGGCTTCTAGAGTATTCAATTTTTTGCATATCCTTACGTTCTTCGAATGAGCTTTACAAATACCACAGAAAATAATAATGAGATTACGATGAACATCTCAGGCAGAATCCAGAATTTCTTCGATATGCGAGACTCAACATTTTTCGTGAACGTTGCTCGTTATTTGATAAAAACTCATAATAAAAACGCTACGAATTTTTCGGACATTATATGGGCACAATAAATACATTTTCATATTGCTTTACCAATACAATCGCATTACAATGAAATTACAAAATATTTCATATTTTACCATGGTAAATGTTCAAATACTTTCTTGATCTACCGTAGTGGCTCAATCTGCTGTAAACAATCAATTAAAAAATATCAATCATTCCTTTTAAAGGAAACACGATGCCAGATAACCAAAGCTGTTTCTTGCAAATCGTCAGCTCTGGTTCATGCCAGATAAAGGGATGAATTTGGCCAGCACACAGTGAGCTAAACGGTGCAGTGCTTCGCTCTTTAACACCCTTTCCCGTGGCAGAATTCCCGTGGCAGAATTCCCGTGGCAGAATTCCCGTGGCCGTGCACCCTCAGGTCGTCTTCGGTGTTACGAACACGCTGCTGCATTATTCAACGCGCCAGGGCGACGAATGAAATTTCTCCACTCGCGTCTGATGCAGTCAGTCTGTCTCTCTCTGGAAACTTTTTGCTTTTCGCTATCGAAATCCGTGGAAGTTCAATAGCATAAGCGGATATCATAGTTATTATGGTAGAAACTCGGAAGTTTGGAATTATAATTTCAACGTTAGCTGATATCGTTTCGACTTTAATCATCTTATCAGTTTCTCAACACTGATTTTTTTCATTTATTATTTTTTCCTCTATTTCCTTCTTTTTATTATTTCTTATTTCCTATCAGGTTTAATTTTATAGTGATCAGTTCTAGATTTTGCAAGTTATTTTTTTAAAACTGTTTTGCATTTAAGCGATTAAATAATCTTAGCTTCTTGTTAGTTGCAACTTCTTAATTTCCTGTTTAATTTGATGCATATTATTATTCATATCTTTTTAATTATTTTAAAGAGTTAGTATTGTATTTTATAGTTAATACATTCTTTCTCCTCTGACGAAGCAATTTAGCTTCGTTTATTACGTATTTGCTTATTTGCATCTAAATTGTTCCATCGATAGTTGGTCTAATTCATTTATATGTATTTTACATGTATTTAGATCTAGATCCTCTCTGTTACATACGGCTATCGATTCATTTATAGGTAACGTCGAGTCATATTTGCTGATGAAATTCAATTCGATTTTAATCTGTAAAATTACGACTGACAAAGGCGAGTTACGTCCATTTCAATGTTTTTCATTTATCCTTCGGTCCGAGCTGTTAAGCTTCGACGCATACAGCTATTAAAAAGAATTGTAAAACAGGTTAATATTGCTTTCCATTATCGGTATTAAACTGTCACAATGATGGTAAATTAAAGAATAGATCCTCCTTTATTTTTCAGAAAGAAATAGATACGATATGTAGATTGATTATTAAATTAAACCATTATAATTTATGAATTGTTATGAATTTATTGATTATTATACATAAATAAATTATATTAATTTCATAATAAATAAAATCTGTTTCATCGTACTCTCTCTTCTTTCTAACTTGAAAAGAACAATTTTTTTACGAGACGAACTAAATTGAAAGCTTTTAAATTACAATTCGCTTAAAATTTTTTCTTTGTAATAACCACGAAAGGAAAGTGAGACACGTATGCTATATATTCTTCGAGACTTTGCCAACCTTCATATTTCGCGAGGGAAAATTGAAAAACAGACGTGGAAGAAGAAACACGATTTCCCCGACAAGATTGTCATCGTCATGGGAAAGTGACAAGGGGATTTCTAATAAGATGTATGAAAATACATCTGAAGAATGGATATGAGAATTTAGATTTCATATTCCGAGAACGTGAACGTCTAGGACCTTGAGAGCAAATTATTGCCAATAATATACAAGTTCTTTCCACACAAAATGTTATGTAATAAATAAAATATAACATTTTTTAATATCTATGGGATTTCCATGTTGTCATACATATCTGCATATCTTACATGCACAAGTGCCATATGCTTCTTGCATTTTTAACGTATGTGCATAAGCAGCCACAGTCTAATAATACGATTTAAGACATACGATTCACATTATCGTATTATCGTGTTTCCTAGAGTCTCTTGTATCTAACATTGTAAAACGATTAAAATATCTTCAATGCTACTCGTTATCAAATAGTATTGTAAACGCTTAATAAACGTCACTTCGCAGTTCCACGAATTATCCATACCATTACTCTACATCAGCCTCAAACAATCAAGCTTACGTAATCACGTTGGATTAACATGTACCCCGAAGGCATTCGCCTCTTCGTTGCTTCGTTAATTTCGATTCCCCATGCAAACGTAACCTGTCATTAATTACAACACAACCACACAGCTATAAAACAATCAGTTTAACCATTGTTGAACGTGATCTTAACAGCAGAGCTTCTTCTCCTCGAAGCTTTAATGCCTCGAATATTCTGAAATGTTCCAGACATGCCGCGATGCTTCTCCATTTGTATTTGAAGAATGCAGCCAGTCGAGCGTTGACAGTTGACAAGTCGTAAATTTGTCTAACGATCTAGCCGGCTATGTTACGAGTAGAAATGCGGATACTTACGCGAATAAAATTAAGCACGTTATGAACACGTCCTGCTACTCTCTATGATATAAGATCAGCGTCGTTTAAAATAAGCAAAACTATTTTTCTATTGAATGCTCCTATGTCCAAGATCTTCTCGCACAACTAAACTAACATCTTCATCGATATTTCACAAATTATAAGTTGTCAGTGTTAATCAATTCACAAATATGTTTTCCTATGCTAACTTTATAAATTCTATTATCTGTGCGATATTGTCTAATTGCCCTATACAATCTAAAGTAACAAAATTATGCGACAGCAATTCGTCTGAAGTTGTGAATACGATTGTAAATTATTCACTAATCCACTAGTGCCACTGGATTATAAATTATTGCAATAGAGTCCAGGTAATGTCAAGATTGACGTAGCATTTGCCTCTTACGTCTCAGATCTCGCGTAATTAGAAGCCTCTATTTCATCCGAAACACCTTGCGTTTTCCTTGTAATTGGAACTCGGTTTATTTCGTGATGAAGATGCAAAACTGTTCGCCATTTGTCGCTCTCATTTACCTCGGCTTTCTATCTTTCTATCTCCAACCCTCTAGGAAGGCATTGAGAGAACCTTTCGGAGACGAACGTAGTCGTAGACTTTTCAGAGAACGGTGCTTTTGTTCGCTATCCCATCTCCGTTCTAGAACCGATCCTCGCGTTTCGAGAATTTTTCATTCACCTTTGATACCCAACCCCGCTGCCGAGAATTAAATACTTGCTCGCTTAACTGACGACCCTCTGCGAGCGCCAGGTTCGGATTGCTTTATCGCGGCAAAGTCTAGCCGGTTCCGGTCATTGGTTCGCTTTGGATGCTATTGTTGAGGATCGCATTGGTGGTTCATCGGAAGAAATTTTTTTCTTTTTTTTTAAGAAGAATTTCATTAGAAACTTAATTTCACTCGATCTATAACGATGACCACATGCTCGAAATATAATAATTTCATTTCTGTTAATTTCTTTTCACTTTTACGTCGGCTAATAATTCAGGAGGAGTATTCTAATGCAAAGTAGTTAAAAATGGCAATAATTTGATAGATTCATCACAAAATGGATAAAAATATATGATCTAACTGGAATCTTGATTTGTGTTTATAAATTTTTTACTCTATAATCGCTTGAAATTTCTGATTAGGAAATTACTCCGTTAATAGGTTAATTACTATCGCGCAAAATAAAGGAGTATTCGCGTGGAACACGAAAGTTCCACTATCGGAGGACTTACGTTCGAGGGAATCGAAACAAAAAAGCTGCGCTCCAGTTGCAACTTACCGAATAAGTTTTTGTACGCATCGCACTGTAACGATGCATCGGGGTAATTCGCATTATTTGGAAGAAATGGAACGAGCCGACTGAGATAGCACGAGAACAACACGGTATGTAGCCTTTTCTACTCTATCTTTTTCTGTTTTTGTCCATATTGGTTGTTTCTCCGTTACTATTTATCGTTTGATTCGTTTCTTCTGGAACGTCTTATCAGCCCTGTTTCTTTTTCCGTTCTTATTCGGCGATTTATTTTCATTTGTTTGTTGAAATTATACAGACAGATATCACCACTGTATTTACGTATTAATTAATTAGGTGCAAGTATATCATTTAGCAGTATTTCCATACGATTACAAAGACTTGATATTACGAAAATAAAGTAAAAGAAAATAAAGATAGCACGAGAAATGCTTAGAACTAACACTTGGAAAATAAGAGCATGTGCAAATACTTTTTCCAACAATTTCGATATCAAAGTACTTTAAATCAACATACAAACAAGTAAATACAATTACATACATACAATTACATACAAACAAGTAAATCCAAAGTAAAAACAAACATACAAAGTAAGTAAATCCACTTCTAATTTACATGAACAATTGAAATGTAACTGAAGACTCTAAAATTGTCTGAATTTTTCAATGTTTCTCTATAAACGTTAAATAGATAAAAACTACAAGCATAGGAACCGAGTCGAGGACTCGCAGGCGAGTGTAATTCCTTGCGCGTTTCTGGAATTTCAAATTTTTCAACGAGATCACTCAACCACCCTCACGAAACCAACTTGAAGCAACGATGACGTCTCTCTTGCAGGGATCTCGAATTTCGATCAATGAACGAGAGTAACCGGAGACTAATTCAAAGTGAAAATTCTACTATCGGACCGCGGAACTTTGAAGAGTCCTTTAGAACCACTGGAAAATTAGTCTGTCCTCAAGTGCCTCGTAGCCTCTAATTATGCAACCGGAATATCGGAATAAAGCGCGCACCACGCTTAATTGACCCATGCTCCACGAAAATAAAAGGAGCCCGAGTGCCAAGAAACGAATTAATGAAATTAGACAATCAAATTTAAGACAGTGGAAAGAGAGATAAAACGAGAGAAAATAAAAAAAACAAGCAAATAATTTATCTTGTCCCCGTAAGTTTCTGATAAGTTTAAGCTGAAGAAATCAGCGAATGGCTTCTACTAAAATGGAGGTACAAATTTTATATTTTTTTCTCTTGAGCTTTTTTGTTCCAAGTTGGTTTTTTCTTATACAAAAACGGTTAAACTACTTTTTTATTAAAATGAAAAATATTGTACAATATTGTATAATATTTTTGGACATAAATATTATGCAAATATTTAATATCATTGTATAGGAATATTATATAATATTTTTTATAATATATACAATTATATATATAATACTGTACAATTCTTTTGAGTACAGTGGCACAGTTGTTACATCGCTTGATATGACAATTTCTTTAAATAATAATATTATTTTAAAATATTATTTATTGTACTGTTTAATTATACCATGAAACTCCAGCATATTATTTTATGTATTTATTTTACAATGTTAATCATTATAAAAACTGATCTAAAAATCGAACGATTAGAAGAGACCGCTACGTGTATGAAAAAGCGTTTAATCTCACGATGAAAGAACGTGAAATGGCTTTTAAAGACTTGACAAACGATGCAGGAGGATCGAGTCGAAACCTGGTGGAGATGGAGGAGAAATCACTAGAACTCGAAAAGGAGCACGTGCTATGTCAAATTGTACCGGCCGAGTATCATTTGTCTCTTCGGAGATGCGAGGGTAAAGAAAACGTCAAAGGGAAAGTTGTGCACGTTGTCTTCTAAAAGAAACCACAGGGAGAATGAAAAAAAAATAGGGACGAAAGATGAATGGATCGTTCCGATAACAGTAGAATGAAACTGCTTTCCTAATGTTAGATAGTTAACGTACGATTTTGTCGATTCATTGACATTTCGTTTGACAAACTGTATTCCGAGGGGAACAAATCTGCATTCTACATATCGAATTCTATTTATTGAAACAAATATTCCATGGTTTCGGTTCTGTCGATGGAAAATTGTTTTCAAATATTTTTCTAACGACAACGAGATTGTGTGTTGTGATTTTAATTGCAATTGAAGGACGTGCACTCGTTGGAAGATCTGATTCTGTTTCGATAAAATTTATTTTTCATTCTATCTGCTATGCCACTTCGATTCTATTTTCACGAAATATAATAACTTAATATTTATGAAATTTTGTTTATTTTATTAATAATAACTCAAACAATCAGCCAAATTGCGAATACGTTATTGGAAGACTGATAAACAAAATAAGATAACATTGCATTTTTCACCAAAAGATATATTAGAATAATACGTAGCTATTTCATAGAAGCTCATTGTACAAATCATGTCTCTGATAAAAATAGTCTTTATATATTCTTTATTATTAAAAGCTTAAAATAGGTTTTAAACGGTAAAATTCTTATTAAGTACTATAATTTCATTAGCCAAACTACCAATACTCCCGTCATACAAAATATACATAATAAATCACCTGCGGAATTCGTTTCTTGAGACGTCTAAAAATCGACGACTTTTTAACCGACGATATAATTACATTTAATTATATTTTTTCATTCCAAAAATCATTTACCTTCGTCATATATCCCACGTCACTCGACGCTCATCGATTTATTCCTGTAACCTCAGCCCTGTAACAATTTCTTTCCATAAAAAATCTTTGCTTGTTCCAGAAACTTGGCGAGAAAACGTAAACCAGGAAGCCAGCGTAAAAACCGCAGTTTTCATATCAATTCATTACGTCCTCCCTTGATGTTTCACTATTTTTCACCCCTCCCGACTGACAACAATGTCGATAACTAATCGATAGCTAGCGCCATCCCGTTTCGTAGCCAACCTTCGGCCAACGACGACTTTCGGTCATTTTTCATCCCCTTGTCCTGGCTCGCACGTTATTGCGCCCAAGAGTGACGCTCGCGCGAACAATGCACGCTCGGTGGCCACGCATTACCGCTTTCGTTCTTCGAATTAGCCAGTACAAAAGCGTATCTGCACGCATATGATCGAACGCACATCGTTTCACCGACAGAAACGGGGATGAAGGGAGTAAACCGAGTTTACGTTGATAAAAGATTCAGTGAAATTTTTGACAGCTCCAATTCCAAGCCTGCGTGAGTTCCGATGACACGCATTCGCGTGTGGATCCATAGGATGGCTGGTTTACGAGAGAACAGTAAAGGGATGAAATATGTGGATAAGGGAACGATAGGCGTTCAAGTTTTGTGATAGGATAATAATGCCGGAATTATGGAGTTATGGAGAATGCTACACGAGCGTGCTTGTTACAATGCAAGAGATTAAAATTGATGGGTGTTGGCAAATTGGGTAATTTGTAAAATCGTTTGGTCGTTTGACGGTTTCGCTGTTTGTGCGGCTTTCAGTGACGCAAATATTAAGGTTTATAAGTTATAAAGTTATAAATTAGAGCTAAAGCGTGATTATATTTAGAATTACTGTGATCGAGCTATTGTCGTTTGAACCTCGATAAAATTTAACATTCTTTGAGGGCAGATCTTTTCTACTGTTATGTGGGTATATCGTGATTTCTCTCAACATGGAAATAATAGCCCCAAAGTCGAATGTCAAGGTGTATTTCTATATTTCTTCTTCTCTAAACAAGAAAAGAAAAGAAACGAAATGTAGCTCGTGCATTTGGAAACATTTAATTATAAAAGTAAAAAGATATTTTCTCGTATGTTATGTATCTGTTGTGTACTTCAAACGCTTAATACATAAGCGAAGCTAACATTAATCTCGTTAAAATTGTTTGTCTGTTTGTAGCAATTACAGTGATAAGTCTACTGTTGGTGGGCAGTTCCAATGTTAATGCAATCAGAATTTCTACATTTCGAGATTCCATAAATTAATTACACAAAAAAGGAAGAAAGGATGATCGAGCCTCCGCTATTTGAGGGTTAGCGAATTCCACTTCCTCACGTGTTCCATATCTCAACCCAATTTCATAATTACTCGAACGTCCGAGTTCTTGAATTTTACATTGTACAAAGAATTCGCTGGTCACCAGCTCGATATTATCAATAAGGTCCAACAAAACTCAGAGTCTAAATTCGTCGTTAGCACGGCCGCATTTTCCGTGGAACGAACAAACGTGAGGCAGAGCTGGTTCGGCCGAACCACGTCAACCTCGCTGAAATCAGCGTAGATCGATCGTGCCTGGTGCTTTCATTCATCCTCAACAGCGAGAAACGGTGCAATCGTGACGTTCACAGATCGGTACTTTCAAGGATGGAGGGGAGGGGAGCGAAAATGAATTTCCAGTTTTGCGCCAGGGGTCGAAAATCGGACCGAGATAAATCGAAAGCATCGATCAGGTTAAATGTCGGCGACGCGACGCGAGGCCAAACTCTCTCCAGACTTTTGGCCCGTCGATTTTCCACGCTGAATGAAAAATCACACGGTCCTCGGCTTGAATATCAACGGAGCCGGAACCCCAGACCGCGTAACAAACAGATGCTTCCGCTTTAGCATATCACATTGTCAACGCCCTGTTGTATACATGCATGCATAAAGTAGATATCCGATTTTATCTGTACCGGCTGGGAAATCGTTTTCCATTTCTCCGTAGGATTGGGAATAGGTTCGAACGGAATCCTTTTTCACGCTGTTACCTCGACTCTTCCTATCTTGGTGAATATACGATGCTGTAAGGTAGATGTTATTGTTTCTCCCTGCTTTATAGATTTCTTCTTTGTTCTTTGAAATATTATTATTGTACATGTATCATTGTGGTAGTATTACAGCGAATTATTATTTCAACTGTAATCCATATTCTATTTGTATTAGATTATGGATGTTAATACAAATTTGTATTTTTATAAATCTAATTAAAAAGAAATGGAATCTATGCAAATGGAATTTATTTTGCAATGCAGATATTACAAGAAGTATTATAATTTGGATATTTTATATAATTTTTATATATTACGTGGATTCTGCGTATTTTTACGATTTTTTTATTTTTTTAGAAATGCATAAACATCCGCGATTTAATTATTGCATTATTCTACTCTTGATCGATGATATTAGGGTGAATACGCAATGTTGCTAGGTAAGTAAATTTATTTTTCTCTTTTCTTTTTTCGAGATAGATATAGAAACATGCGATACCATAGATTTTATGTCGTGAATGAGATATTTCGTGTGTATGCTTTTCAATATTCACGATCCTGTGTCGTTTCATATAACGATTTTAATTACTTTCAAAAATTTCTAAAAATTCGCTTTCGATTATATAACGTGTTCAATACCATTTCAAATGCAAAGATACGTCAAATATTTCGTACTATATCGAACCAGATAAATAATATTCGGAAATATATAAAATATCTTTCAATTCAAATACACTTATAAATATACACAGATCTGCAAGATTTTCACTGACCAATTCCAACAATTCCTTCGTCAAAAATTATCAAAAATTCCAACAAACAATCTAATTGATTCAAATCGAACGAGAATCATTATCGTCAGACCGCGGATTTTTATGTAATCGTATGAAAATCGAAGCTGCAAAATTGCGCAAGATTCACATAACACGAATACATATAGAAAATATCCAACTGTAGCGTTTTCTATGATACTTGGCAAGTAAAGCAATCTTCCGTCGAACTTCTGCTTTTTTAATTATATCCTCAAAAATTTGAATTTGTTAAAAAATCCACATAATTGCCATTCAAGCACAACCGAAAACACCTACATCACCGCCGTCTTTCCTCAAATACTTAAAAGACATTCCATGTACGACAGTATAGTCGTGCAGAACGTTCGATGTCTCCACCTGTTCGCCCAAGATAACCTTAAACTCTTTCCAATCCTATATCCCGTGACTTATGGAGCCGACACGAGACAGCATTAAGGGAGATCGCATGGTTCCATGCAAGAAAGAGTAAGGACACGTAAGCTGGGGGTGTTAGTTCGCAGGCTGGTCACGATGCCAGCGAGGTGATGGTGGTGGTGGTGGTAACGTCCATGGGAATAGTTTTCACCAGACGGAAAGGTGTGCGTGATGCTGTGTTAGGTAGAAGAAAGAGACAGCGATAGAGAGAGCAAGAGAGGGAGAAGAGAAGCAGACAGACAGAGAGAGGAACAAGGCAGATGGGAGGCTGGAGGAACTGCATTATGCATCCAAGAGTGGCTGACTACCCTCGTCGTCTCGACGTTGAACGCGTAACGTACGGTTTTCCCGGAATATTCGAGGAAGCTGGAATTTATGGAGGCCGCCGGCAAGATCGGCCAAGCCGCTCCCCGAACACCGTGTTTCCATTCTTTGATAATGAATAATTGCGACATTTAACGTGCTGCGTGTGAATTTCGAAGCTTAGACGGGATTTAAGCGACGAACGCGTCGCGTCACGACACCCCGTTCCCGTCGACGATTCGCGTTTGCCACGCGCGCAGCTTTTAAACGGGATTTTCCATTCTGTCGTCTTTCACAGCCACCACCATTTGTCTCGTTATTTCCGTCGGATTGCACGATGACTCGTTTTCAATGCTAGGTACAGATTTACGAATGCTTAATAGTGTTATTAATAAACCTCGAGTTTAAAGAAATATACAGTCGACCATAAATCCTACAATTTTACGAAGTTTGAAGAAATTGAAGTATTTTACGTACGATTTGTAACAAATTGGTAGACGATACGAGCAATCATCTTAAACGCGTAATGACTGTAAAAGATGTCCCTTTAAAGATACTTTAGTGAACTTTGTGAAATATACACGACATGTACCAAATATGTTTCAACTTCTATACATATTTTCAGGTTTCTTTCAAACTGTATCAATAAAACAATGTTTGCCTACTTTCATAACAGTGTTCTGATAACAGCATTAATGAAATTTCAAAATGCTACGTGTAACATATATGATATATTCATAAAAGATGTTTACAAGTGTTCGAATACTTTCGTGCGAAACCGTATACCTCGTAGGAGCGCTAGGTTTTCCAATTCATAAACTTTACGTTGCACTTTGTGCACACATTTACATTTGATCCCAAGCCGATACACAAATCGAGTTTATTGTCTATCGACAGGCCGTCAAAGGAGACGGAATCCTGAGTGTTATACAGGATACGGGGGCGGAGGGGTGTAGGCCGAGGTACAGAGGGACGAAGGGGTGCCTTCTGTGTGCAGTGGTGCGAAACTACTCAAGGACATGTACAGGAACCGTCACAGCACCGTCGACGGATCCTGTCGATGCCACGGCTCGACAGGCTTACCGCCAAAGCCCTGCAATTCGATTCGAGCCAGCGACCTAGATCGTTCCTGACATTTGCCAGACGATCCATGACAGATCCACCTTTGCTGGCACACTGACTTCCGGTCTGTTTCGTTTTTATGCTCTTGCCTTTCGTATAAATAAAAATGACACTCTTTCCTGGATACGCGAAAATTGCTATTGCTGGTTGCTCGGTTGGACATTTCCGAGATCGTGGCGAACATATTTCATCGTTGATTGCCAATCTGACGGTAGTTGTGGAAAATTGGATACAATTGAAAAACATTTTATGCATGAAGATGTCTGTTTTGTTCGTCGAGAGGATAAAAGTTGATATTTCATGCGATCGAATAATTTTTATCATACTTAAGATTGAGCTCTCTCTATTCCAGTAGATGGATTTTGAATGTTTACGTATTTATAAGGAATTTAAAGATGTGGCAATGTTCAGAATGCGTAAAATGTTCAAAATAATGTGCTCGTAATATTTAGAAGTCTACTTAGGTTCTACTTAGAAGCTTTACTTAGGCAAACTTTTTTCTTTCTTTGCTATTCAATTATTTCATAAAGAATTGTAATTTTGAACATACTCTGCATCATGCTCTGATATTTTGAAGTCTGAACATTTTAGAAATGCAAAATTCCTTTTTGCATGCAAATTTATTTAACCATTGACGATTTTGTCTTTCACAAAAATAGCCATTTATATGTTAGAACTACATTGGCGACTTTCTCTGCGTTTATGGGAAATTCAAAGATACTGAGATGCACAGGACACGCACTATATGCAAAAATACACGAAATGGTCCAAGTATAGGTACAATGGTATGGTATTAGCTGGGTGAAACAAACCGATGCGTATGTTTCGGTTCTTTGATTTTGCACATATGGATATGAACTTGCATAAATATCCACAGCTTAGATACAACTTGGCATAAATTTGCATAACTACATATCCGTAGCTTAGCAATGGTACAACAATCCATGCTACATAGATTACCCAATTTCACTAGCCAATGATAGTAAAAATAATAGTAACGCTAACTCTGTGAAAGTCAGTTACATTTTAATTATATATAAGAATTTAAATTTTCCTTAAACTTGATTAAAAATATTTCGAGCAGCTGGATACTTCAAAAGCATCGCCTAAAATCGTTTTTCTAATGCTCTTACCCTCCGACGAGGAAAAAGAGAAAAAATGGAACGAAAGGAAAATTGTGCAACACATCGATTCGTCCGTTTATCGTGGAAACTGCGCTTTCGCGGCAAGTGCAGCCGAACTATAAAAATAGTTCCGTCGCGCGGCCAGTGATTTGTCTCGCGTACGGTTCGCCACTTTTCACCTGCCATCGATTTCGCCCGCTGCTCCCGCACTGGATCGCTGCCCTTCCCTTTTATTTTAGTTTTATAGTCGGTCTACCGCAGTTGCAGCTGCGCAATGCTCATCCTCGCGAGATTTCGTCGCGTGCAGGAAACACGTACAGAAAACTGCATTACTTTGATTTATATTTTATTTATTACCGAGCTGCTAGCTTCGCGACGACGTACCAGTTTTAACTGATATCGATATTTGATCGGAGTATTTCAACCGAAAAGGCTTGATTTTTGAAAGTCAATATTAATATTGATAGAGTTTTGTGGTGAAATAACGTGTACATTGCAAATAGGGATCACAGTATGGAATTATATAGAATAAACAGAATAAATAGAATTTAGTCAAGTCGTTTTTGTGTGAGTACGGCAGGAAGTTGGTATTATTGAAATGATCGATGGAAGGAGAGAGAGACAGGCAGACAGACAGAGAGTTGCTTTCTCATAATTTTTTACTCAATTCGACATTGTTCGATATGTTGCTATAAAAAATATAGCATTCCATTTAAACGCTTCCATTTAAAAAAGAAAGTGTCGCATCAAACTATGTAACTCTTGCATAAAATATTTTTCATACAACGCATACTTAAAAAGTTATTTGATATGTAGATTAGTATGTAGGTTGCGCGGATCACTCTGGTTTTAAGCAACAAATCGTAATGGTACATATTGGGCTATATACATATGGTTTGTGGATTATGCTACAAGAGAGATGGATATGTCTGACCAATGATACAGTAATACTACTTAATGCGAGCTTTAGTTAGTTTATGCTTCCCAGTTTCATGTTTTTAGACGATAATTGCACTAATAAAGTAGAATTTTTAAACGGTTTTTAAACGATACTTCGACTGGACTTTTGGGAAAGTCAAATCCTTTCTTTACCGATATTGGAATCTACTTTTTTCCATAATTGATCTTGGATTTCATAGATCACGATTTTCAGATGACCTTACAGAAAATATATTCCACATACATCTGCGTTATTATAAGTTGCCTTTTATTACAAACGATATGAACGCTTCTGTGAATAAATTGAGGAAGTATTTGTATGTCGAGGTGTTAACAGACTGAGAATTTCCAAGCTTTACGTAATAAAGCTACCAAAATTTAATTCCATGCTTTTGTACACCAAGGAAAATTCACCTTTCCCATGAATTCCTTTATTCCTGAGACTCACGAGTACACCTACTGATGCACCTGCGGTCAAAAGAACTACCAGGTTGCTCGATAAATATCTTTCGCCAGGAGCCACGTTTTACGAGAAGACGGCATCCACTGGTTGTTTCCTCCGAGCAAAAGCTCTCCGCTGAAGCGAAAGCGGCGCTAATTTTCCGACGACTTTGTCCCGTGCTTTCGCCCGGCACGAGATTTACAACGCCGTACGTCGAGTTTTGCCCTTACCCGGCCGCAGTAAAACAGAACAGAGGGCTCTGTGGAACACGGCCCCTTAAAGTAGTTCCGGAATTCAATTTTGAGAATTAAATTTAAGCTGCACTTTGAATTATATCGCACTGTAATAAAGCTCGACTGTAATATACCGCGGCGCGACATGGCAAGATCGAGAAGTTTAAAAGAGTGACGTGTACAGAGTATTTTGAAAACGTTTCGATGAACGTGTAGATTATTATTGATAAGGCTAACCTGATCCGGGCCCGATTCGTAGTAACAGTATGGAGAATTTGACCAAAGTGTACAAATTATTGATGAATTAGTAACTAATAAATTGAAAAGGAAAATTTTAAAGCTCAGAGATGCATAGAATGCACATAATACTATTTAATATTTGAAATACGAAAATATTATTATTATGATCCGTTATGATATTTGGAAGGTAAATCAAACTGTCTAGATTCCACTTTTTTAATGATATTTATATAAATATGAATTTGTATAAGTATCCGCATTCTAATTACTAATTAGAAGCAACTCTTGATGAATATTTTCATAAATAATGGAGGGACACATAGTCACACTTAATCTGTGAAGATAGTAATAGCTATAAGGATTGCAAAATACTTTAGACAATTATTATTTATTGAATCGTTTAATAACAATGCTACAAAAATATAAGAAAAAGGATATATTTCAACTGGTATGTCTTTATGAAGATATTACATATTGGAAAAATATATTAACGTTAATATAAAATATATACATATTATCCGTTTAGAATATTTTATAAATAGAGTAAATTCCTATATTTCAGATCAAACAGTTATTGTTCAAAGATATCTGAACGATCGTGATACGTTTCGCCGCGGGAGTTGCTGCACGTGAACTAGCTAGAAAATCAAACATTTGAAGAATTAAACGAAAGTCTACAAACTTCAAGTATACTTTTTAAATTAACCGAAGCAAACAAGATAACCACCCGCCTCGCAAAATCGCATTAAAGAAAGCGAAGAAAAGAGGAATGGGAAGTAAACGAGTTCAAGAGTTCAGCTTTTTCAGCGAAACTTTAAATTTTGTTATCACACGAATCCCTCTTTTTTTTAAATGTCTTCTTTATCATCAAATTTATTATTTTCTATATCATTAATTTACGATAAAACGTGCAACATTGTTCACAAGTACATATTATTATAGTATAAAGAAGAAGTATAAAGATGAAAAAAGAGTACTTCGGAAGATTAGTTGTTTGAAAGCTTTTATTCTGAAGTGGGAATTGTGAAAAGTAGGAAACAATTTTTCAATGAGAAAAAGGAGTGGGTGTCCATTAGATTTCATAGTTGGAAACATTTATGGCATGATCAACGTGTTAATGAATTAAAAGATAATATTTTTCATTATTTTACATACTATAAATTGAGATCAATGTAAAAAAATCTGATTTTTATATGAATTTTATAATTTGAACTCTATGACTTGCCAGGTTCGTGGATTCTGTAATTTTTAGACAAAATATAAAAAATACAGAAGTCTGAGTGTTTTAGTTTTTATTTTACCCGAATTTTGCCAACAGACTTTAGGAAAATACATATTAATGTTCTTCCACATTTCCTCAATTACGTTCGTTAAGATAACAAGGTTATGAATTTGTAAATAATATTCTTCAAATTATTTTAACGATTGTAACATAATATTTAATGTTCAAATGTAAATAAAATGAATGTAAAATGTAAGGTGTTCAATCATTTATTAGAAAACATGAAATGTTATACATAATGAAAGATCAATAATATTTTGTATCTCTTCCAATTCACGAGATAAATTAAATTTTATATTTCATAACTTTTTTTATGCTATTTCTATGTACAATAAATCTAAAATTTGTTCAAATTTGCCACTGGATTTCACAGATTTCAATTCCATTTTTCATTCTTCATCTTTGCCAGATTAAGATTAACAACATCAACGCGATAACAAGTAGATAAAAAGAATTACATCGTCGTAAAAGCAGAATAAACGGAGCTTTCCTCTCTACGATTCGTTCCTCCTCTCATTTTTCCCTCCGAGAAAGTAGATAAGCTGCTTTAATAAAACAATGGTAAACGTGTAACGAACAACACGGTGAATATTTTTAAAACCTAAGTTACATTACGCGATACTTTTCCAAGATTTGAAATTTAACCCAGAAAAGCTTCACAATCCTTATCTTCAAGCAGCTTACTCGAAACTTTATTCTACATCTTCAACGTCGAATGAAAAGGTCTTTCTTCGTTATAATAAGATATAAAAAGTTATGGATTCTTTTATATAACAAGATTGTCGAGATTAAATCAATTGAAATCGAAGATATGAAATTCATGATCAAGAGTTGAACATTCAGATCTTTCGTTAATATCAGAAAATTGATAATAATGTTAAAAGAAAAAGATTCATTCAGAGAAATAAAGCACAAGTAGGAAATTATTGGAGAATCTTACGTATAGAAAAATGACGAGAAGAGAAATTATCGAACGAAAGAGTCGTTATTCCTTGCAATAAATTATTTAGTTTCTTAGATAAAAAAAAATAAGCCACTTATTCCCTTACGTAACAAGATTTTAGCTGTTAAACCAATTAAACTTGAAAATATCAAATTTATTAATATCAAATAGCAATAATTTAGAGTGCAAATCTTTCTATCAAATAATGCTAGAAATATTAAAACAACAAATAATTCTGCTTAATAATCTCAAAAAAACAAGATAACAACTCTTATAGAGAAAAATTCTCTTATTTTTATTTTTCTTATAGAGAAAGCTCTTACCTTTATTCCAGAAAATCATTGGAAAATTCTTCCATAGCCGCAAAGAAATTGACGAAAAAGGACAAATGCTGGCCAGAAGCGAAAAACCGTATCTCGGTGGAACCTGTTTTCGCGCTTTTTTTGCCAAACAAATTGTTCGATCGTCCGGCTCACTGATGGTCGAACCTTAAATTTCCGTTGTCATCGAGGATTTGAAACGCTCTGTAAATCACCCTTTCGCTACCGGCGAGAAAGAAGAGGCGGAGAAAAATTCCGAAGGAACGCCCTTCTTTTCGTTCCAAAGGAACGAGAGCTTTCTATCGTGTTCTTCTCTTCGTTTCTCACGACCTCCCTTCGTCTTGTGTCCCCCCATTTTCCCTCGATTCGCGAGGAAACCTCACGCCATATATCAACGGATTCGTCGAGACGACCGTGTATCGAATTTTCTCAGCAGAAAAGTCCGACGTCGCGACGAATTCTTTCCTCGACGAACGAAAAGATTCCGAAGCATCGAGAGATCCGTTGTGACAGATCGCGTTCACCACGTCATGAAAGTGTTGAAACACGATCTGCCCCTCGGGCCAATTTTCCTGGATATCGTTGCTTCGAATTCCGCTTCGTTGGTACACGTACAGCCTTCGGTTTAAAAGTTTCGTTTATTCAGTTAACGTTCGTTTCGGCTAGAATTTAGTTACGTTTCTTTTGTGTGAGTACAAATAGAAGTTGGTATTGTTCGAGTGCTCGATGGAACGAGTCGTGTTCATCTGAAATGATATCTCGATGCTTCGGTTGGGTCGTTGTTATTTGCGTCCAGGTTTTGATATATCTGATATGTTTGAGATTAATCGTGTAACTTATGTCGATTCTGTCTGTTTCAATTGAAAATATTATCTGTGTGTTTAACGATTCGCGAGAGACGAGTAGAGTGGATAGAAATTCGATGAGTAGAATGGAAGTGGATAGAAATATCACACTTTAATGGGAAATCTTTTATCGATGGATTTTCCTGATCGGAATGACCAATTCCTAACTTTTTATGGAAATTTTGCACATTTACTACGGTGCAATCGAGGAATTTTTATGATCTTAAAAAAATAGTATTCTCTAGATCGTTCGTTCTGAATTCTTCACGATTTCATTACATTGTCAAAGAATTAAACTAAATTACATTATCAAAATCAATTAATTGTCAAAATTAAATCTTAATGCGATTATATTAGGTTGTCCGAAAAGTGTTTTCTTTTACATACACGTCTTTTACAACGATGCATTTTTATACAAAAATGAAACCTAATCTGTCGAACGTTGTGCTCTTTATCTTGAGAGAACAAAATGGATCATACGTAGTTCGATAAAATAATATAAAATGGAAAATATTGTGCATCCATTATTTCCTTATAAAACGAAAGAAACTTTTCGGACGACCTAATACATTTAATTTTACATACCCTGCTCTTAAATCTATCTATTCGACCGAAATCTCGTTCTCGAAATAATCACAACTTCGACATCTTCCTTCAAAACCGTTCTCGCTGCGAAATTTCATCGTTCGGCTGGGAAGCAAAAAGTTAAGCAGAGTTGAGCGAACTAGCCAGCCAACTTCATCACCGAAGCACCGTTTCCACGACTACATTTTACGAAATCACTGGTCCCAGCAGATGTTCTTTAATACCCCAATATATTCCTCCCATTGTCGAAACTTTCTCTTGCTCCATCGATTCCAACGTCGTTCTTCCGAGTCTCTGAATCATCGGTCGACTCGCTTGGAGCTTGGCGATTGCTCGCGCGAAAATCACCCATCACGTTTATTGAATTCTTAATGTCAGAATTTTTTCAAACGATATACCAGCAGCTTTATTCGTCGGATTTTCATTCTCTTTCGATTTTTGTTCGTTGTTAATCAACTGAATTTTTGCAATTACATATTTAGAAAATCATGCGTAGCATTAAAAATGACGAAGAAACGTGTTACCATTTCGAGGATTCGCGATTCGATCGATCGTAAAACGACGCGAAACCTCGTTACAACGTTGAATTTGTTTTTGTTAACGCATGTTATGCGCGTTACGCCGGACAGAGAGCCGAATCCGCTTTGTGGATCGGCTGCGAAGTTAAACCGATTTGCAGAAGCGAAATTCACTGGTATTATATGGTCGTTTAGCTTGACACTGTGCGCTAATCCATTTAGGGTAGACATTAGCCGACTTCTCGGCACAATGGAGGGTGGGAAGAGCAAGAATTAGACGGTGAACTCGAACTCTGTATCGTATTAAACTACGGAGCAGCCTATTATTCGACGACGTTTTCTTAAGGGATACGCGCCGTCTCTGCGTCTGTTCTCTAACGACCGGATTGCGACGCGTTGCACTTGTCTTCTTGATGCGAATGCTCCGAGTTAAGCTTCTGATGCTACAGTTCTTCTCTTAATTGCTCGATTTGTTACGGCTTTGATATAAAATAGGATCTGTATACGATCGCTCATTGATTCGGAATAAATAAACTGTTTGGACGTTTATGCAAATTCAAGCTTTTATGGATGCAATTGCAGAAATAGAATCTATGCAGTGGTTTATTTCACTCGTTTAAACGTTACAATTAGATTTTCATTTGTTTCTATAGATTAAGAAAGATAGAAAAACAACATCGAAGGATGGAAAACTCGGTGCGAAATCCAGCAACGCGAAGCTTTTAATAATTCGTCTATGTAAATGTCTGCTATATAATTTGAAGAATGGATTTTACGTTCTTTTCAGAATCCAGTTTTTCTTAAAATGGTATTAAGTTTAATCACCGTTAAGGATAAAATATTAAATATTAAATATTAAAATATTGCACAGAAAACGTTCACTTACATCACTCGCATAGAATTCTACAAAGGAAATTACAGTAGCTAACCAAAGGGTGTATCCGCAATTTTTTCCAAACCCTCATTACCTTAACTTGTCCCTAGTTAAACCAGATTAAGAATCAGTAGTCAATAATTGCAGTTGGAGTCACGACTGAGTTGCAACTAGTCGCAATTACAAGTAAGCTGCGAGTGGTTGCAGGATAATCGTTGCTCATGAGTTGTGGAATCATTGTGAGTTGTTGAGTTGTTGTGAGTTGTTGTGAATTGTGAGTTCAATAGTTAAGGAGAACGCTAAGGAGAATGCACAGGGTGACCGCCATCAGAATCGTCACGGAATACCGAACGGTGTCCGACGTGTCGGCGACTGTTTTGGCCGCGCTAGGGGCAACGGCCTCCTCTAGCGCCAATTCATCAGTTAGGAGATTTTCGGACCGGGTCGATCAAGAGAAGTGCACCATCACCAGGCCATCGTGGAGTTTTAGTCGATAAGAGTCCGACACTACTCTGCTGCTGCCTGCAGCGGCGGAGTGTCCATGAGGATTTCTCCACGTAAAAAAAAAAAAGTTAAACCACATTAAAAAGTTGTGCGGTTGATTCTACTACTCGTTGATTTTCCCTTCTTCTGTTTTAACGTAACTTTTGCTGTTTCAATTTTTATCGCTTCGACAAGCCCTGTTGCGATAAAACTCTGCCACGGGAATTACAAAACCGATATCCGAAAATTCGAAACTCATCGCATTATCTAACAAAGTAATTACTTTTCGAGTCCATTAAGGCAGCAGAACAATTTCTCATCAGTATTTTCTTACCTTAGACACTCACCACGTCGCAATTTTTCAACGAAAGGTTTCTTAAGACGCGAGCATCTTTCTTTCTGCTTTTTTCTTTCTTCGTAACGACCCACAATTGCGAGGTAAAACCAAAGACTGTTGACGGGTCAAGAATTATTTTCTTTCGCTCTTTTGACGCCACACGAACATTTCTCAACACGTGGAGTAGTCGGAAGCTGGTAAAATATTCACGACGAAGAATCGACGCCCACAAAGCGTCGGAAAACTTGAAACATTCGAATTTCGTCGATGTTTCAGAGCTTCGGCGAAAGTTTTTCGAATGGTTATGCTCCTTCGCGAACGAAAACCGGCGTTTCCAAGGGAAAACTGTTTCCATCTCTGAACAGAACCATCCTGACTGATCCCAGCAAAAAGTAACGAGAATTGAAGGAGGAACGAAAGAATACCTTTACTAGAAATAAGCAAGCCGCTTGCTGTCAGACGCGTAAGAAATTGACCTTCTGTATTTAAATCTACTGTCACGAGATTTCTCCGTCAGAAATTGTTTTCTGGTACGCTTTCAAAATCGACGAATAAAGAATGAATTTTCTTATGAAAACGAATGTAAATTCTATGTAGAATATGGCGACAAGCGTTGTAGGTATAGAAAATTGTAATCGAAGATCACTGAGGGAAATATGATAAATCGGTATTTGATGATTTACCAATTTTTTAGGGACTTTACTACGAGATACAGTCAGCCACGAAAATCTACATACATGTCTTATAATATAAAATATTATAATAAAAACGTTAGCTTCGATGACATTCTGCTATTTTCCTGGTATTGAACAGATTAAACGTTTTGTAATTTCTCATTTTGTAATTTTAACCCGAGATTTTTACCATGTACGTGTTCAATTTTAAAAGTTTCTTTTAGAAATACATTGATAACAATTATATCGATACGCAAACGTAAATAATTTCGTAACAAAGCGCGTTTTTAGTTTCTTTGGTAAGTCGAACACGCAAAATTTCCTAAATTTATGTAGATTCACGCGATCGATCGTACACTGTACGTTTAACCACGCTAAATCGAGACGCGTCGCGAAGAAAATTGACAGATCGAGCTATCCGCAATTTCTTTCAAGTAAGAAGTTTCGTTTAGCTGCGAAATATTGCATCGTAATTTCCTTCGCGAACTTTCAGGGTTGCGTGCCTCGTTTAAAGTCTTCGTCGAGGGAAATTTATGAATTTACGTAATGTCTTCTTCTGGACGACGATTGGAGCAGACCTATTCTCCGCTTGTCGTTTCTTCTTGTTTTTCTTTCCCCTTTAACCTCGTTGCGAGGAAATTGATCTCGCTAAAACTCGTCGGAAAAACACGAAATGGTCGCTGTTGAAATAAAGCACGCGCTCGAGGTTACGACGACAGTTGTGATACAGAAGTCGTTTAAACGGTCTGCTGAAACTCTTGCAACTTCTGGAACTCGATTTGTAGCGAAGGTTTGTTGGTATTTTCGGAAATTAACCGACTGAACGATCGTTAACATTTTCTGGAAACGATTTGTCGTAAACTTTCGAGGAATTTCCCGACATTGATTTGTTGATAAACCACGATGGCATTCTTGGCTAATTAATAAAGGAGAAGTTTGCAAGTACTCGAAATTGGCTTGCGATCAAGTTCATCGATCTACTCGGAAAGTGATTCTGTTGGAATTTTTGGAAATTGATCCGTGGAACATGCTATCGAAATTACTTTCTAACAGGTTCTATTGAAATTCTTGAAGATTAATTTGTCGCGAACTTGGCTGAAAACTTTTGAAAATCGATTGAGACCAAAGTCGGCTCTTAAAAGCTAAAATTCTGGTTCGTTGAAATTTTTAAAATTCGATTTCTAATAAAAGTATTATATTCTAATATTCTGAAAAATCAATTTATTACAGAACGAAGCTCTAGTTAAACGAGTTATGAACATCATTTCCATTAGTCAGTGTCGTATTATATTTTTATTACGTGGTATTTATATACCATAAAAATAGAAAATACAACACATACTACATGTTTAATAAAAAGACAGTTATATACAAATATTGCATTTCTCTACTCGCGTAAATCTAGTTCCTCTGCCGGAATTTACCATAAAATATTTCCTTCGCGCGTGCACGCAGCGTAATAGTCATTTCTTCCCGTATATACGAAATCAAATTTCCATCGTAGCCGGATGTTCGCCGATAAAGAAATTTCCAAATCGCTGAAACGCTCGTAACAGAAACGGCACGCTCGCGATACGCGTTCTTTGGTCGAGCGTCGGTTCTCGACGCCCTGCTAAATTGGTTACAACGAGGTAGAAGTGGCCTGAATCGGCTCGTTTCATTGAACTGAAAGCAAACCGGGCTGATTCGAGCCATGCAGGTGTCCCAATTAAAAGAAACGTATCCAGTTTACGAATGTTTGCCGAGTTCGAGTAGAGAACGAGATAGACGTTTAATTTCGAACGAGCCGTATCGCGCAGATATTTCGTATTTTTTAACGTTTCACCTTTCCAACGTCACGTTCTCCCACTTTCCCTCTCCTTGCAGTCGCAGTATGCGTTTTATGAAAAAAGCGCGAAAGTCGATTTTTCTTCTGAATACCATTCAACTCGGTGAAAATGAAGTCACTCGCACGAATTCCAGTTTCGTTTTTTCATTCTTGCCGCTCTTGTTAATTCAGTGGAAGCCTCCGACGGGTATAACGCAAAACAATTCGCTTTTTTCGCGTGCAATTAGTTAAGACAAGCGAGAAATTACGAGATTACGTGCACAATATTTCTCGATTTGAATTGTCGATTGATTGTTCTTGCAGATGTTGAATTGATAATCAGGAAATTCATTGAAATGGATTAATTCCGTGAATACTAGATATGATGAACGTATATAAAAGTTACGGCAAGCAATTTCATAGCAAATATACATTTAGTATAAAATTAATATGCAGCACGAACATGACTTTAAACGTATAATTAGTTCCAAAGACGATGTAATTTATTGATATAGCGAGTAATTGAGCGTTTGAATATTTTGGTGATTGGCAATAGATGATTTGTAAGTTCTACGTATATTTACAGGTTCGTTTTACGTTTAGCCAATATATTAGGTTGTCCGGAAAGTGTCTTTCTTTCTCAAACGTGTTTTCTACAACAGTGCAACTTCATACAAACGAGAAACCAAGTTTGTAAAATGTCGCGGTGTTTATCTCAATAGAACAAAATGGATCGTACGTAATTCGACAAAATAATGTAAAACAAAAAACGTTGTGCGTCTATTATTTCCTCATAAAACGAAAGAAACTTTTATAACATGAACTTTCGAAACGCTTCGTACAACGCACACAATACATGGTAAGAGTTCGAAAACTTTCGCAAATAATTCAATGAATCATATTTTTGAACGAATCATAATTCGACGACTATACAGAGTACGATCATTGTAGTTCAAGTTATTTCTAATTTTATAACTGAAATACATTTTTGTCAAAAATAAACAATACTTTTAAACGATAGTGTACAGGATCATAGTCATGACACTCCTTTAAAAATACAGATTAACATTAATCTTGCGAAAAGTACATTTGCATATAGGTATGTACATTTTTAATCACCGCGATAATAACACAGAAAATCTGAAATCCATAATTTTGTCGGCTTTAATAATAGTTGTAATGTTAGCTATCTCGTGAAAGTTCTTTGTCCAACGGTCGAGTATTGCTTTCCAAACGAGCAGAAATGGGACCGTTTCGATAACCCGATTTTTAATTACATGCTCGAACGTCTGTTTCGCTATTTACGATTGTACAAGCTCGTTACCTCAACGCGAATCCAGCTCGTTACTTCTTGTTCCCACCTACGTCGACGTGGACCGTCGTAAAATTCGATCCTGGCCAAATTAAAACAAAGAGAATCCTTTCGTCTCGCCACGCATCATCCTGGTCTCATTCTCTCGATGTTAAACAAAATGAGCATATACTGGGTGGTAAAAATGAATTAGCTATGTTTATAATAACACAGCGAAGATGAGACAACGAAGAAAATTTATGTAAAAAGAGGTCGTTTGAAAATTGGCTACAGCAGCTACCAACGTTACCATTATTTGCGTAAAATTATATTATTTACAAGTAGATTGCGGATTCTTATGGACTTATGCAGAATTTACAAATACGGAGATTCACAGATTTCAATTAATATAGAAAAATATATAGATAGAGCATCTCTTGTGATTTTTAATAGGTAAAACGAATCTCTATTTCAGTTCCACTTTTTTGATAATATTCATAAAAATATAAATGTGTATAAAAATCGACAGTTCATTTATAACATCAAGAATAAGTTTTAAATAATATTTTTGTATATATGAGGTTGTCCGAAAAGTTTCTTTCGTTTCACAAGGCGATAATAGATGAACAACAATTTCTGTTTTATATTATTTTATTGAATTGCGCATGATCCATTTCGTTATATCTCTATTATCATTTTCCTGCATAATTCAATAAATTAATATAAAACAAAAAAGCATCTATTTCCTTATAAAACGAAAGCAACTTTTCGGACAACCTAATGCACCTTCCTCGTTGTCTCCATCTCTAAGCTCACACCCCATAAACGATCTGTAACGCCCTATAAAATAGAGAACACAGAAATAGGAAAATGGTGATGAAAAAAAAAGAACACGAAGAGAAATGGAACAAAGAAAAGGATAGAAACACGAAGTTAGAGAGGGAGGGCGGAAAATACGGGGTTGCTTGACGTTTCGTGAACTTTTAATAAAGCCCAGGCAAAATTGTTCGCGCGATGTTTACGGTTTAACTGTGTAGTTTCGCGTGCGTAGAAACGGCCTATGCAATGAACGTTGGAGGCAACCGTACAAAGCTACACGTCGGACACACAGCATCGTTGAATTTCTCGGTCCCGACGAGACGCAGGAATGAATAATGTCACGGTGTAAACAATCTTCGGCGCGCCCGCCTAATTGCAACCTCCCGTGTTTGATACTCGTTACCGAGTGAGAGAAATTCCAACGTTTCAACGAATACACGGCAGCTCTTCGTTCACATGCGATTTTTTCCAGGGCACGTGCGTCATATAGAACATTTTGAAATTTTATTAGCATTATAGCGAAACACGACAACGATCGTCATTATGTTGATGAAATTTGAAACCAATCTTGAAATGTATACACATTGGAAAAATTCTCGTTATAAATTTGTATCAAGTAACGACGATTAATTGTAATTATCTCGTTAACTCTATAGATCTTCACATTTTTCATTGTCAGTATTATTCATAATACTGTTTTACATTTGAACTTACTATTACGTTGAAATACTTTAGAAATTGTCTTGTATAACGGATATCATTATTACAGTAATAAAGTTGTAATTTGTTTATAAATGTTATATTGATTTTTTTCAAATAGAATAATAGAACAGAAAAAATGAGATGGGTTTTCTAAATTAGTTTCTTATACATCTGTGAGATACAAAATTGGTATTTTCAAAATATCTTATTACGCTAGAGAAAATCAGCATTCGATGGTTAAAAATTTCCAATTTGAATTATGGATAGTTTCTCGAAAATTTTGCAAAGCATCGAGGAAGAACGTTGAAACGTTTCCAACTTGACCTGCTTTGACGATTGCGATGATAATTTTTATCGTTAGGAATTCGCTGTTTCTCGATGCATCTTGGACATTATCGACGTTGGCCAGCGTTTAATGAATATTAAATGACGCGTGTAACACGGTATGTTGCCGATGTTACATCGCCGGAAACATTATAAAAGCGAGGACGAGAACATTTTATCATTCAAACGTAACGCGGACGTGCTAGAAATTCCATTCGAGTGTTCGCCACTGCATACTCGAGTGTACCTTCGGCGCAAAGAAGTTGCAAGAATATTTAAAACAGCTGGAATTCTCGCACGTTCTTGCATCGACACAAAGAGGACGCGGTAATAATACAAATTTGTTCTTTGAAATTCATTCGACTACGCCAGGTAATAAAAAAGGGAGGAACGAAACGCGTTCATAACCGGTGAGAAATTGAATTTTTTCAAACACGATTCTTCTAGAATTTGCATCGCGTTACGCGATACTAATATAAAATCGACATCAATCGTAGACAAGTTCGTTTCTTTTCAGCTGTCGATAAAGTTTGCTTGCGATTGTTACAGTAGATATATAAAAATGCGAATCTTTTTGCATATCTGCGATTTAGCAAATAATATATCCGTAGAAAATCTTTAAATTTGTCAGAGACTGACAGAAAGTTATTTAGAATACCACGTTTTATAAAATAAAATTCGCTCCTTCATGCAAAAAATCCATTAATCTTTTAATTTTTTGATGAATCCGACTTGTCCGTATCATAACTTTTCAAAACAAAAATTCAAATTTATATATATTGAATAATATCTTATTTGCTGACACACTAAAGACATTTCAGCAGAGAAAATTGATACACAAGTGGATTCGAAGGAAATTTAAAAGACATCACGTATTCCGACTGTAAAATAGAATCGCGAATACTATATGTATATCTGGAAATTCCTGGCATCATTTTCCTTGCATCCTGCCTTCTTGATTCCGCATTCCTAATGCGCGATAGGGGCTTTCCTGTCGTACACTGGGATTTCACTTTGTTTTGCAAGACTCGGGAGAGCAAGCTTCGTAAACTTACGCTACAGTCAGTAGTGTAAGTAAATAGCTTGTCGGACGTAATTTATTCATACGTTTAGCCCGTAACAAGCTACAGTTTTTGCAAATTATGTAACGTGAACGTATGTCATTAATCGTTTATTAGAAATTATTTTATTAATTCAATCAAACTCTCATCTTTCAGCGATTGAATTTAATATGATCCGTTTAACTTCAGGGGGAAATGAGCTTTGATTTTTAATTGATAATAATATAAATTATTATCTTTTAATGTAATTGAAACTACGGTGTAGATAAAAGTGCTCTTTCTTCTACAAACTGTATTTTGTATCTAAACCTCTAGCTATTCCAAAAATATATTTCACGTTTAGACTTTCACCGATTACAAAAATACTTGTTAATTATTTAAGATTTTATAAAATTTTACAATTGATGCACAAGACATTTCAATTTTACGAGTCAGAAATAATAAAATATTTATGAAAGCATATTCTAATTTACGTTAGGCATAAAAACGAATCTTTTCAACATACGTAAAGTAAGCTTTTCTACAATGTATGCCTCACCTATCTTACATAGAATCCATATCATGAGAGAACTATTACACGCTCATATCGAATCTATAATTCTAAGGAGTTGGAGAAGATAAATTCATTCGAGGACATGCTCCGGCTAGTTACCAGTAAAATGGCGCAGCTGTTTCAACCAATGGTACAATCTTCAAATATCTTCCGTCATTACTACCTTGCAGACAAAGCCACTTGAAAGATAATCACGAATTTCGAGCGATCAAAATTATCCCGAATATTCAAATGGCATTCGATTCAGAACAGATTCGACCGTGATATTAATTCTACGCCCATTTCGAATAGTTCCGCCGGTTTATCTTTGATTGGATTCCGGCTATCGGGCATCTCGAATCCAACCCCTATGTATAACCAACGCCCGTATTAATTTATCGCTTTCGTGTCTATATAAAGAAATTCCTCGTTTCCGACCAATTTCCGTTTAAAAAATCGACGAACGCACCAACATTCGAGAAACATACAAACAAACCTAACGAGCAAAATATTTAAAAAAGTATTTAAGTATGTTATCTGTCTCGGTAAATAAATTTAATCTAAATTTTCGTAAATTTGTCGTAGTTTTATGTTTAAAACAGTAGAACAATCGGCAGATACAGCAATAAAACTTGTATCAACGAAATCAGTATTTTGTCAATTTTTGGCGAGTTTATATTTTAACGGTAGAATTCTCGACGAAAACTAAAGTACGAAACTCTTGTAACGATGTAGTTATAATGAAAGGAATAATTTTTATCAATATTTTTCACGCTTTTAAATTTTAACAATAGAGCGATCGACCATTGACTCGTGAAACTTGCACTGAAGGAATCGAAAGAAAAGTCGATATGATAAAATATATCGTATAGTGCAAGAAAAATATACAATTCATAATTTTATAAATATTCTATCCTGCAGTGTTCATGTGGAAATTGCATATGCGATAAAAGTACAGCATAGGAATATCTTGTATTTAGGTTTCCATAATTAGTTATTTATTTACGAACACACGATTTTACGAAGAATCATAATTTTGTGCAAACTAAAGAACGAACTAAGTGGAACATTATTCCTGCGCTCTGAAATTTCGAAGCCTAAACATTTTACAGTTACGAAGCAAAGTTCATTCCCTCAACCATTGTCTCCTTCATCTTTGCCCAAAAGTTTGCCATCCAAGACTACCAGCCCCTTAACATCGCAGTCATAGTTAACCAGCTATTAATTAGATTTACGATGTGAATCACGAGTTTCGAATCACGCCAAGTTCTTGGCTGGACCGTTAATACCCAAGAAATTAATTACGCGAATTAACAACTTCACGACGGAACTTGAGCACCGTAACACACCATCATCCATGAATCTGTTGGCAGGCTTATATAAATCTCTTCTTAAAGTATATATTTAAACGTTTATACTCTTGCCACATTTTGTAACCTAATTTTATGAATTTTAATGATTACATCTTTGACTTTCATAAAACTTGGTCAATTAATCATCCATTTTTAAAAGACCTTCTTTCTAATGACGCCTTTTTAAGATTCTCCTGTTCAATCGTCCAGCGATGTAACAATCAGAGAATCGACAAAAATATATTTATAATATCGTTATCAGTTACACGTTATTACTTCTTCTCAAAATTCACCTTCTAAATTCGTAAAAATATTTCCATTTTTCTTTGAAAAAAAAAACTATTCGCGAGGTAAACGTATCTAAAAGATACGGGCAAGTTAAATAAAATAAATAAATAAAGGTGACGTTTCCGTTCGCTTTTCACTGACGACAGGTCGCATCGCCGTTTTTGCCTCGACCATTATCACGCGCATGGGATTCAGAAATTCCGGCGACAGGGGTCCACGGTCGAGGAATGTCGGTTTCCAAAGAGAACGGTCTGTTTCCGGGATGCAACGTCACTCGCTGAAAATCGCTATTTTTGCGTTCATCGCGCGAGCGAGAGAGTTTTATTTCCCCGACGCGTTCTTCCGTCGTCCAGTCACGTATCTGGGCTGCGCTTGTCCCGACAAAACGGCATCACGAAACCTTGTAGCTTGGATGGATCGAAGCTAACCCACCAAAAATAAGAAAATACGTCGGAAAAATATGACGCTACAACGCGAGGAAGAGGAGAAACCCGTACAGCAAGGAAAAACCGTATACCACGTTTATCTTCATAATCAATGAAAAAAAAAAAAAGAAGAAATCGCGGCTATTTGACAGTTATTTTTCAGTAGATTGAAGTGTCGTCAATGGAAATTTATTGCAAAACACCTACAGTAAATTATTGGCGCGTCGACTGTTATACGAATTTTGTACATTTTATGGACTGAGAACCACGTTAGATTAAAATATACTACGCTACGACATTTCATTTTCGCAAAACATTGTTGTATCGTACTTGTGCATGTTCCTCTGATAATGTTATTTAAGTCGTTCGCATCATTGACGGTTTTTTAATCCGTGGAATCTATGTTATTCTAATCGTCGTATAAAATTTAGTAACGTGGGTGTCACTGATGACCACATTGTATTGGAAAAATCGTTGCTTATCACTTAGAAATTGGAAATTTACTCACAGAGAATTCAATGGGTTCCCCAAAGCATGCTTCATAAAATTCAATGCTTACCTGTAACAGAGAATGCAAACAATATGGTTAGATATTAATTACTGATAAATACTGTATCGCAATAGTAGATTGATAAAGCTTATTAATGTATTCATATTACAGAGACACGAGTAACGACCAAAATTTCACTAATTATATTAGATTAGATTGGTCATTAGATTGCCATGTGACAGATACAATTATCTCGAATTTAACGCGACAAACTAAATTGTTTTAACCTAACACCACATTTTCATAATAAATTATAATAGTTGATAATGTACATATGCTGTAACCAGAAATAAAATAGTCAATCTCGAAGATGGTATCCCGTTGGGGCAGCTATCCACATGTTATTTAACGAGTAAGTTAGAAAAATTTACCAAATGTCCACCTGGACAAATTGTAAAATACAAATTATATAATAAAAAAAAATATATGTTGTAACTATCGAAGAAAATTATATACAGGGTGTCCGATTCTAATCTATAAATCCTACGATATTAATTACCTCGTATTAGAAAATAAATCGCTACCCTAAAACGCTATGAGAAATACGAGAAACAGAATCGAAAGAGACGATAAAAGACGCAGTAGCAAATCGTGCATGAAATCCGACAAACAGTTCGCGAATTTGATCAAATTTCACGGATAATTTCGCAGGGAAATCGCGAAACGGAAGTCTGTTGAACGAGAGGACGTCGACGGTTCCCGGAAATTGATATCCTTTCGGTTCCAACGGGTCCTTTCCACTTTCCATCCGCTGTATTTTCCAACCTATCCCAAACCTGGCGTACAACGAATAGCACCGGACACAAAAGCCACGTCGGCGGGTTGATCATCAATCGCGTATCAATTCTTTACGGTTGATTTGCATGCGTGGGCGGCAGTCAGTTTATCGTTTCGCATAGGTATCTGCTCGCGACCTGATAACTGGCGAATTGTGAGAAATTTATTGGACCACGCGTTCACGAATCATCGTGAACAACTATATGTTGGTAACAGAACGATTTACTACTGACAACTCGCGTGAGCGTAATTTATTAGCGGCCTGGTAACCCCGCAATTTCTCTAATGATGACGTTATTCGTTCGTTGAATAATTGATATAACGATGACATCCAAGGAAATTACTCATTAGCTTAAACTGCCGTGTAATTATTTCTGAGATCTACAACGAGTTCACGATATAATGCCGCGCGATGTTTGAGAACGGCTGTGTAACTAGGAGAAAGTCATAATTTCGATCATTCTCCATCATCTAATTTCTACTTTTTTTTCTCTTAGGTTTGTAAATTTATAACGATTCTCAATTAGAATACTTGTTGCAAATTAGTTTCAATTAGATGACGATCAGTCAGGTTGCAACTGATCGGTTGATATCGCGAACCGTCAACGCTATTAACGCACAAAGTGGAGGTAGATTAAAGATGCCGAGTAATATTACGTTTAGTTGATTTATCTGCATTCTGTAGTATAACACGAAGAGTATGACTTTCTGATGAAGACTGTCTGAAGACTGGTTGAAGAAGACTGCCCTCTCTTGAAGCACCTAGTCCTTATATGCTAATTCTCATAACTAACCAGGGGGTGACGTCACCATGGTTTCTGTGAGATACGAATCTCTTCCTTCTAATTTTCTAACTGTTTTCCCTCGTGGGCGCATTTTCTCTACTTAGGATGTGAATTATCCTCGCGAAGAGATCTCCATTGTACAGTTTACAATTTGGCAGGTAGGAAATGCGGATTTCCCAAAAAGGCAGATATACTGTCCGTATGGTAAACTGAAAGTCATCCAAATCCCGAATAATACTATTTATTCATAAAAGTTATTTAAGAAGACTTGTAACGGCACATAATGTCGCCGCTACGTGCAACCGTCGAAGAAAGACGAGTCTGAATTTTCCGACTCTCCCTTGACCAGTATAAGCGGACGCGATCGCAAGGAAAACCGTTACAGTCAGTTGTCGATCAGTTATTAACAATTATTAACAGTTATTAACGGAGTTATACGAGTTATCGAGTTATGTATATTTATCGACAGTATTTATATTTATTAATTTCTTTAATTTATTTCAAATATATTCGACGGTTACAACAACGAGCAATCTCGCCATTAAACCTCACAGACCAAACATCTTAAAGAATATCATTTAGCGATCGATGTCTCTTCTTTGTAAAAGACGATGTTTAAAATAAATTGTCGTACGTATTATAGATTTTGTAGAGAAAGATGCATACGGAAATTTTGCAATAAAGAAATTCTACTGGAAAGAGTTAAACTTCAAATTTTCAAACGAACGAATTAACTTTCCTCCTTTAATAAAGAGTTACACAACAAATTATACTGCAGTGGGCAACGAAATGCGACGAAGAACAACGGTCGGGAAATAAAGCTAAAACGGCAGATTAACTAGCCGCGGTAATAAAACAACGACGAGAAACCGTCGCAGCTTGTTTATCTATTTAATTCTACGCGTTGCTTGCATAAAAATCTACGCGGGCTAGCGTGCCTTTCAAATTGTCTAAGCGAATTCGTTCGCGCCACTGCACGTTCTTTTCCCTTCCTCTCTCTTACTTTTTCTTTTTTTCTTTTTTTTTTTTTTTTGTTGGTTTTGTCCTCTGAAACTTTGCGGTTGCGTCCCGTACGAATAGAAAGACACGAAGGATAAAAGTGGGTGGGCAAAAAGTTTTCGCACGAATCTCATTTTCTGTTCGGCAATTTGCATCACAACGAGCTAGACGGCTTTGTTAAGAGTCCAAGTCGCGCGTTGAATGGCGACAAATTAACGTTCGTAGCGCGAACGGAATGGAACAAACCCAATCCGCTGGCTGAATTAGAAATAATAAGTTTCCTGTTTCTCTTTCCTCGTTGAGTTTGTCGGCCACGAAACTATAAGTGTCCTGGACTAAGTACAGTACCGTGTAGTCGAGCTTTTCTTCAATTTATTTATACGAAATTCCGTTTAACTTCGCGGTCGAAAGTTACGCGTTGAAACGGAGAATACGAGAATTTGGTCCCTGTTGTCGCTTTATTAATCGCGTGCCAATTAATTCAAACGAATGACTTGTACTTTCTTTCGAATTTTAACGAACCTATGTCTCGCCGAATATCTGAACGGTATTCTACGAACTTTCAGTAACAGTTACACGTAACATCAACCCCATCACTCGTATCGTTAGTTTTTAAAATTAAAAAATCACTTCAAACACGGATGAAAATACTTTGAAAAACGCTTGTCCCGATTATAACTATTATAATGTGAAATTTTACTCCAACAATTTCCACGGATTTTTAATACATTCATCGTTTATTTTTCAAAGCGTTGTTCAAAGTGATAAATGCGTTTCGGGTAAAATGCTCGTTTTGTAAACAGAATTGTGCAACGCGAAACGTTGGTTGTTTATTGAAACGAACGTTCGTTATTTAGTAGCAAAAAATACGAGCAGCGAAAATGCAGAAGAGAGGGAGTCGTTTTACCGGATTGCTTGTCGAATAAAAAAATCGTAACGGCGAACAATTGACGCGAAATTCAAACAGGATCCTTATTAATAGAATTCCGTTTGCTCCCTTATCTCTGTTCTTTCTCTAGTTAATTTACATCGCGTTCTTGTTACGACGATATCGGTTGAGCACTTAGAGAATCGCCATAATATTCGCGATATTCTTATGCACGTTCGAGAACTCGATCCCTTGCAAGAACGAAGACCAGGAAAAGAAACGTCTGCTACGTGCTGGCCGCGAAACGACGCTTTATAGATCGTTGCTCCTGGTTGAAGGATGCTTAAAGATCAAGGAAACGGGGCCGCTGGGACGGTGCCCGATCGGCTGTAAATAACGAATGAATATCTAATCACGTTTTACGACCCGATACCTACATATATAAGCGCTGAAACGTGTATCCTTAGGAGGAGACGGAACTTTTCTCCTCGCATTACAACGAAAGAGAAAGCGTTTGAACGATATCACGTTGTGATCATTGTACATGACGCCCATTTTATGTTACTTCTCGTAATCTCTTTATTTGCGCCTAGACAAACTCTGCGATTTATCGAGCGTGTTGTCACGCATGCACGGTTTTACGATAAAATTTCACACGCGGTTTGCCGGATAACAGTGTAACACGCAAACACCGAGACCGCAGAAATAATCGTATCTGGAGTAACAGAGACATTTCCTTTTTAACATAGACATTTTAACTGCAAAATATCAGATGATGAATGGCTGTGACTGGATTACATCAGATTTGTACGAGTAGATTACATCGTGTTTTTAGATTACACTTTTTTTCTATTTAATTCTTTACATTCACAATTTACCCAATTTGGACATTTGGTAGAATTTTTTAACTGTTTGATTATCATGTGGGTGGCTACCCCCAGCGAGATACCATCTTCGTGTTTATTAGGTTATATCCTTTGTTTTACAGCTGTGCCATTATTTTACGAGAGTATATATTATATATTCGAATGATCCAACAACTTCAGTATGATACAAGATTGTGTATTTGAAATGACAACTACGATTGAGTACGACCTGAGATTCCTTTCGTGTTGGCGACTATAACGATGTATCTTTTATCGATTGACTGTCTTCGACTTGTTAACTTCTGACTCTTGAGATTCCTTGAAATGTGTTTTGACTCAAGTTGATGTAGACTAACTGATGAGATTTGATTGTTGCTTGAATATTACTGTGGAACAAATCTAGAGAAGCAGTTGAGTCGACTCTCCTGATGTCGTAGAAGAGGTAGAAGTTGACTCCCCTGTTGTAATAGAAGAAGCGAAGTTCGTTCTTATGTGATTACGGAGGAAAGCTCGCTATGGGTATACCCTTAGAACGAAGAACGCGGATTTGTTGTTCACATTTTTCGATTGGTTATGACCCACGTTAATGAATGAAGATAGGAGGAAGAAGCCTTTTTGAATCGTATAATCCATGGATGCTTCGTTTCAATTCAGAATGTTTTTCGTCGCCAAACATTTTCTTCAACAAACTGCCCGAAAATTTCGTTTTTCCTTGTTCTTTACACGAAAACCAAACGTGAAACAATTTAAGTAGCGGCCTGCTCGAACATCGTGGTCGATAATGAAACCTTTCCATGTGACGGATTTCTACGGTTAAAAAAATCAAGGTGGTTTCCGCAAAGTGCTCGAGAAGAAAAGTTTCCCCATAAACCTGCCTCGAACACTCTCTGTTCGTTCAGAATTGCATACACTGACCCTCTCAACTGTGCGCAGTTCTTGCGAAAGAATTAGCTTCATTGGATAAAATATGTGAGGAACAAACTTCGGGATATCTTTCTCGTAATGTCTTCCTTTCAAATATCTCACGATCTTTCTGATTTTAATTAACTTACATACATATAACATAGAATTAAAATATCATACAATATTTACATATATTTTAATTACATTCAAACTGTTAAAAGTGTAGCGGCACATGAGTTAGAGGACAATTCAAATCATATTGTTGTTTTGCCTCGGTGTATCAAGATCGTTAGGATACACGTAATGTAAGAATAAATAAACTTGGAACAAGACAATGTCGCCGCTACGTGCAACCGTCGAACACAGACGAATTTGAATTTTCCGACTCTTCCCCGACCGGTACAAATAAACGGACGCGATCGCAAGAAAATGGGTGAGTTGTCGATCAGTTATCAACGAATTATCGATTTAATTAACGAGTCATTAGCGATCCTATTTTACGACTTATACACTGTACAAGCGTCTCAGCGAATATTGTCTGTATATTAATTTATTTAATCATTTTAAATATACTCGACAATTCCAACAACGAATCATCTCGTCATTAAATCTATAAAAGTTTTAATTAAAATTACCTTCTTCGCATTATTCGTCCTTTGGCATTTAAAAAAATGTATAGTATATTTTGAACAAATATCAATAGTTATAAATTTTGTATTATTACCATCGTTACTACAAGGGTGGGAGAAAATTAAGGCAGTACAAAACATATAAAAATAATTTTATTTATACATATTAAAAATATTTATTTATAAATATTTAATTTAAATATTTATTTAAATATTTATTTAAAATATAGATCTATTATGTGCGTTCCCCACCAGTGATTGAGGAAAACCTTTGACTTTATCTTAAAGAACAATACAGAACTTTTCGACTCGAAAGATGTTAGATGGCAATTAAGGGCTTTGACAGTAAAGTAACAAATGCTAAATCTTGTAACGATCCTTTAGGATTAGTGCGGGCCTGAATAAGTATTAGAATAAATATTATCGATTATGGTAAGGCCTGGAACGTAACAATATAGAAGTAGACTCCATCTCTCAGAAAAGATAGCCTCCAGGCGTCTAAATATCATTGTTTCAGACCCACAACAATCCTAAGAAACTAACATAAATTTTAAGGCCGTTAACACCACACAAGTATCTTTCAAGTTGAAGCGTTCTTCAAGGTCGATAGTCGTTTCAGGGAAATACGGAAAAATTGGTTTTTGTCATGTACAATGTCACCCGAGAGCGACCTTTAATTGGGGGCGGCCAGTATCTACCCTTACCCATCATCCTTTTTCTCATCCAATTAGCAGCGATGACCATTGCCGTCACTTTCCGAACCAAACATTGTCATCGACGAATCCGCTTGACCCATGCTTTAGACACACCCATCACCAGTTTTCCTTCGTGACATCGTCATCACCGAACTTCACTCATATTTCATTCCTTGATTGGTAAACATCTTATCTTGACACTGAAGTTTCGTCGAGGGCACATTGATACGTACCACGCGTAAATACTCGACTCTTCAAAGTTGTTGGAAGTGTATATTTACGCTGTTAACCCAGTGTTATAATCAGTGAACCACTCTTAAGCGAAATAACGGTCGAACATTTTGATGCTTTGAGCTAGATACACGTGCACTAAACCGTCAAGTGAAGCAGTCTATACACGAGCGACACCCAGAAGAACACAGTGTAAGTCCGAGGTAAGTCCCAACAACTTCGAATCTCGCAACGATCAAGTAAGCTCGTTAACTATATCCCCAGTTCTAATTTCCACCACAACAATGTCCGAAATCAACTCTTTTCATGAAAAACGAGACGATCTGATAGAGTGTATCTCAGCCATATCGCTTCATGTCGACGAATACGAAAAGTGCTGTGGACGTAACACGGACCTTTTGAAAACATATAAAAAAAGGATCGACGACGCTTGGAACAAGGTTGTGGTTGTCCAGAAAGAGTTAGATGTCAACAAAGAAGAGCCCACGGACCTAGCCGACGCACAACAAAAGTATTCCGCTCTGGTCGAACGATTGACCAACCTCATTGATAGCGTACGACTATCACCAACTCCAACACCCACAAACAACGGCGTATCACTCGCAGTCACTCAGTCAACGTCGCTAAAATTACCGACCATACGGATGCCTACATTCGATGGCACCATCGAAAACTGGAGTTCCTTTTACGACATCTTCCATGCGATAATAGACCAAAACAATGAATTGAATCCTGTTGAAAAATTATATTATCTCCGGTCCTTATTAACTGGAAAAGCCGCGAAAAGCATTGAATTGTTGGGCAACACGGAAAATGACTATTCAAACGCTATCGCCATTCTTAAGAAAAAATTCCATTATCCACGTAATATCTGTCTACGCCACTGGAACGAGATTCTGAAATATCCGAAACTGATAAAGGAGACACCTGAAGCTATAGAGAATTTAATCAATACGGTCAATATACATCTCTGCATGTTGAAGAACTTAGGACATCCAATCACATCAGACGTCGTTATCATCGGCGTGCTCCTGTCTAAGCTAAGCACAAAGACCATTCACGAATGGGAGCTCAGCTTGTCCAACAGAAATATTGCTTCGTATTCGCACCTATTAGACTTCCTTAACAAACGGGCAAATTGCACAATGCTTGCCACTGCAGATACAAAAGGAGGAGCGTCGAAACAACACTTTCGTCCCCGACAAGACGAGCCGCGGTATTCCACAAACATCGTGACGAACTTTACGCCGAAATGTCCAATCTGTGGAGAACCGCACAAAATTTGGAATTGCAATACCTTTCTAGCGAAACCAGTCAATGAACGCATAACAGCCGCCAAGAGAGCACTACTGTGTACCAATTGCCTGCGTAAGGGGCACATACCTTCTCAATGTTTTGCAATTGGATACTGTCGTGTGTGTAGACAACATCACCACACACTGCTACATCTGCATAAGACCGAATTCAAAACGCGGGCCGTCACAAACAGCCAAAATTCTCAATTCCCGACAAACGGTTCCAGTTACCACAGACCCCAATGACCTCCCTGTCGAAGTCCCTAACGAGACTTTGCGATTTTCGCGAAAATGGTCAAACAAAATGTTTCTAGTACTTTCTACGTTCTTTCCTTTTTTCCAAGATGCAAAACCGTGGACTAACATAAGTCTTAATATGGACGAGATGAATCGAATTTCTCCGATTTCCACGGTGACGATAATATTTTCGCTTGATGAATTCCAACGATCGAAAGGAACGATAATGTTGTCGAAACTAGTCGAGAAGAAAACTTTCTCTATAAATCTAGAGTTCTAAGGCTATTGTCCATTGAAAGATATATGTATGTGTATATATATATACATCGACACGCGTGGAAGGTTGCGAGACAGCTTTTATGTTCGATGAAATACGCGTGAAATCAAGAAGTCTCGTGAAAAATCAGTGGTAGGAACCTTTTCACATCTTTGCATTCCGTTACAACACATCCTTGCACGCGACAGTATATTGATAACTAGGAAATGTACAGTAAACTTCTTTATTCCGGGTGATTTAGGAGTAGCATAAATCTTCAATAGTTACGGAAATATTTGTAATATCTCGCAAAATTTATACTATTATCTGAACTATTATTTTAAATTATTTATTTTGTCGTTCGGATAATATTCGTTAAAATCTGTAACAACTGTACAACGCTGAAACTTTCCTTTATAATGAAATTTTTATTAACCTGCTTTCCAACACATGAATTGCATACGTTGAATTTTTCATTCACACCGGGTGCTATCTTCGTTAAATCTGCTATGAAATATTAAAACCTCGTATGGATGTCGGAAGTAGCAACAATTTTATTTCAATATCATCGTTATTGTATTTTGAATATTACATACTGTCCCTGATAATAATGATTTTTGCAGTTTTGTGAATGTTCAGTTTAAATGGCAAACGGTGTAAATGATATAAAAATAAGTAATGAATTTTTCAGTGGAAAAACATGTATAATGCATACTGAGTGCAGTTGCTATAAACGTTTGAATTATTTATTTTGACTGAAATGTTATAAAATATATTTCCGTAAATTTTTTAAACAATTGAATTTATACCAAAAATTAGTTGACTCCTCAAATATTATTACGACATATTTGTAAAGAAAATATTTGATTTCGATAATATAAGCATACGATGTGAACAATAAATGATGAAAAATTTATATAACAGAGAATATGTTTATTAATCCTGTATTACCTATCGTAAGATCAATTGAAAATTACCGGAGAGGGATATGATAAGTATAATCCTGTCGATTTGAGTGAATAAACTGTCAACTCACGTTGGGGTTACCAATTTGTAGAGGTTTATGTGTAGAGGATGGTTGGTTGGTGAGATTTAATGACTAGTTAATTAGATCGCTGATCATTTGTTGATAACTGATTGATAATTAATCGACAACTGACTAACTTATTTTCTTGCGATCGTGTCCGTTTATTTATACTGGTCAGGGGAGAGTCGGAAAATTTAAATTCGTCTTTGTTCGACGGTTTCACGTAGCAGCAACATTGTTTTGCTCGGAGTTTATTTATTCTTACATTACGTGTATCCTAGCGATCTTGATACTCCGAGGCAAAACAACAACATGATTTGAATTGTCCTCTAACTCATGTGCCGCAACAAAACCAATCCTTCCGCAAGTCCAGCTTTCAAAAGGAAACTCAACCCTTCTAATAGAATTTGCAATTGCGATGACATAATGCATAAAAAAGAGATCGCTTAAGCAGAAGTAATCTTTCAGGAATATCACACGACATAAACGATAACGACGCAGTTGGTCGAATTTCATGAATAAAGTTTCGATGTAAAATAAAAGACAAATTCCTCGACGAATCGGTTTGACCGTTGGAAAAGGAGGAAAAACGGAAATTCTTAAATACGAATCGAGGAGTTTCGTCGATCGTTGCACGCGAAATACGTTCTCCAGTTCTACGGTCTAAAGTTCCGATCGAACTCGTTCGCATCGAAAACGATAAAAACGGATAAAACCGACGTTCATCCGCGCGAACGCAGTTCGACCGCGATAAACAAAACGGGAATCGTTCGTGGTTGAAACGGGAGTCGATAAATCGAATCGTCGGCCGTGCCGTTTTCAACGACCGATTAAATATTTATACCTGATACGCCAATAGCAATTTCAAGGCAGCCGTTAAGAAATTTTCCGCGATGGTATCGTTTACATTTTCTGATCGATACTGGAGTCTTGAAATGTTGCTCCTGCAAATGTCGATTCCTTCTTCCCCTCGCTAGAATAGAATCGTTGAATATTAGTGGAGAAACAGACACGTCCATGTGGTATAAATAAAACATCAATTTATCACAGAAATATCAATCCACAAAGCTTTCAAACTGCCACAGCCCGTAAAGATACATCGTTATTCTTGAAATTCATCGCATTCGGCAATAGAAGTTTACTCTTCTTTAAGTTGATCATTTTTCAATCAGAAACTCCTACCCGATGCCTCATAAAATCAATTGAAAATCAACGAAACTTAACTTGATTTGCTTTGGTTCGTAAAATATTCTTTTGATAACGATAATATATATATTGTTAAATATATGCTTGAATGTATTATGTTTTTAAATACGTCTAGGAGTTATAAATGGCAATTCTGAAACGAATTATTAATAATGCGAAGAAAAATGTAAGTATATGCTGTTTGAAAAACACAAAATAACTACTATTTTTTATAACAAAATGGTACTTTCGAAATTTCTTTTTATGTCATATTCTGAGTAGGTAAGTTCTTCATTTGATATTAGTGTTGGAAACATTTTGTTGTAATACTATCAGATTCGTCTGAAATATTATTGCGATTGATTCATGGACCATTCTGTACGTGTATAACGATTCATTCGTTTATTATTAACAAATAAATTCATGCGTATGAATCGTTGACAACTTACAAAACATAAGATCCCTCTCTCGGGTGTTTGCCTTAAAACACTATCGAAATTTCCTTACACACTCCCATAAATCTTTGCTTCATTGCCGAACAGATTAGGTTCATGCACAATCCCGTATTCGATGCATTTCTGATAGTATGCAAATTTGAATTGCCACGATGAGCAAGGGAGGGTTAGGACACGGAGATCGACACTGAGCTTCGACGAAAACCTCTCTACCTGCCTTCGTTCCTCTACTGGTTCCCCGCCATAAACTATGAACCATATCGATGCCATTCGACTCTCAACTCGAAGCCCGTCGGATTGGCCATTACGATCCATCTGACCTTTCTCAATGCAGGCTTATAACGTCTTTGTTTGCGTAAACTGGTCGCGATTATTCAGTGTGGACATTGTGCTACTGCGCGTGGTCCGACGACAAATCAGCTTCAAAACATAACGGGCACAGCTCGTAAAATTTTACAACCCTAACGTTGTTCGAAGAATTGGAAAAGTGAGGAAAACTTAAGGAAGATTTAATTAGAATAAGACCTTTCGCCATCTATAAACTTCTTATCTTGAGTCTTGTCGCTGCTGAATTTTTCAAGGAAATTTACTCGTAGCACTACGTAACATTCTACAATCGAGAAATATCAGAAATCTGCAAAAATAGGGCGATGTGAGACGGCGGTGTTGATGTGTGTAGCAAATGAACTAGAAAGTAGAAACAACAGGGGAATGAAAGATGAGAACGTCTACATAAATGAAAGGAATTGGAGTTTCGATAATCTAGCAATCTAGCGTCGATCGACGACAGTTAGGGAATACTATCATAACTCTTGCCTCTGAAAATACAGCGCAGGGAACGTCCAATAAACTTAATCCCATCGCGATATCTAACTGCGATAGACGTCTACGGAAATTTTAATTCGATTAGAGACGTCGCAGTCGAGAGTTAAGCCGAAAGTCGGTATTTAACGTAGAATCGAGTTAGGGAGTTTTGTTTAACTCACTTATAGTTTTCAAGCGGAAGGCCTCGCTACGCTTATATTTCCGCGTCTTTCACTTACCGTACATTTTCAACGCATGTAGACGTTTCGTATACTAATTTTTTACTAATCTTGTAATTTCGATATACGTTCGAAATTGGTTCCAAATATTCTCCAATGTTATCGTAGCGATAATGAAACTTCGAAATGTTTCGTATGACACAGATGATATGTTCGCAAAATGTTTCTATAATTGTTCGAACGTTACTACAGTACAGCGTAACTTTCGTGTTTTTCTATAGTTCTGTCTCTTTTTATTTCGATTGCTTCCTCGATCTTTCGCCTTGCTTCTCGCGGATGCTGGTCGAGTTCCACGTTGAAATATTTCTCATTCTTCATGGAAGTCTGCAACGCGTGTTTTCGATCACAGTCACGAACTCGCGAGTTGTTGTTGACCATCCTTGTCCATCCTCGACTTGGTCGAGGAACGTACGTTCGGAGAGACTTCTTGGAGTCCATTGACGTTGAGTTACATCGGCTACGGCATGAGATTTCGATGGTTATTGTGCTCGGGATTGCTGGCACGCCGCTGGCGCAGTAAGAAAGTGGAATTCGATGTTCGAGCGAGCTTGAGGCTTGTGTGCACTTGTGATGGAATGAGATCGCGGAAATGTACACAGGATGACGAACTTTTCTTCCTTTTTGTTGTACATCGGATTTTTGTTTCGTCTTACTTTCACAGCCGCATATGATTCGATAGAATTTAAAAAGAAACGTACAGTAGAACTTTGATTATCGGAACACCGACTAATGGAATGATCAGATTATTGTCCGAACATTATACTAATTCTTTGCTAAACACATATTTGCAGTAAATATCTTCCAGCTTCCCTACACACCCTCGCTTAAAGATTTAAATTGTGTTAGGATTACTATTTTTACGCTATTGGAACTGTGATTGCTTATAATATTTCTGTATCTCACAAAAATTTAGGAAAAGATTAGTTTCATTCAGAAAATTAAGAGTATTCCAAACATTCTCAACGTGTAATTAAATAAAAGAAAATGTGTAATTAATATGTATGACACTAAATTTTAAAATTGCTATTCTTATAGCTGGCAATGTAAACTACGGAACGTGTGACGTATCGTGTCTCTTGCTATGAAAAAGTAAAAATGAAATCAATAAGAGGGAAATAGACAAAAGTAGGCTATTCGATGAGGACTCAATGCTGATCACGTAGCAAGCTACAGGATACGGTCACCGTAGATTTTGCGAGCGATAAGCTTATCCTTTAGGGATAATTCTCAGCAGCAAGATCTGAGATCTACTCGTAGACTCGTAAATCGCCTTTGGCGCCACGGATTTCCTTGCGCAAGCTCGAGTTTCCGAAGCTGAACAGGGGCAGAGCTTCGGAGGGTTCCTTCTGAAAATTCCTAACGTCTTAGGGTGCCGGACACAAAGAATGAAATAAATAAAAACGTGGGCCGTGAGGAGAATTAGCAATAAAGATCGATGAATAATTGATACTGCAGCTGGAATAATGTTTCCAAGCTAGATTATCCCGCTCGTTCGATCGAGATTGAAATTTAAGAATCGTTGTGAGTCGTTTGAATTGTTCGTACTGTTCGAATTGTATGCAATATTCGATACTCGTGCGATAGAAAAGTGAAAATCTGCGGAAGCTTTGTCTTTCATTCTTGCAATAGTTAACCCTGCGACGATTCTGGAATTTTTATATTCCAGTTTTGCTCTCGTTTTAACAAATGAAAAATATTTGTAATATTTTAAGACGTTTAATACGAAACTAAAATGGGAAATCATGCATACCAATAACGATCTTCTCATTTCGCACAAAATGCCAAGATATTTTTTAACGCCAGAGAAATATAATTTTGATCAAAAGTAACTGAAAGAATGTAGCAGGGTTAATAAATTATCCGTTTTTGATCGCAATTCGATCACTATTTTTACGATCCTTTTCCAAGAAAATTATCAAGTAATTCGTAACAATGTCTAATATTACTCAGCGTCAAGTAGAAAGTGTATTTCAAGTCCTTCCACACCATGTTGTGTACGAAGACGTAAAATAAAGATGCTCTTACATCTTTCATTGTCAGGCACGCGGTTCAATGGCAGCGGCGAACAGACAGAGATGAGAGAAAATGCAAGAAACGCGACGAGGCACGAAGAAAATGTTAGCAGGCAACGAGTGTCTGAAAACGCTGACGACTGGCTCTCTTACCCTTTCGAGGAGTATCTTCCTTGCGCAACGAGCCGGAAATTCTTGAAAAGGGTTCCAGGCGAAAGTGTCATGGAATGCAATGTGTAAATCTACGATAAGATCTGCTATGCGGGAATGTAGTGTGCAAACTACGATAGAATGTGGTATCACAGGTTAGAATTGTTACAACTGTAATCAAGTTGTGTTCTTCTTTTCATCCATAACGACCAATTTTCATATTTTTTTGACAAATATCAAATAAAGTTTAACATTTCTCTTCGACCATATTAATTTCCTATATTAATTTCCTACAGCATTTGGCGATGTCTCGTTACACCAAATTAATTCTATTCTCGAACGAGGAATCATCCTAACTTCAACAGTATAATAATTAAACAATATATGATTTTTTACAACAAAATCACTCCTTAATCTCGAACACGTTCTTCGTCGATCCAATCGGTTTAATTTCCGTTTACCTGTTTGTTTCCACTCTGTGATGCCTAGAAATAAATTGGCCGAGCAATAACTTCAGCTATTTGTTCCTACGAATTTGCAAGCGTGACTACCATCTAAGAGTCGCAATAAAATCCATCTTCTTTCTGTCCACGCTCCGACCATCTCCTTTTGTACGCCACGATCTTTCTTTTTGCTTCTTCCTCTCCTCGTCCTTCATTTCCTCCTCTGACTATATAACCATCTCCTTCCTGTACTTTTACTTGTGTCTGTTTTCCCTCAGCAACTCGTACTTCCTCTCTTTTTCTTGTATACACGCCTGCTCTTTTTCCCGTATTCAACAGACTGTCTCAACACGCTGGGCGTTTGCCAATGCGAGAAAGAAAATTAATTGTTTCTCACTGTGAACGCTAACGGTAAGGTCCACCTTCTCGCCAGAGTTTCAGTATCCTGGTGCCCCTTAAGTTCGTCGTATCTATCCCTCGACCAATCTACGTCCTTGCTTCGTCTCGACCGACCGAAATTAATCGCAAAGGGGGCGTGCAACTTATTTGTTTGGGACAGTTCGATTCGCCGGTGACGAAAAAGCTGCTTAACTAAAGCGTGCAAGGGGTTGCAGGCTTGGAGAGTGAAATATTAGATACGTCCGAGGAAAAAAAAAAACGGGCACAGGAAACAGAATTTCCGGGAAATTGTTCGCTTCGAAATTAAATTCAGCCCGGTATCCGGGCATGGGATTAATCGCAGAAGTGAAGGAATTAAACGATTGGACGTGTGAATCATTGTTGTCCGTTACCGTGGCAGGAAATTAATTAGCGACGGTATAAGAAATAACAGAATACAAGATAAAAGGTGTTTCGAGCCATAGATAATCTGATCTCACCCGACTTTTATCGCGTAAAAGGTCAAAGCAAGCGATTCGTTATCAATTATGATAAAATTAATTCATTAATATATATTGCTATTGAGATATATCCACGCATTCGATTATTCTCGACAGGATTCAATCCAATTATGGAATTATGAATAAAAGAGTCTGCTATAATTTTATCATTTTTGATCATTCGTCTATGCATAATAGAATATTCCGAGGGATGAAACCCTTTCCTCAAAGATACGCGACGACTAGACTACGAATTTTTATACACATTCGTGGGAAATTCAATGTACAAAATATGTAAAAATATATAAAATATTCAAAATATAGTTCTCGTTATATATATATATATATATATATATATAATGCATAACATTATACGACACTTGGTAGATAAAACAATTTTTTGCCCAGCTCCTATTTTTTAACTATATTCGTAAAACTATGGATTTGCATAAATCCGTATTTATATATTCATATTATACAACATACTGTACATTTGCATAAATGTTTCGATTCCTTGATTGATTTTAACTTCAAGTTATCATTTTATAACGATTCGTTGTTCCACTCAACTTATCGTTAGTCGAACAGAGATTTCGCGAAACTGCGGATCGAAACGATAATGAAATCGATCGATGAACACTTCATATAAAACCTGCAGCGGCGTCCTCTTTGTGATTGAAGTCGAGTTCCGCTTAACGCAGCTTCCTCTTGTGGTTGCTCGAGCAGAGGAAAGGTCCTCGATCGCTTTCTCTCGCGGCACAAGGTGGTAATGAGACCCCGTCGCTGCCTTCGTTACTACCTTAACAGAAACTCCTTTGTGAGCGAAATAAAACTCGACTCGACTCGCCCCTCCTTTGCCGGTGTCGCGCCACGTTCCATCACGTTCAAGCTTCGAAGAAGTGGTAATGGCTGCCACCGTTCTTCTACTTTTCTCTTGTTCCTCGTTACCAGGGAAGTCACGATGTTACGGGACAACGAAGAGAAGAGGACACGACTAGGCGAAAACGAATCGATTGAACCTATATCGATACAATAGATCACGTTAATTCGATCGAGGATAATTCACTTCCGAGTTGTTACACTTTCCTCCTATAGAAGCCACTATCTTGCTAATCATTATAGGCAGCTGTTGTAGCATGGCTCCTGTTAATGTTGATTGACTTTAACCTTTATTCGTTTATTTCATATTTTTTATTCTTTAATTTGATTAATTGTAGGAACATCGATGAACCAAGAGAAGCGGAATGAGCAGTCTTATCTCTTCAACAAAATCAGAACAATAACTATAAACGTCGTATAATTAGTAACGTATTAGTCCATATTAGTTATACGAATACCGATTAGATTTTATTTCTTTGGATTTTTATTTTATTTGAATGTACATAAATATATCTACGTATGGTTGTGTACACCTACGTGTATGAATTTAACGAAATAATATGCAAAATCAAGTTTGCCGTTCTAGTATAAATAAATTAGTGTACCAGTATTCCAAATAAGCTGGACACACCATACTGGTAGTACGAACAAATATTTGTTCTACAGGCAACTTAAACATTATACATATCCTTTGACGAGAACAAACATGTTTAAAATCTATAGGAACTAAAAGTACGACGTTGACTATATTCATCTCAACGAATAAATCGAGTTTAATTAATACGTTAGTAATAAAATATTATTGCAACTAGAGAAACACAAATAACGATGCTATTTCATAATTCTCTGACAAAACGAATTTTCATATTTATAAGCAATAATTTCGTGGTTAATCCACGCAAAGATCCAAATTGCGTATAGTACCTATACGTAAAAACTTAACGAGCCCATACAGCATCACTAATGAGTAATGGAGTCAATAGAGTTTCGTATAAAAATATACTGAAATCATATAATAAAATTTGAATACAGGAAGTTATAAATAAATCCTTCATTTACATTTTGTATGTATTTTTAATCTGCCTCGATACAATAATTTCTGGCGTGAATGAACGTTAAATGGCGATACTTTAATTTCTTTCGCCCATTACAATATCAATGAAATATTGTTAAATCTACTTTAACTAAATTTTATATTTGCCATTTTCACATAAAATAAACGATAATTATCTCTTATAACTGGTTTTATCATAACAACCACAAAAAAGATAAACGTGCTATTAAATTTCAGGAAGCTTTTGCAATTAAAAATCATGCAGCGTAAAAGTTTCATACGAGTTATGCATTTTTGGAGAAGATACTTCAACGTAACATTATATCATTGTTCATGTTCTTCTTCAAGAACGAAGAGATCCGTTAGAATGGAATTCTTCATATTTCTCCAAAAATAGAACCCACTTTAATTCAGAGATACTCAAGAGCATTGAATTTCATAATCGTTACGCTTTTTACGATTACGTTTACGTATTCCTTGTAATTTGTATCTCCTTTTATAAAGGAATGTCTATCGTTTTATTTTGCATCGTTTCTCGCGAATCTCGTCGAAAAAAGGAACTCCCTCGAGTTAAATGCATTTGTATCAAATTCCACCAGTCCCAGAATCCTGTTATCGTTCGGATCTCTATGAATTGTAAATTTATTCAATGACCGCGCTCTCTTCGTCGCTGCCGCAAACGAAGCAGGCATTATTTTAATAACTTCTCGTACCTTTGGAGGGAAATAGCAGTTTGGAAGATTATCTCCGCGGCGAAGAGGTATATTTCTGTGGACGGCAATAACTTCGTCTTTTTCCACACGCATTTCAATATCTTTGGAAATTGATGCTTCCTTTACTACGCTTCAAATGATCCGTTTTATTAAATTTTAAGTTAGTTACTATTGTTGATATTACGTACGATGAATAATAGCTTATTATAGATATTAACGAGAAATGAAAACGCACGAAGCACTTTACACTGGGTGTTTGCCACAGTTTTCCTAGTATTTCCTGTATGTAATTTTAAAATATTTCGAGCGAAAGTTAGTCGCTTCTAAGTTGGAGATAAATCGTAGTAATAAAAATAGCCAAAATATATTTTTCTTGATAACGAATCTTCATAATTTTCCCATTTTATATTATATAATTTTTTGTCTAGCATCGAAGATTATTAGACAAACTCAACCGCCACACAAAGATATTTTCCCTCAGATAACCACGTAAGAAAATCACTTTAATGTGTAATAAATTTCCTTGTTAACGCGGAAGTTTTCTACTATCCATTAAGCTTTCTAACCGATTACGAACAATAAACTTTACACACTTTAATTGTACCCACATTGTTTGTTACTTTTTTCGATTGTCCAACGATTTGAAGAAGCCTTATCAAATGTTCACCGTTTGTATTTTTCATCAGAACGATTGCTTCCCTTTAGCGAGTTTCCAACCATTCGCGGAAAATCAAATCCTCACAACTTGAATTGGACTGCGTCTCCCGGTGCTCTTCGCAGATATCATTAATTTATGAGAAAACTTAGTTCCTGTTTACGTTTCTTTTCCTACCAGAGCTGCAGCGGCCGAGCATAGACTCGCCGCAAATAATATAGAAACTTCCATCCTCCGGGGAACTCGTGGAAATTATATTTTATAGTCCGGATCAGGAGATCCACTCTTCGACGTAATGAAACTCGTCGACGAATTATCAAGCGTTTCTAGAACCCATAGTTATCAAAATATTCCTTTATTTTACGGATCAAAAGTATAATCAAACAGCAGTATTCGACCTTTATAACTCGTAAATTATTATTATTCGTTTTATGGATTAGTTATTTATTTATGATTATTGTAGGAGGAACGTAAGTCTGTTTTATCATCTTATATTTATCAATTCTAACAAAAATTCCATTATTCTAACGGATTTATTGTAAAACTCATTATAATCCTCGGACTTTCTCGCGTATGAATACTGCAAGAAAAAAACATGATATTTTTTCATATGAAAGTAACGTTAAAAACCAGTACTTCGTCAACCAATCGTATGTGATCACTACTGCCGTCTCATTAAACATTGTGATGTTCTCTTTGAGAATATATGTATTAAAAATATTAATTTCAACTGTCTGAAAACTCTCCGACTAGTAGAATCGTTTACAATATAAAACATACGTATCAGACATAATAGAGTATATAATTTAAATATAATCAAGATCCTAAGACTCTAATAAGAATATAAAAAATTTACTGAAATCACGATCGAGAGATACGGTAGAAATAAATTACAAATATATAATAAATATAAGTAATAATCATGAGAGTAAATAACCTTTTGCTCGGTGGTATCACTGGTTATCAAACACCCTGTATATTGAATGCAAAAGAACATTGTCCATCACTTTTAATACTGGAATCTCGTTTTTACGAACCAATTAGGTGATATCTCTTACGATGTAGTCAACGTCGACTTCCTCGTTTATGGGATACTTGGCCAAGGAACAGACCAGTTAACGGGAAGTGGGCTTTAACTTTGGACGCTTATGGATGTACAACGAGGAAGGTGGTAGGAATTCCGAGTTACGCGTAAATCGTCGAACCTGTGGTCGCAGGTGGTTACGAAAGTGAGAACGAGGTTGCCTGGTCGAAAGATGTACAAGGATACCACAGGTTGTCACACAATGGCCTCTACCTTATCTATAATATGCATGCGATCGTATTCCCACAGACTTGGAGAACGCGCGAATTTATCAGAAGTTTGGGAAATGGCTAGATAACGTACGCGTTATCGAGAACTCGCGTTGTTTTCGTAATTAATGGAACGGATATCGTTTCTGCAACGAAAAATCAACTGCTCTAAGGAGAGAAGAGCAAACACAGAAAGCTTAAAGTATAAGCTTTTAGCTCTTTATATCTGAACTTTGGGAGAACAGCAACAGAAACGATGAATTGATCGATGCCAGTACAGTGTTAGAATAATAAAATAGAATAGTGGGCATAATGAGAATTGTGGATCTTAATCGCTGAAATAAAAGTAAAGGAACACTAAGGTTACACTTAGAATTCATATTAAAATAGTTTTAGATTTATTTAACCCTTCCGCTTCGACAGTCCAGTCCGCCTAAGTGCTCTCCCTGTACGGAGGCGCATGAAAGGCGCACCATACGATCGTTTGGATATATGAAATATATTGCGTGAAATGTTTTGATGTTGTTTCAACAATGAGTAATTTTTAAGAAGCGATTAATCCAATATATCAATAAAATCAACAGAAAATGTTCTGCCGATAAGGAAAAAATATATTATTGACTACAGATAGCATTGGTGTCCTGATATATGGGGTGCCGATCGTCGCTTGGTTGCCACCTATGAGCGGCATCCGTACCCACAGGTCATCTAGCCGGCGCCGCCTCGGCGGCACCCGAAGCGAAAGGGTTAATAAACGATTTCCAGGATCTTCGTCGATATACATTTGCACGCGTCTCAGCACTCTCTTTGTCTCACCATCTTCCACATTACACTGCCGACGGAACAGTTGGAGACATCGCGCACACACATACCTGCACACACTCATATTCACATACGTGTGTCACTACTACGCGGCCAATCTTGTCTAACACACAAAATTATACATATCTCAATAAGACAAGAGAAAGTTTATAAAATATGAGGTACATAGGTAATTTTATAGATCGAAATTGTACGCGACAACGATAAAGAGTAAATAGAACGTATAACTATAAAGTGTTGATTGAAACAATGAAAATGAAGTTTATTGGTATTCATAGTGTGTTAATTTTAAGCTTTCTTTCGTTCGACGCTGTACGTAGAGCTGTACAGTAATAAGTAAATGAAATGGAATGTAATATTACCATACACGTGAATGTGCGATTTCTAATTGGCAAGTATCGTTACAAAGAATAAGTAAATATTCACAGTGATAAGATCTGAGATACTGAGGTAAACAGTTTTGGAGATAAATAGTGAACTATTTTAAAGAACGAACGATTAGATAAGAACAGAAACATGCCGACCACCGGATCCAAAAATAAAGAGAGGCCATGGCGAAGGTCTCAACGTGCGTAAACGCAAAGCACCGTAAAGATAAGTGAACGTAACGACCAAGTCGTATCCATATTTTTAGAGAGCAAAGGTGGCAGAGAGTGGGCTATGTAAAACACGGCAATACGAGTAAAAGTAACCACACGACGAAGATGAGGCCACGATGTAAATTTCAAAATGTACGGGGAACGTAAGCGCGAAAGGATACGGAGGTAAGTAAACACGAAGTCTCGAGACCAGCACGAGTGCACCAAATGGCAACTCATGAATGTGCATCGACGACAGATGAAGTAAAACTGCCTGCTCGAGACAGGGTATGGACATTTACATGAAAAGATTTAAAGTACCAACAGGAATATACCAGTGAAGTTCGTGCTAATTAAAATGCACATGAGAAAGATAGCGAGGGACGTCGTACTGTCGCTATCTTCAGGATGGAGACCATACTACTGTTGATAACACTGGTATTAAAAAATGGACATTTGTAAAGGTGTGTTTCAAGGTTAGGATCAGATCATAGACAACGCGGTATTTCTTTCCTCGATACTACGATGTAAGATATACTGTATAATAATTTGACGATTTGGCTCGTACATATAATACAAAAGTAATTTCTAGTTCTCAAAAAATACTTCCATTATATAATAATTTACAAAATTATTGCTCTATTTTGTAATAAAGATATACAAGGGAAGAGGAAGTTAGGGGAAATGTGAAAAATAAAAGGAATGAAAGGTAGTCAAAGGATTTCAAAAGCACTGCGTATCGACAAGACTCTCAATCACTGTCAACAAAGCAAACATATACGCCACTAGCAGCGTAATTAATATATTCATAAATCTCGGTAATCGTGGAGATACGAGTTGCTGGCTCGATAATTAATTTCAGTCTGTTCGTGCTGGCGCGTGTTCACGTATGACAATTCCGTTCGCCTTATTAAAGATCCGCCTGCACGAAAGGGGACGGAACCAGCGAACGAATCGAACGCAAACTAGGAACTGAGAAAGGAGAAAGAAAGAAGGAAAAGAAAAAGAAACTTGACGTTTATGAACTGGAAAACGCGTTGCTTACAAGTAAAATAATATTTTCTTTCGGATGCTCTCTGTTCTTTTTTTGCGATTCCTCCCTAACTCTTCTTGTGTCTTTCCACTTTGCCTTCCTCTTTTTCTGTGTCTCTTTTTTTTCTCTGCAGCGTCTCTGGTGCGGAAGAGCTCGGCGAAGCGCAATATTAATCAGAGCTCAATAGGTCGAACGTCTGAGCCTGCATCAGGAAACGTTCGTCCAATCGGGCTGAAAGCATTCTCGTTGCACGAGATACTTTCCAACGGTCTTCCTCGTCGTCCTGCTGATGCAACGCTGAACTCGCCATCAAGGCTGCCGCACACGAATTTGCATAAGGCATTCGTTGGCTGAACCGCTGCACCTAGCGATTTCGCTTGACCACACCTGAGCCTCCAAGATCGACCGAAAATTCGTTGATTATTCCGCCGCGTATGCTCGCGAATCGCAAACGTAGGAAATTACGCTACTTTTGCTGGACGTCTTCGCTGTGTTTGGAAACTCTGAATTCGACAAATTCGAAATCGATAATGGAATTTGAAGAGTGATTACAAAGCTTCTCTGCGAGGGTCGTAGTCGTAAGAAATTTTACGGAACGTTCAGCAAATTTTTTGTACCGATAATAATCGGTACAAAATCGGTTTATCCGTCTGTAAGATTGTCTGTGAAAATTTGAAGAAAACCTTGAAAAAATCGAAGAATTTCTCTGCAGGCTGTCTTTGCGATATCCTTTTATCAAGAAGCACCAGTTTCGATCTTGACGTAATTAATTCAAGAATGGAATCGTAAAGTCTCGTTTGTCAATTGCAGGGTTGAATGTTCTGTATTCTATTCAATATTATCATTCTTATTTGGAGAAACCCAATATAAAATAATTTCAGATATCTTCTCCAAGGGAAAAAATTATGGATATAAATATATAGTAAATTGCAATTAAAATTCTTCGCAATAAACGGATAGATGTCAAAGACACAGATGTCTTAGACAATTTACATTGACACGTTGCATTTAATTCTATTTTATCATTAATGAAATTATCGAAGAGAACATTTTTAAAGTTTGAAAAAGATTACATAAAATTGTAGAATTTCCACGGTTCTTCCATCCCAAAAAGGTATCTCTGTTATACGAATTTGTAAAATCTTTCGAAAAGAAATTAACTACAAGTAATACACGTAACCGTCGTGTTGGCTCAAGATACATTACCCTCGACATGTTTGTATATTTTTTAGGCGTCATAGATCACGAATTTCTTTCCTGCAAATAATATTTCTTTGGTAAGCAAATGCGGTTTGGTTTCAGAAGTTCGGCCGAGAAAAAGCACTTTTTCTCTTTCACCAACATCGGTCGTGTATACAGCGGCGCAATCTAATGGGCTGCATATATCAAGGACTCGAGCGAAGCTCTAGCTCACGTGTCCGCTCTAATTTTTCACAACGGATTTCGTCGACACCTTTAAAAGTACTTCTTCCTCTTCGTGAACATGGACACGGGATTCTTATTCATCCTATAAAATATCATATCGCTTTGTTTTTATTATCTGTATTATAGAACAATTTCTTCCAATTTTCTTATACCAACTAGGTCGTTTAATACGTAACGTAATTTTTTAACCGTTGTCATACTCAGTCGTATATCTTCCCTCGTTCTTTACAATTTTTCTTTCCATTTTTCAGTTTTCTATTTTCTTCTTATAAAATTCCAATCTTGATGAGTTCTATTCTTTTCAATTCAACGCTCAGAAGGCATATTACTCGCGGAAGTTGCTGTAAAAATTGTGCCTACAGTCAGTCATGAAAATCTTCCTACACTCCGTAATAAGAGTTTCTTTAGTAAAATAAAATTTCAAGCGAAGTTAGAGTATTCTATACCAAGTGGGCCGCATTAAACCAGTCTTTATAGTCTTTCTCGACTAATAGAATTAACATCCTTGAAGCTGACTTCCTATATCGAATGGTTGTCTAAAATCATTTTATCAAGCTCAATGATTTATTTTCGTGCAAAAAGAATTTGAAACAATAAACTAGATAGCGGCATGTGTTCTCGTGTGTATCGCTTTCCCAAAAGATGCAATTTTCAAATTTAAGCTTTCTACAATTCGTGATTAAAATCTCGTGTATCGCTAAAAATAGTAAATACGTACGTGTGTGAAAGCTAATGTAAAATCACGTTTCCTCTTCCTCGTTTTTTATTTCCAGCTACCGAGAAAAGAAGATATAGAAGAAGCTCGGAGCGAAATCAGAGCTTAATGATGTTTACTCCGAGTCTATTCTGAACAAGAATCGTTTCTGATTCAACGTTTTCGATGATCATCATCTCGCCTTTGCGTCGTGTCGTTGATCACATTTTTCAACGACGAGCGCGGCACGGAGTCTACAGATTGGCCAGTTAGAGACAATTTTCTCGCCGATAGCTCGTGCTGTGACAGGCTAACTAACCGACTGCATATTTCAAATTGTTTCTCGGTTGTTGCTACGACAAGCAGAGTAATGGCTAGCTGGGTCAAGTAGCGTGGCTGGCCTTTAACAGCGATAATAAAGCTCGACTTTTCACGGGCAATAAGGATCCTTCATGCAAATCCGTCGACATGTTTTTCCATCCCTTCTTTCGCCATTTCCCATTTCTTTACGACGGCATACACGCCAAAAACACTCCGTTGGCATTCGACGAATTAATCCTCGAAACGAGACACCAGGCGTTTCGCGAAAGTTTCACGGAAGGCCAAGTGGTTTGGACGTTGTTGTGAGTAATTAGAACAACGGCTGGAATTTTCGCGAAACGCTGGAATTTTTGTCGTAAATCACCGTGAAAGAAGGATCACATTCTACGTTAGGTTTCTGATGAATTACACCCTGATCAGAAATATAGAGAACACATAGGAAACAGTACGATTAAGCCTGTAGGTTTGTAACTTTTTAATTAATGAAATAAACTGCGTAATCAAAATTCTAATATTGCTGGAACATTTAATTTATTTTATCTTTTTCCTGTTGAATGTAAGTCATGTTATTATGGTAGAACGAAGCTGATTGAGTTGGTTGGTTTATTAGCTGCTTGATGTTCAAGGCAGGTTTTCATTAAAATATGCGGATGTTGGAGACGAAGAAAAGAGATGCGTATATTGCTCTTTGTGGAAAATACGTACAGTTGACTTTAAAACGAACGGTGCTCATTAGCGAATTCGTTATGTTCTAAAGCGAATCAGAAAATCTACCTTTGTGAAAAGAGAGCCTTTAAATTTGCCTATCGTCTCTGTGGAAACTTACCTTAGGCTAATTTCCATTGAAGCAGAAGGCTTTAACGAAATTAATGATCGTATTTGGTCTAAATGATACGAAATAATTAGAACAATCTTTTCCGTAAAGTATTTCGAGAAAGATAATTTCTTAAATAATACTGTTGTTCGTACACGTGATTTTTGATAATAATTTTATTTCTAAAATCGTTAAAACTCCTTCTGTTTGTTGAAACGAGATTGAGACTCGAATATAAAAATTTGAGTAGCAAGTTTAAGTATTCTCATTTATTCTTTAATTTCACCCACAAACATAATATGATATTTACTTGTTAAATTATTTAGAACGTGATACGCATCATAAAATGTAATTAAATAGCATAATAGCAAGAAATCAGAAGAATTATTTGAAACAATCTATCGCAGAATAAGAAGTTTCTGCGATATTTAAAATTAAGGAAGAATTCCTTTCCTTTCAAAAGTTTCCAAAGAAAGACACAAACTCACGATTCTCAAATTCGTATGCAAATATACTTTTACTTACAAAAAGTCTTACAAATAATTCTAGGAAAACGTGAATCTCCTTTTTGACATTCTGTTTTACACTAACAATAAGTAGAGTTTAACTTCTTCGGGTTAGATTTCACGTTACGTGCCTCGACAATCGCGAGTTGCCAAATTAATCATCGGTGTTGAAAAGTCTGAATAACTTCATTTTCAATGCATCGTGTATCGGAATGACCGATAGTCCTTGCAAGTGACTGATTTCTATGGTTCTGAAATTGCGGTTTGAATGCCGCCAGGCACTCCCGTACGTAATTTATCACGCTGCTTGACGCATTTATCGGTCTGGTGATTTAAAAGATACGAGCAACGATAGCTAATGGCTTCCGTAAAGCGGCGATTAGCCAAAGAACGATTTCGATTCCGCGAGAAATAAATCCAACTTGTTTAAAACAACGCCGCGATTAAGGGCGAAATCGAATGCAAATTCTGCCGCGTTTCGTCTTCATTCCGGTATACGTTTAACCTAATTTTGTAATCGCTGCAACTAAGTTGTAAATCCATTTCCAAGTTACTTCGATTGCATGCGAGATTTATCAGATGCTTTTATGTTAAAATAAATTAGCGTTTCGCATTTGAAGTTCAGGCGATTAAATTCGTCGCTGTAAAACTTTGCTTTATAACGATTCATTGAAACGTATACTTTTAGACCAAATTTCCTAAATACTGTAATATCTTTGTAATACTAGTACTCTGCAAAACTGTATTTTGTAGCAGCATTTTACATATTAGCTCTGACTTTGAAGATACAAAAAGCAATCAATATATCATATACAGATCATACTGCATCATATACAGATTAAAAGTGAAATGGAACAATTAAAATTTAATTAAACACTGTGATATAACAAACTTATTTCTCGTTTCAACAGAATGATGTAAAGCATCATTGTAGTAGGTGTTCCTTCCCTAGGGGAAAGTCTGACGTATTTATTATTTTATGAGAAACTGAAAGAGAAGTTTCGTGAAAAGCTCTGCAACAATAATATAATAATAAGATCGTAATATAATAATAATAAGATGAAAAGACGTAGGAATTTAAAAATCGAAGTAAGAAAGATAGAAACTGACTTGTAAATTATGAATGTAGCGATAGTTTCTCGACTCAAGTGATAGAACAGCATTAACGTTAATTAAACGTCGCCTAGTTGCGAGAATTATGGAATAAAATCACGATATTGCGTTCTATATTGAATAATAAATCAATTGTGAGAAGTAACAATTTAATATCGCTATATCAGCAGTTTATATGAATACGTTTAAGGCATCCTCCTCTTAGCTACGAAACAGATTTATTTCCGTGGCAACAATATTTTATACGTAGACCAATAAATCGTAACTAAATTGTACTACTTCCGAAAGTATAATAATTTCGTTGCTTTACAACGCGAGCGTATGGTAATTAAAACGAATAATTCATAAAATACATATATATTGAATAACGTATTTCATTCTATACGTTAAACACATATTTCGTAGGAATTATTCGAGAAATTCACTTGCGTACAGCTACGTTTGATTAATAAAACGATAGAATCTCAGTGAAGGATTTGTTTCCACAATTTTACAGACCAAACATCTAATTTTCGAAAGTTCTTGTAAAATATATTATTAATATAACATTTTTCTAAGCACTTGATCATAAATCTGCGTATAAATTTTCATCAATTTCTTTTCATTCCTGTTTTAATAGCTAAAGAAGGATACTTCCTTCTACTTTACAAATTTAAAATAATCATCTCGTACAAATTATCAGCAGATACTTTTCTTAAAACAGCAACTGCTGTAGCAAAGGTTGTCCGAAATGAACCATTCGAAAGGTTTCAAAGATTTGATAATATATCAAGCAATCTGACGTGTCCATTAATGGAGCTCCACAGAAGACCCTAATTTCCGACAGCAACGTCGTACCGCCTTTACCGCTAGCCAATCATCCCACCATCGTACTTTCCCTTTTTCAAACTTGGTTATATTGAAAAAAAAACGAACCTGTTACCCTTTTTGTAGCCCAGGAAAACCTTGCTCCCTTCTTAATAAGCATTTTATCCCTTAGTTTTTGTTTTTCGTCATTTCCCCTCTTCTTTTTTTCGAACGAACCTCATCCTCGGATCGCACCGACGAGAATATCCCCAGCTAATTTCCCCTACGACTGGGACTTTAAACGATCGGATTTGAGCTTCGAAAATTGGCTAAAAATTACAAGATATTTACCGTGAACGTATATATACAGCGCGAGGAACCATCTTAAATAGGTATATAATAAACAGACTGAGAATATTTATGCAAATTCATATTTTTATCAATATATTTAAAATTTATACTTCTATGATTATAATTAAAATTCATATTTTTATGAATATAATTAAAAGACTGATATATATATAGATAGAGAATTGTTTCAATTACTAAATATTATAATATATTTCCACACTGTGTATATTCCCTACATTTTCGAACCTTCCTATGAATTTTCCACCAAACCTATTTTATCAAATTTCGTACAACGCATCCGTAACACTTTTGCAGTAAGCAATAGTTTTTTTGCTAAGCGTTCTAATACCTTCACGAGCCACTGTATATTTTCTCCTGAATTCACTCCGTTATCAAGAATATCTGGAACGTTGTACGTCGTTCTACAAGTGGATCGTCATAGATCAAGCGATCTCGAGTAGAGTATTGTAAATGTTTCACCAACCCAATTCATCGTTATCTATCGTGGAAAGTGCACTGGGTTGTTGTTGTTACTCGACAAGTTCGCGTATTAAATTGTTCGTTTCGTGCCACTGTTTTAAGCATTACAATTTCAAACGTTACCATAAATTCTGGAAACCGTGCTACGAGATGCAGTCGCGCATTCCTTCGGGAACCATTGTACTACTCGTCTATTTTGGTACTGCGAATGCGCAGGTTGAAGTAGTATTGCCTAAGGCTTCTTTTAAATTGTTTATTTCACTGCAGCCCACTTGCACGGAATTTATAGATCGTCGTTACTCGTCAACATTTAAAACCGAACTTTCGATTATATCGCGGAGTCTCCTTAATTTTGTGGCGTGCTTAATAAAATTTAGAAAGCTGTGAAACAGCGAAATATCGCTCCTTTAGTTGGAAATTGCATTAACGAAGATAAATTGCGCATACTGTCACGAAAGACACGGCGTAACTCGTTTTGGCGAAGATGAAGTTCGATATGCGCTGAACGTGTTGTGCGTGGTTATTAACGTTACTATAGTTATTTAAATTACGTATTTTTTTACCATTTTTATTAGAAATTCAAAAGTTATAGACCTGAAATCTCCAGTTTACGATTTTGTATTAATTTCCTTCAAAGTATCCGGATGCTTATTTAGCTTACATCGACGTTACATTGTTTCAACGTTACAAGTTTCAGGTTTCTAACGTCAAAAAGATGTTTTCTAAGATGAATACAAATAAACAAAACCTGATAATTATCTTGATCAGAAAATCCTGGAAAGCATAGAGCGTGGAAAAATCGTAAGTCGTAAGGTATTACAGAGAAGTAGAACCTAAACGGAAAACGAAACGGACTTGGGAGAGAAGTGGGTCGTAGTCGTAGAACTACGGCGCAAGATCAACTTTGATCTCTGTCCATTCGTAACTGCGTCTAGCAACGGTGCACGGGATATTTTGGGAAAAAAGGTCAATCGATATCCGTACGAGATGTATTCGCTCTATATTTGAGACGTACATTTCGCGTATTTCGATTTAATGACGCCACTTGGGTCACGGAATGAAAAATCGCAGAGAAACACGATGCCAGTCGTGGAATCAAACCTTGACAGGAATAGAAGCTCGCGATCATGGTCAATCGTGATTGCCAAAATCGTATTTTCTGTCTTTTCAGATTTATTTTCAACACGATCTCTGTTTACGTCGTTGTACACAAGCTACGAAAGCGATCTGCAATTATTCATTGCGTCATGTGTTCAAGATGATTATTCCAGCTGTATTCTAATTGTTTCGTAAATATCTTGCGACTTTTAGACACATTTACGCCGAAATTATTGACGACGAGACAAATCCTGTTTCTTTTATAATCGTAGAATAACAAGAAATAAAATTCTCATTGTAAATGTCAAGCACAGTTACAAAGTCAACAAATTTCCAAATTCTCTTGCTTCGATTATTGCCGAGCATAACCGATCGATTTACGGTAAGCAAAAATTTCATCAAATTAAATGGACTTTAACCTCTAACAAGCACTCGGCGATATCACGGAGCAAAAATTTGTGCGGGATTCTGGGCGAGCGAACTTTCATCGACAAAGAGAGATCAGCGAATCGAATGTGAAAGAGAAGGGGAACACAAAAAAAAACAAAGAAAAGGGAGAAGGAGGGAGGAAACAATGAAAAAAGCAGACAGTGACCGGCAATAACTTTGATCTATTTCGATTTTCAACGTCGATGACTCCTTTTGTCCGCGAAACTGAAAATTTGGTCTTCGCCGGCGTTATGTAGGACGAGCTTTGATCGACGAGCCTTGATTTCACCGGAGATCAGAGAGACTGCTCTCGTGCGTGGCCCCGCGCTCTCTTTTCCGCCAAGCTACGCGAAAAAAGCCTCACGGGTCACGCGACTTTCGATGAAAAGCCGAAATCGACTATAGGACAGGTGCAGAGGATGCTGACCGGCACGAAAAAATATGGGCGTTCGAATTCGAGGAAATGGTGGAACCTACGGTAAAATGTTTGACCAGCTTTTACTACCCCTCTACCTATATTTTTTCTATCTTTTCTCTTTTGAAACGTTTGTTTGTCAAGAGATCGATTGATCGGCCTGAAAAAAGCACGGAATGCGAAATGCATTTTCTTTTTGTCTCGTGTGAATACGAAACTAGTACGATTACCGTCTCATTGAAATTTCCGAGGTATCGAGTATGTGTACAGACAGGTGAAACGATATAATGTAATTTATTCTTTGATAATATGCGATACCCTGTATACGTTTTTTGTAAAGTTAGAACAACGTCGTGTGTGATATGATAATTATCCTACGAAATTCAGAAATATTTGTAATTTCTACGTATTTGTTGTGTATCCTGAATGACATGTGAATTCATCTTTTTCGATAGAAGATAGTTTTCATCGATATAGCATATATGAGAATGAAAATTGTACTTTGATTACCGTAAAAATAAATTCATAATTTTCTAAAGCAAATTCTATATTCTTCTTTCCGTTGCTAAGCAACAAATTTGTTAGAAAAATAGAATCTTTTCAATCATACCGTTTCTTTATTAGGAAGGTAAAATTTTTGTAACACACAGTTCTTTTTAATTAAATTTTCACTTTTTTTTAATTAAAAAATGTGAAATTTTTCACTAGAATAAAAATAAAAAGAATTCGACATTATCAAGACGAAACAAAAGGTTAGAGGAATTAAAAATGCCCATGTTTGAATCGAACTCAACCGTAGCAACATTTATACAATAGAATTCGTGAAAAAGAGCTATCGCCTGCACGAGAGAAAGAATCGCTAGCATAATGATGACTCTTATTACAAATTTACTACGGCCACGGGAAAACGTTCTCATTTAAGCAGCTTTCCATTGTTCAGATTTGGGCTTTGAATTACGCAACCGGTGCTACGAGTAAACATACAGAGTAGATGTGTTTGCAATTTCAATTCGAAGTTTGTTGGGTCCTTTGTCACTCATCTTTGTTCCGCGAGTGTTTTTCCCCTCGCTTCGATCCTATTTTTCTTCTCGAAAAAAAGAATAAACGTACTTTACTAAAAGAACCTACGAAGCTTAAAATACCAGTTCGATTCCACTTTACATTCCATTCGATCGTATTTTCGTGGAACGTTCACAACGAGCATATTGTCGGTATGAAAAGTTATATCCGACACGCAATATGCGACACGAAATATTATCTATGTGTTAAATATGCGATTCGAATTAAGAAATAAAATCAAGTTTCACAAATTAAAGATTTTTGAAGAAGCTTTTAGACAGTTCTTTAAAAGATCTCAGCCGTGTACTTTAAATATTGCATTTATTCGAAGAGATTGAAAACGAATTTTTGATAATTAATTACACAGAACAGCGCAATCCTCGTCGATCTCATTCAACTTGTACTACGTCGTCCATATGAACGTTCTGAACATTTCGTCTCTATATAAACACACGTATGCAGGATGTTCATTTGAAAATTTCCTACAAACACTTCATATCCGAAAACGTATTAATCGTAAAAGTCTCACAATTTCACTGTAAGCAAGTTTAAATGTAAATTTTGAAAATAATTCAAAATAAGCGACTCGCAAAATAATATCTGCATCAACCAAGTTACTATCAACAAAGGTGCCTTTGAAGGAAAGCCATTTTATAAAAATTATTGTTCTTCCGTAGTCGATAAATATTAATAAGGTCCTGGGCATTGAAGCTATCTATCAAAAATTCCCATACAGCGTTATCACAAGCTGCAGACAATGCCATAAAGGGACGTAGTCGATGCTTCTCACAATTCACTCTCGAATCCGCACTAAATCCTCACGGAGCGAAGTAAGCCAAAAATAAAAGAGGAGGAAAATATATTCTGCGCGTCGTGAGAGTCGCCGCGACAGGACAGAGGATCATTTTTCGTCGTGGTACACGACACGTACGTAAGTACACGAGCACGAAGAAAAGGAAGAAAAAAAATAGGGGCGGGGAAAATATTTCTGCTCGATAAAGCAGAGCGATGCATTAATATTCAGTTTTCAATCGTCCTGCGCGCGATCCGATTGAATGCGATCCAATACGGTTTGTTCGATCGTTCCATTCAATCGTTCTATATTAATCTGGACGTTGCGTTTCTCCTAGTTGCCTGCCGGAACGAATCGCCGTAATTTACGACATCGTAAATAACATTCTTACATAGGTGAGCACAAATCAAGGAATTATTTGTTGCTGGAACTTCCATCCTACTCGTCTTCGTTCTTCCTCTTCTTCGTCGATTCAAGATATCGTGACGGCGATATAACATTTTCTTTGTAGGTAAGCACGTTCGGCCGCCAGAACGAATGGGAAAACATCTCAGCCGTTTCATCGAGACGCTTCCGACTAACTCTCTCTCGATTCAAGTCCGACCTTTTCGTGCTTCTCTTCTGGCTGAAGAGAATTAATTTATCGAACATTCGTCAAGCAATATCGTGGAAGGCCGCGACGATAGGACCGTAGAAGCAATAAGCGACAGTCTACAGAAAAAAGAGAACTGGAAAAACACAGCGAAATTATTCAGAAACGAGTACTTTTAATAAAATAGTCGAAGAGAAGAGATACGATAGGTACAGCGAAGATATCGTAGACGAGAAACGAGGAAGTCCACGTTAGTTTCTCGAAACGCGAGACAAAAGAATTTCCCGCTTTATAATTTCGATCGTAGGGATTCCTATCTCGTTTGAATGAAACTGTCATAGAATAACGAACGACGATTGTAGATATTTTTATTAGTTCTGGCAATGTAAATTTTAATCATAAAGTTATTTTGAAAATTAAATTTCTTAAAGAAAATTATATCAATGTTTTAGTTCTTTCTTTTGATAAAATTCAGTTTTATACTCCAATGCGTATTTAACGGAAAATATATCGTTGGTAAATGTCAAATCTTATTCTCATTTTCTAGATACAATCCAAACAGGAACATTCTTCTATAGTGTTGAAAAAACTGCTTCGATTAAGGCGGATAATGTTATCTAAAGCGGAAAATTACATTGGCAAAGTAATACCTGATAACAGTTAATTTAAATAACATCTATTTTAATTTTAATCTCGTAACATTTATCGTACGATAACTTAGAAAAATGAGCATAAAACGCCATGAATCGTTCAGAAACAAGCAATTTTCTTCTGACACGATCTTTTTTATCGATAAAGGTAAATAAGATTAACGAATTCAAAATGGAAGAAACATCTTGTATATTTTATGAGAAACCAGAAGTTGACGAGTATGCTGTACCGCAATGTTCAATTTGTTGGAGACTACGAGGAACCTCACGTTTCTCAAGGCATTTCGTCGAACAATCTGTATTGCATCGATGTCGAATTCTTAATTAGTTGGCATTGTTTGCTTAGTTAGTGGCCTGGAATAGATGGGTAGTAGTAGGAACGAAGATTGCTTATCGTCAGCAATCTGCTAATGGGAACAACGAACTAAAACATCAACTTAGGTGAAAGACATTCACTGTTTATTAGCAGTATAATACACAAGTACTTTGTTAGTTCAAAATGTTTCAAAATATTTCATATAAAACGTACGACGTAATTTTATTTCAAGATTTTTGTGAATTAAATATCTCATCTCTTAAATTATATTTCGAAACGTATTAATAATAATTATATCGATACGTAAGTATCAATAATTTTGTGACAAAGTACACAAGTCAAGTTTTTAGTGTTTTTGGTCAGTCAGATATACAAACTTCTATAGGTGCATGTAGAGTTTTGTAACTGACTGTAAATGTATGTATACTGCACAAACGTGAACCATATGCACATACGTACGATTATTCGGGTAGACTGGTACCAGAAAATGGCACATAAACTAGGTAATTATATCTTTTTCCGTAGGCGGTACTAAAGCGTGATGTAATAAAAACGGCTGGTGATAATAAATTCTTTTTCTCTAAGCTTCCTTGGTGCAGCCAGGTAATAAAAGCGCGCTCGGTAAAATAAGACGTAAAACGGATAATGGCACTTGTTACGGTGCGTATTTCGGTATTTAATAGGGCGTATTGCGTGGAAATACAATACACCGAGTTTCTTCGCCGTGGCTTCGATTTGCAACGTTTTACAGGCGGTTTTGCAACTATTACGATCAAACTTTGTAACAGATTATGTGGAAGCGGACGTGTTACGATGCAGAAGATAACCAGGAATACGAGATGAAAGTTTGTTTAAAACGTTCTTCCTTGTTAAATATGTCGTTCTACTAAATGCGTTATGGAAATATGGCCGATGAAAGATAACCACAAGTTGAGGAAGATAACCACAAATGGCGAGATAGCAATTTCCTTGTATTACGTTAGAAATGATCATGTTCTTTAAGAAATGTTTCTCGTCATAAAAAATTCAAAATAACAATGTACCGAACTTTTCGAATAATCCAATATGCAAATTTTCAGATTGGTTTCAAATTTTACTAATATATCGGATGAAAAATAATCGCGCCTTATAGCAATGTTACTGAATTTTCAAAATGTTTTAACACACGCAATATACATATACTTAAGAGTTCTGTCTGGTAAGTGTTCAAATCTTTTTGTAAACCAACGTATATAAATTATTTGTCCATGAAAAGTTTCATATAAACGTAAATGACGTACGAAGTTCATATCGTCGAACAGACTATTATGTTTGCGCTTTTATATTCCAAGTGCACTATAATATTTGTGTCAAAGGAAAGCAAAGTTCACGCATTGAAAGCACGGTTTCTTCTCTAAAATCGATTCACGAAAGAGACGGTGAGCTCCGCAATTTTGTCTTTTTTTGGCATTGTTACAATAGCATATAGATTACGGGGTCGTCAGGAAATTGCAGACCGCGCTGGTAAGGCGGCCATTATTTAGAATCATCGAGCCGAACCATCAGAATGCTTGGAAAGATGAATACCGAAGTACACGCAGCCTTTCATCGCGATTCGCAACAAATGTATCGTGAATTTCCGGTCTCACAATACAAATTTGTCAAAGAACTTCGTGTTTCTTACGTTGCTTCCAAATAATCAACGAATCGTTTAGCGTCGTTATCTTTTACATTTATTTAGCGGCATTTAATTGTCACTTCCATCTTTTGTATAACAATAGCAAGCTTTCTTGTAATAAATATTCAAATTTCTCAGCCTGATCTTGCTGTTGAATTGCATAAAAAAATAAATAAAAAAAAGTAAAAAATAGAAACTCATCTTGCAATGAGAACGTTAATGTTTTAACGGTAATATAATCATTTTTTATTAAACATAAATTTAGAGTAAATATATAACACATTTTCAGAATGGTTTCAAATTTGATCGACATAACTAACTGAAATTTCAACAAGTTTCATATAACATGCATAATACATTCATATAAATTTTGTATAATAAATTTCAGTCATTGTATGATCAAGTTATAAAATAGGTGAACGCACATCTTTTGTTGATCGTGTTTAGTTCATTTAGCGAACACAATTAATTCTTTCAATGAACACTCAGACGAACAGTACTGTATAAGGACTTATATCATTCCATTGGAAAATGGTATGACGCATGGTGTGACGTTATGTTCGAGAAACACCTCGTATATCGATGAGGAGAAGGAATTCCGACGCTAGCTGCTCTTTGGCCAGAGCAGAGGCGGATGTTTCGTCATTATACGCCACGAAGTAACGCGAAAGCGTGTGTTAGAAGTTGGTACGACCTGAGTTCTCGATCAATCCCGGTCGACGATCGTTTTGAACGACGATTTACTGGGCACCGTGCACTTCCGCTATGCTTACAATGGCCGCTTTGACGACCACGTCAAGGAGAGTGATAACCATCGGTATCGGTGTTAATGGTTTTCGCGGTAGTGATACGGTGATTCGAGCAGAGAATTCTAGCTTGTATCGTGGCTGATGCGAGTGTAAACATGACACGGGGATCAATTTATTCACTGATGAGGCGGAAAGATGGGTTTGATGAATGAGACTGTTGATTTCCATGAAGTACGCAGATGTTGATTTGTGAGGAATGCGATATACGGTGCTGAATGATTTGTTTGCTATCAGCTTTGGATCGGTACGTAGATCGGTCCATTCATGACTCTTCTTTAATCAGCTTTTAACTCTTTAGTGTTAATCTATTTCATACGTCAAGCATATGTTTCGACGTAAAATGCCAAGTAAAACATATTGTGAGTTTAAGATAATATAAATCTATTTCTTGTTGACCACTGTGTATATAGAGACTCGAATGATATTAAACGATATTTTAACTTAATCGTACTTGAAGCAGTTAAATCTTCGACAGTGCCTTTGAATCACCAATTATCAATTTCTATGATCTCAAAGCAGAATCTTTACACCTTCTCATAATTTACAATACCTGCACCAGCGTTCTCAGACTAAGGAATATAAATTCCAAAGATGCAAATAATCCCAAAAATCAAGTATACTCGCCTATACAGCTACAACGCGAGCGAAACAATCTGCAAGAGCTTCATACTAGTTTCGAAACCACTACACGTAACATGGCCCGTGTAATTCCAAAAAGAAAATTTTATTTCAAGCTTCTTTGCCCAGAAAAGTTTTCCAACCAGTACATCCCAGTGTGTACGTATATTTTTTTTTTTTTTTTAGAAGAGAAACTCCGATACATGTCTGGTAACTTTTTATCGTCACGATAAATCTAACACGTTGCGATACCACTAGAACACCCGGTATTCGCACCTCGAGATTCACGAAGACCATCGAAACACCGAGGTTTGATGTCGTTAACTAAGTCGTACTCGAGTTGATTATAATGACCCGGCTTCAAAGCGGTACCCAGGGGGCCTAGGTCATCACGACACCAGACTCGACGCAGCTGTTGAGGTAGCCAACTCAAAGGAGTACATCCCTTTATGGCATCCTACCATCTTTCCACACTGTCAGTTATATCGTTCTTATTCCCGTACAAGTGTGCCACAAGCATAGCGATGCGTTCTGTTTCTGTGTCGACGAGATATGCATCACACAGAAGATGCTAGTTAAGCGGTGATTAAGTGCACTTCGACTGTTTGCATTCACATGCAGGATTCTGACTCGCGAACTTTGCTCCAAGACGGTTGTTAAACTCTAATTTTCAGTTTGAATTTTGTGTCACCTACTGCCAGTTCCCTGACACTATTTCCAACCGTACAATGCCATTAGTATGAGTCTAACTATACTTGTTCGTACAAGGTGTCCCGGAATCATAGTGTTAACGACAAGGGGATGAGTCTATGTTAAAGAATGAATTGAAAATATAGAACGAAATTTGTATTGCTTCGTTCTCGATAAAATCGGATTTGAAAGAACGTTTAGCGTATGCTAATTCTCGTACGTTCGTAGGTCCGTATTGATCTGGTAGAAATGGCAGCAGATTTATCTAGCCTAAATTTAGATATAGTCTTTTGCCGCGTTAAAACTTTCGAATTCTAGAATCCTAATTCGTTATGTGTCCATAAAGAAAAATGCGAAAACATCTAATAGAAAATAGAAAATAGAAAACATTTTTCAACAATAATTTAAAAACGAACTTACATCTAGGAGTACTGCGTTCACCTTTAATGAGGGAGGATACGTTTTACTCACCTGAAACAAAGAGAAAAAAATAAATAGATATGAGTAAAATTGTGTCTTTTTAATTGTATTCGTATTAATTTTGTATTTGGGAACCAGACTAAACCAGGTTCATTTTTTCTAGAAATTGATATACTTGGAACAGCGAAACCTAAATTCCTTCGTTTCTCAAATTCTATTCTAAATGAACCAAATCTCATCTGGTTACATGTTTGAATGGTCAATTTTTAAAAAATTGCTCCCTGTCTTCTTTCTTTTTTCCCATTTCTACCGAAATTTGTCATAATTTAAAATATGAAAAGATTTTGTTCCAACCCTGTTCCATGGATTAATCGTCATACAAAAATATTTTTCATCCTAGAAAGCAAAATATGACATTAAATTAAAGTAAATGCATCGATGTGTAATTTATAGATGTAAAAATAAAATACACGCGATACCAAGAGCAAAGAAATAATAAATGTTAATATCTGTACGAACGTATATATTTTAATTTCCAGGTAACTAATCAATTTAATATTTAATTTTCAAGAAACTGGCCTATATATAACGTTTCATCAACTTCAATTTATTACGAATAACGATAGCACACGCTGATCTTCCACTTTGTGCGATCAGATTCCTCGTTATGAATGTTTACATTCGATGGATCGATGTGCTTACAATCAAGTAGCGTCCATGAAATATTCCAACGTAAAGGATCGAGATAAATATTTGCCAGATAGAAATTCAGCCCGCCATACGATGAGTTACCCAGATATCGGAATATTGGGAACTGTTCTCAAAATAGCAATATGATGCTTCTTCAATATTCTCGCCAAACAAACATAGATTTTATGGATTTTGACCAAAAACCGTAGATCGTCATTTTGCTCATTATATCTGACGCTTTTGGATCCTAATCATTTAAAATTCATCGTCATCCATTTTCTATTTTAACCACCGATATGACTTTCATTTTCGAGTTTTAAACTCTGACTTTTTCGATTAAGTACAATTTTTTATAACGTCGCTGGGTTTTAAAACAGCATTAATTTAGAAAGTTATTATATTTGCAGTTTCAGGAAGAAAATGGATTTTAGATCGATATTTATTCGAGAATCGATTTTTATTTTATTTCACAGCAAAAAATTCAATAAAGTGGAATTAATTTTTTGTGAAAATAAATACCGAGAAGATTGATGCATTGTTGTATTCACTCTGTATATTTTTACACACTGAAGTTTCATATAAATACACGAATATCTGCAGCGTAACAACAGCATGAACGTTATGAACAGTAATAACGTCGATACTTATTTTAAACATTTTAAAGTAACCAATTTCACAGGATGAAAAGATTGTCTACGACATTACATATAATATAATCGAGATTTCGAGAATTTTGCTTTGAAATAACGCGACCGTGGAAGGGAAAAAGCTAGATCTGAATTCGAGACTTTCTAGAACTAGAAGAAGAACTACAAGGGGAGCAGAGAAAAATTTAGGAGTCCACTTGGAACCATGATCTCTATTGGTCAAAATGAAGGTTGAAACACGGTTCTTTTTGACGATGCACTTGAAGATCAAAGGGCTGACTCGTCCTCCTATAATCCTTTTCCGACGAAGCTGTATCGACTCCTGAATCGATGCTCCTCAAGCGAGCACTTCTTATTCAATAATCTATTCACTCATCGTCCGTGTTCGCAAGCACCACTAGCCTGCACTCTCATGCGTCTTAATGATACTTGAGTAGTTCAGTATCCTATTTCCCTGGTATACTCGTAAAATCTAATAAGGAGTTACCGCGAAATCGCTAGACTTTGCTCGAAATTTCAATTTTTTCATTTATGATCTTTGTTAATTCAAGATATTTTCCGCGTGCAAATTTATATCTTTATAAACGTAATTGAAAAAATGGAATCTAAATGGAGACTTGTTTCACTTAGTAAATATTACAACGGGTATTATATTTTGCATTCCGTACATTTTACAGAATATATTTTCATTATATTAGCAATATATTTTTATCTCAGTAAATAAGTCCTTTTTTTTAACAGAAAAAGTGAAATCCTTAAAATTTTATTTTCTCCAATCAATTTTATTTTTTGTGCTATTTTGTTCTACCGTCCTTCAGGATCCATATATCCAATTTATCGGGATTAAGTGCACAACATAATAAAAATATAATACACAAAGTTTCCACCGACGTGAACAATCTCGTTCCATAAAAGAATATAAAGTCAATCTTTCGACCAGCCAATCAAGATCTGCGCGCCAACTCTTAAACGAATGCACTCCACGGTCAAATTATCGAAGCTTTAATTATCTTTTGCAAGAAAGGAACAAGCGGAATCGATAATTTTAATTAACAACGTGGAACATCGGTAATTAAACGACTCTCGGATGGATTATAAAAATGAATTTCGAACATCGCGTTTGGGTCGTACAAAGAACCAGTCTTTCGTTCTTCGTAATCGACTACGAGTAAGGACTTCCTCTCCCTGTGTCTGCTGAATTATTCACTCGATCCGATTCTGGGTGACGTTTAATGGATTCTGATCGACCCATGCGATACTTGAATCTATCGCCATCCCTCGTGACTAAATGCTCGCGAGCAATTAACCAGCCGGCAATTAATTCGGTCGTTCGATTGACCGCTGCTGCGCGGTTTGAAATTTCGCGCGTATTGGCAACCGCCAATTCCGCGCGGTTTTCCTATCACGTGTGTTATTGAATTTACCGCGAAAGAAATGGTGAAAGAAAACTCATGACGGTAATCGCGAAAATATTCGAAAATTTGGAGATATCTCACGAATACATTGTACGTGTTGCAGGTATTAGGTCGTCCGAAAAGTTTTTTTTGTTTTATAAGGAAATAATGGAGGCACAACATTTTCCGTTTTATATTACTTTATCGAATTACGTATGATCCATTTTGTTCTATCAAAATAAAGATCGCAACGTTCGACAGATTAGGTTTCATGTTTAATATAAAGATGCATCGTTGTAACAGACGTGTCTGTAAAAGAAAGACACTTTTCGGACAACCTAATAGAACAAGGGATTTTGAAATTTTGTTACTTGACTGCAGGTTTTTATGGAGATTTGTATTTTTATGGACACAATTAATCTAAGCAGAGATTTATCTTGCTTGCTAAGTATTATGAAGACTACTATACTTTGGATACTTTATATTCTTTCTGCACGTTATAATTGCATATTATGATCGCATGTTATATTCTGCGTTTACGTAATTCGTTTTTTAGGTAATAGGAATAGTTTATATAATAGAAAATTACGTTCAAATAAATAGATTCAACCTGTGACAGTTCATTTAATTGAGCACAAATTAAAATTCGTATTGTAAGCATATATAAAAAAAGATTTATCGTTTGAAACCTAATAGATAAAATAATTCATCTGGTAGGGAAAAATTCTTGAATTCCAACTATTAATCGAGGTTTATGCATTTAAGCCATGTTCGTTTGTCCTGGAAGTTAATTGCAATTGCAATTGCAGCTGGCGAAACGTTGAAATACGAAAATCGGGCGCGGCTTAAACTCTAAAGCGTCGATTAATAATTCGAACAATTCAAGCTGTGAAAGCCTCAAAACTCACATGGTTGAATTCATTTACACTAATAATAGAAGTTCACCTGGATTAATTGGTTCCTATTGCTCGAGTAAATTATACATTCATTTATAAGTAATTACAAAATTAAAGTATTAAGAATTAAAACCAAAAAACTTCTACTTCTGTATATAAAGATAATATACGAAGTTGGAAACACGAGATAAAATTTCTTATTTTGAATATAAACGAGGATAACGTGGCATACGTTTTTTAAGCACGAAAAGTCATTTTCTCCTAAGCAAAAGGAAGGGGAAAAGACGAATGTTGGTAAAAGCAAAGCAGAAACCGCCGGGGATCGAATATCCCACGAGCCGTACCTGTCTCGTCGAGCTTAAAACTTTCATATCTTTTTTGCACGTTCTTGTTTTGGCGTGCACAAACGCAGCATAGGAATACATTTTTGGTAGGTGAATTTTTCTCTAATCTTGGATATATGTTATATACGTATGGTAATATCAAAGCATTTCATGCGTGTTGTACAAGATAGCATGAAAAATTTGTTCTCTTCCAATACACAGAAAAACTGGTTCAACGTTATAATTCGATGTTGCCAATAAAATACACCAATGAAATTGAATGCTGCTTAATTTCTTTTACAACGATGCTATTACAATTTTTTGTGTTTTACTAATATACATCTGTAGCGGTACACGTATTATTGTGCCTTGGAATACCAACGTTGTTTTGGTTTGCTAGGTTCGAAGGTAAACAAACTCCGGACAAAATATTATCGCTGTTATTTGTAATCGTCAACCGGAGTTACATTTGAACTTTTTACAATAACACCGGTTGATAAAAATAGACGAACGTGCTCTCTAGGAGAGTCTGTATAGCGAGTTATTATAGCGAGTTATATAGTCGAATAGCGAGCGTATAGTTGAACAGTAGCGTTGAGCGAGCGACGAATACGGCAAGCACACACTACCTCTATACTTATACTTAGAGTGATTTTAATATACACTGACTATTGCAATTTTATCACTCGTCCCTTTATTAAACAAAGCACCTTACATCCAATGTATTTATTTAAGTGTGTACTCGATATTCAATATTTCGAGATTCTTTCATTTTTTTCTCGTTTATTCACATAAATAGTAATATATTTTAGTACAATATATCGATACGGTATTGTGCTTAAACTTACGCATACCCGATAACAAAAACATTTACGTTGTAACGTTTATTATAGAGAATTCATTTGCTGAATAAATTATTTACTCAAATATACAGGAAACACGTTCTTCTCGCTATTTTACTGCTTTTTGTAAAGAGTTTTACAAGAATTGATACAATGTATATAGTTTAAATATATTCGGGATTAAACTAAACAGTAAAATAATGGATAAAAGTTGCATAAATATGATATTATAGAGCAAGAAATAAAACAAGCTTACGTATATTATTTTATCACAAAAAGTGGTACTCGACTTACAGGTATATCTATTGGATTTCATAAAGTTGTTTTATATATTGTCTGAACTAACAATGATAATCTTTTTATGAGTGTCTTTCTTTTTTATTTCGATAAATTTTACAATCAATTCTCATTGAGAATTATAAGTAAATTTTTCTGGCCTGGTACTACGTAGTGTTTAATAAATGTTTATCGTGTGCTTGATTGTAGGTGAATCTAGTGCTTAAATCTGAAGGGTAATATCTTTTTAGCCTGCGGATCTGATCCGTCGTGTCAGGTAATTGACTATAATAACAATCACTATAACTAGTGAGTTTTGGTGGTTGTTAACTCTTATGTTATATCTATTACTGAATTTGGATATTTCTTCTTTGACTGTGGGTATCTCGAGGTCGCGATGTATTTTTTCTTTGGTAACATACCAAGGTGCATACCAAGGATCTTAAAGTTTTTATGAGTGTAACAGAACGAAATGTATGTTTGCAATAAATATCTTCTAACATCTATCTACGTTCTTAGATTCGTTTCAAATTTTACCAATATGATCATGACATTTGTATCTCATTACAGTGATAATGAAAAATATTTTGTATAACACACATAGTACATATATTCATAAAAGGTCATAGGTTAAATAGTAGATGAAATAAATTTCTATTTACATAGGTTTCATTTCATTAATTATGTTCATAAAAATATAAAAATGCATAAAAATTCGCAGTTTACTAATGGAGTATCTACGTAGGTAGCATGAATGAACAATTTCATAGAAGATGAATTTCTTCAGTTTGACGTCAGAGAATTTCGCGTGTAACTATAGTGACTATAAAGAGTAAAATTATTGTAATTCGGTAATTTCGTACTTAAATTATATTTTGCCAGAGATAAGAAAGTGTTGAGATAATTGTAAACGCTAGTGTACATAATAGTTGTCAGTGTACTTTCACGTGACTAGATTTTCATCGTGGCACCCGTGTACGTGCTTGGTGAAGCGACGAATTTTTCGACCGGCTACCCGCCACCCCTTTTATTATTAATTCTGCCGCTCGCCCTTGGATTTCACGGATTTACGAGGTTCGTGCGTGCCGGAAAGTATCTTCGAAATAGCCCCGTTCCTCTAAGCCACCGTATTCCTTTCTGCATCCCGGAAACTTGAAAATAAACAGAGGATGTACTCTGCAGCGTGGCACGAAAGGATGAAACAAATTCTTCGCTTCGGGCCTCGTGAAGAAAGAATTAGGGAAGATCATGCATGTTCAGGTATTTCAAATACATTGAAGTCTACTTTGTGTAAATGGTACAATTGTTATATTTTTATCGCTTCGCTATGCTATCGCGGAGAACGAAACATTTGTCAACAAAATTTTATTCTCAAAGATAGACCCTAGCCAAGCTCAACATCGTCCCTCTAATGATCTTGCAATCAACGCGACGTTAAAAACATAAGAAAGGAAAAGAAGAAATATTAGTTTTCTTTAATCTCCATGTTTCTAATTCGTGTAATCATCTCTTTAGAGAGTGGAGAAAATATTGTGACAAGTAGAAAATTCTTGTTAAATTGAAACTGTTTTTTATAGGACGTGTGAATCTATCGTTGATCTAAGATGAACTAAGATCTTTGAATTTAAGAGATTTCTAGGAAAAGGGAATACGTTCGTATGTCATACGAGAAAGCGCGTTGACGTTTAAAGTTACTTCGCTCTGAATTCACCGAAAATTAATTGCGAGTATTTTCTCCAATTGTTGTGCATCGTACAGAGAACACAGAAGTTGACTCAGCGTCGAACATTGAGTGCAATTACTTCCAGAAGGAACTCAACGTCGAAGGCGTACAACCTCGAGTGAGCATCTGTATCGCTCATTACGCCACAGCATTGTTCATCCCCTTCAACAATTAAAGCGAACCATCCATTGGAAAAAAATAGGTGAAACTACTTAAAAACGGTGTACTCGATGTTCGTTTGGTTGAAATAAAAAAAAGAACAATACGGTTGAAATCGAGCGAACTGAACAAGTAATTTCGTAATTCCGTCGAAACCGAAAAATTAATAACAGAAAACATAAGATTCGTGAAAATTTAGAATTTATACATTGCCTGCCTGAAGAATTAAAAAATGGCTATTCGATTACATAAAAGATGAATGTCTGCAGAAAAAATGAATTATAAATGCCAAATAGAATACGTATTTTCTTCCTTTTTAATGTCAGTAACACCGTTCAAGAAGACCCAGTAATGATACTTTTTACTGTCCAATAAGAATATTTATGGAAGCTGCGAATACTTGTAGGCGGATGCAAATATGGAAATTAAATTAGCTTTCATACCGAAAGAGAAGAGAGACGCGATAAATTAATCGCTACAAAGCCTTTGATAAGGTCTAGCTTGCGGGAGGCCATCGTTTTCTTTACAACACTCCGGAACCGTGTGGTTCTAAGGTAAAAACTTTCTTCGTGCCTTTATTTAACGCGAACGCTTCCTTTTCTACCTTTTGTGGATTCTACAACACTTTGTACGAAACGAACAAGGGCTGCAGATAATTTCATGCCACCACCGACTAATTTTTTCGAATTTTTGTTAATCGATCGAAGAGAAGAATGAAAATAGGAATAGAATATTTATGTACGTTTTGTTCTTACGTGTCCTCCATTTATATTAATTGTACTATGAGTAGAGTATAATAATTCAAGTAATTTTTTACCAGTAATATTAAATAAACTTAATACTTGCTATTAATAGTAATTTTTTAATTGCAAAACTTAAAAAAAAGGTTGCAATGATTTTTAACAGATGAACTTCGGTATTTTCTTTTGCGTGTCAGTTTTGATATTAATTCTTTAACCTATAGATTTGTATGATAATATGTTAACGATTAATTTAGACCATTACATTTGTTTATGCTGATTAAATGTTTTAACCTTACACTCAAGTTTATTGAACAAACAGATGTTGAACACGAACTGTTTTATTAATCGTATATATTTGTTAAATATAACCGGGATATACATATTTAACGAAACGAGATATAATTGCAATCGTTACGGTAGTCGTTGCGTTGCATTTTAATGACAACGAATCAAAAACGAGAAATTTCAATTAAATTTTTAATGAAGTCGCAACGACTGAAACGCCAAAGTTACCGTAAAATATCGTTGATTTTCAATCACATAAACAAGTTGCAATAACGTTCACGTTGATTTTGTCATTGTATAACTAGGTAGAATATAGAGATCCTTGTTTCCATGCATAATTCAATTTAAGAAAGAAAGAAAAATGTATACTCAATGCAATTATCGTACAATTTAAACGATTAATATTCATATACTTTAATTTTAAAGTAAAATTTCGTGAATTTTGAATATATATATATTTACATTGTTAACAAACAATATTATCTCGTACGATGGTATTAACTATTAATATCAAATTAGTCGATATACATCTTCAAAAATATCCATCGTGTTTAAAATGCAACTATTAATAAATAACTTTCTGTTTTAATTGGCAATTAAATAAAGAACGAATAATTTGATTTAATGCATATAACATATTTTATATATAGTGATAATGTTCGATATTCCATTTGGTATTATTTAAAATGACGTGTGAATAATCTAAATTCCGTGTATCCATTCGTCGCGCTCATCGTCACGAATATTATAAGGACAATCATTCGACAAGTTCACTGGGGAATCGTTGGAGTTCGGTTCGACGTCCACACGGGGAAACTTGGGAAACTTGTCTGTACGCAGGACGAGAGTAGGAATGTTGGAATATCAGGATGACGTGGAAAGCCCCGAGGCTCGAGAATACCGCGATACCGGATTTACGAGACGCCTCGATGGATTTCTCAGCTATGATCAACGTCGTGTGCCTTGGACGAGGCATGGATCTTGTACGATCTCCCGTTTCCATCGCGATTCTCGATTACGGCTTACTTCGAACCATTGATGTGTGCAACCACTTACGCAGATTGGTTTCCTTGTACGTATCACGATTCGGAATAAAGAAATCAACGCGCTTTGTCTTGTTTATTAATATCGTGGCAATAATAGGACTTTGTGATGTAAAGAACGTTTGAGAATAGATAGACGAAGAATGAATATTAGACGATATAGATATATAGACGAGATATAGATATATAGATATATAGATAGACGAGAATGAATACGAAGACATAAGAATGAATATTTGATATACGAGCTACCAGAGGCCACGTTAATTCATCCCATACATTGAAAATGTACGGAAAAATGTGTCGAATGCTGCAATTTGTTAAGAATTTTCGTGAAATTTCCGCTCATTTGTGTCATCTTGCAACGAATTATTAATCACGAATTCGGATAACAAAATTGGAAAGCTTACAAAAAGCGCATTTAATCTGGAGTTATTTAGCTTCTGAGAGGCACACGAAACGATATCTTAAAATCGATACATGTATGTAGTAAGCGTATGAATTCAACGTCTTTTTCGATCAAACGTCGAATATCCATTACACTCCCTGTATTTTTGACAAAAATCTTACTGTTTACGTTTGGAATTGAACGATCGGCACATGATTTGCGCAGCGTGTTACAAAAATCTTTTTCGATGGAAAAAAAATATTACATGTATATAAAAATATAACATGTATGATTCGACGTAGTCCTGTTTGACAAAGAAAATCAACAAAAATCAAGAGTGCAGTGGACGTCAGCATTATTCCGATCGCCGCGTTTTCAACTTCCTGCTACGAGATTCCGGCTAAATAAATTCAAATACGTTCGCCGCGGCCGAATGTACCGGATGAAATGAATTCGACCAAACTATCTCCAAACTGTGCCGGTCCCGATTAATTCCGGCGATTCACGATCTCCTTAGCGCACAATGCCTTCGAATATCGATTAAAAGTTTCGCAGTTTGCACTGGAGAATTTGGACGTCCACGCACAACAGTCTCGCCGGAAGTTACGTAAGGAGGCTCTATGAGCATCCCAAGGATAATTTCGATTGTAATGGTTGTTGTTTGTAAGAACTGGATTCATTTGTGATTTGTTCGCGAAAGAATTAAATATTTTATTATAATGAGTTATCGTATGAGATATTATTATCCAACCTTTAATGACAAAAAATATTAATAAACAATAAATATTAATAAAACTTTTAGTGCTTTATATAATACAATAATTTAATGTAATTTTACAATTCAATATTTCATATACAAAGTGTATCAGCTCACGGAGGCCACCTAAATTGTATATCCTCCGTTTTTAATGACACGAAACATATTCGTGGCACTTTATTGTGTCACATAACGGTATTATTATCAAACATTTAATTACAAGAAAAAAAGAAAAATTTTATTCTTGTACAGGCTTAACCTTTCTAGTAAATTCTCATTAAATGGATTGAACTGAATAGACATTGGATTTTTAAAATTCTTTCGTCTTCGATATAAAAAATCTGAAGACGAGCGATCGAAACTATTACAGTCACAAAACTGCACAACTACCATACGATACAGAGAATGAAAATGTCAAAAACTCTATGAACTTTCCAACTTTCCGAACGTTTCCCAATATAAGTGAAAGAAGAAGACAGAAAACAATTTTCATCGAACCAGAAACAAACGAACAATCAACAAAGAAAATGGTACCTTGTGCTTGGTGCGATGACGATGATAATGGTTGGGCCTTGGATGCTCGACAACGACGTGTTCGGAGGTGGTGGGCCCGAGGGTGGGGGTGTTCACCCGGGGTGTACGGGAATGATGACGGGTGGTCTGCGACGACTGCTGTTGACTCCTCTTCGGCGACTGTTGCTGTTGTTGCTGGTCTCTGTGTGCCTCGTGGCATCGACACACCGCCGACCCGCCGCCACCTCCCGCTGTCCCTCCGCCCCCTCCGAAGGAACCACCCCCGCTTAGAGCCGCCGCAGTCAGCTTGCTGGCGTAATAATACATCGCGCACATTTATCCGGCGAGAACTTAACACCACGGCCTGCACGCCACCTCACTGCTGTCATCACTGACGTTAGCGATGACGGTCGACCGTGCTTAACGCGCTGCTTTAAGGGTCCGGCCTTCGCCAGTTGATTATACGCGAGTAAACGAGAGTTGTGCTTCGATGTTTACTCGATTGATCGTATGAACATCATTGGTCACTGTCCACTTTATTTCTTCTTTATTTATGTATTTCTTATTTATGTTCTCTGGTTCGCTTGTTATAACTTATAAATCAGAGAAGTTATGCTTTCTCCTCTCCCGATTCTTTATTATACTTTTCTGAAGATTTATATATTTGTACGGAATGAAATCGTTCCAAGAATTCGTTTCAAGCTTCTCTGTTGCTCAATGTTTGTATCGTGGACGAGAGATGAAATTCGTAGAAAATCCTCGATAGATTCTAGGTATACCGAGCTCGAATAAGGCACTTGCCACTTTGTTTCGCAGTAGTTTAGGAGCTTTCTCGTGGACGTTTCGTTGTGCGGCTCCCCGTTGGATCTGTAGGTAAAGCGACGAATTTGATCCATGTTTCGGGACTCGTGACACGTTATTGAATAGAGATTTCCGTGTATGTAGATGAATGGATTCATCGGCAGGAATACTCTTTGTCACGGAAGTGGATCTACGTTTGTTAAAAAGTTACGTTGCTCGCTAATAAATTCTAGATACAGCGTTAAGCCATTGGGAGATACGAAACACAGGCTGATGCGATTATAAACGAACACTTTCAACGTTTCGCGCGTACGAGTTTACTCTCTCGCGACCGAGACTCGACTGAAAAGCGTACTTGCGTTGGATTTCGTGTAAACAATCATAGAACGAACGCGTTTCGTGGAAAGTTACGCTACTCGAATTACCTACTAACGTGTTTACATTGTTATTCGTACTTGTATCGTGCTGTTCATGATAAACACGTTGCACGGATATGTATGCAAGGTCGCATAAAATTTTATTTGAATAACAGATAACGCATAAAAATGAAAATTTATTCCTGTAAGAATTTATCCGAATAAAAATTTATTCGAATAAGAACTTATTCGTATCGGAATTTATTTGAACAAAAATTTATTTATGTTCTGTTTTTTATATCACAGATAAACGAGGTAATAACAGATACATACTAGACCAAGCGTAAGGTTTATTTTTAAGTTTCATCGTTTACTTGTTGTCATATTGACTTTTTCAATTAACTATAAATGTTACATCAAAAAGATTGTTACTTATTGAAATTCTTGCAATTAATCGTTGTAATTCTCGTTTAAATAATATCTTAACGGTGTCTTTAAACGATGCATGCGTATTGTTTTAAATAGTTAAATTATAATATTTGTGTTTAATATTTCTAAGTATCTTAACTTTACATTCCAGAAACGTGACATGTCGTTAGTTAGAAATACTAAAACCTTTACTTTCAAGCGCAAGAACTGTACGGATGCTACTTAAACTTTTTTAACAACGCAATTGTGAAACTCTCCTTCGGGATAATATGAACTGGTCTGCTACCAGTCCACTTTTGCACGTAATTTAACACCAGGGAACGAAGTCGGGTTATTTTCACTCTATAAATAAGTCAACCAAAGTTATTATTTTCGTTAACAAGTATAGTTATTCGCAAGGTTTTAGCTAGAGAAATAAATAGCTAAAGAAAATAACTGCTTCTTTGTCTCGTTCACAATAATAACGATAATTGTATTTTTCTAACGTTAAAAAATATTTCGAGTCTCAGCAAAATATTGAAAGATTCTTACGCGTGACTTCTAGTTTTAATCGCACGCGAAGTACCTTTTGAAGACATAAAGAGAATTGTCTTTGCTAAAACGAAAGAAAACAATTGAAATATGAAAATTCGAGATTCGCGAGAGAGTTAAGAAAAAGTGTGCAGAAAAGGAAACTTCGGTATTTTAACCGTTAGACATCTCGTAAATCTTCAGAAACTCGTTCCCCTGTAACTGAAATATTATCTAGTACTTCCATCTGTTGTATTTACTCCAGTTGTCCATAAACCGAAAAGAGAGCAACTGCTTGTATCGTATTCGTTCGGGTCGTTGATATCGATCGTGCGAAAAAGGAGTATTGTTTATGACGTACATGTCCACCACATGTATGGATCTCTATTTACAGGGCTTGTCTATACATATATCAAGCGACGGAAAGGTTCACTGTTAAAATCCTCGTAAATATTCTTCTCCATAAAAGTCGAACGAATTGCAAACGCACAAAGCGGCGCGGCATTAAAACGCCGCTCGGAAATCCAACCGGTTGTCTATGATCTGTCTTTCACAGTAAATATCTCGTGGACTGCCTAAAAAATGTGATCGAATGAAACGTCAATGAAAGGAGAATTCGCGCGGTACGAAACCATCGAACGCGTGTTTGATTTGGAGATGGTACGCCAGATATACGGTGTATAAAGTATACATTCTCCTGTCCTAAATACACGAAATTACGCAAAGTGTTTATAATATTGAGAGAATCGATGTTAAAGTATTGTAGAATAGCAACACAACCTAGGGGAAAATTGTATAGAACCGTGTACTTCAGATTTTAAGTATAGCTGGCTTGAAATAATTGAGAATATTTCAAAATATCAGGCTAAATTATGCTACTTTTGAAGGTAAATAAGAATAAAAATATGTAGCGGCACATAAGTCATAGGACGATTCGAATCGAGAGTGACGTATGTTGTTGTGCCTCGGAGTATCAACGCCGTTTCGGTTTACAAGATTTAAAGATAACGAACTCGGGACAAAACTATATTGCCGTTATGTGTAATCATTTTTTACCAATGTAAACCAACAACCAATATAAATAGACAAACATCCTCTCTAAGACCAGTCTAGCAAGATAATAGAATCGAATAGCTGAACAGTTAACGAGTAACATTGAGCGAGCGACGTATACACTATCTCTGTGCTTGTACTTGGAGTGATTTTAATATAACTGACTATCAGAATTATATCACGCGTTTCTTCATTAACCGAACTAACACGTAATATCATCTGAGATCGGTGACCCCGACGTGATCAAAAGTGAAGAGAGGTGAACGTGTTACATTCGAAATGACAAATACCAACGGACAACTTAGTACAGGATTCGTAGACTTAGACGGTTGGAGAATGCACAGGCTGCTCGAGGACGAGCATACGGGAGATAGGACGCTGTCTCAGTTTTACAGGGACCTAAGGAATCTAGCCACACCTACGACATCGAATGGCTTCATTTTCACGCTCTGGATGAACCGACTACCGGTGCATGTACAGCGCGTTCTAGCCGCCAAGGAGGAGAAGAAAGCCGAAACGCTAGCCCGGATAGCCAACCGCCCTGAGATGGGACAAATTGCCGCGGTGTATGCCGATAGCACAGCAGTGGACGAACGACAGAACCGCGCCATGGACCCGATAAATGATAGTCTATGCCTACTAGAGGCACAAATCAACGCGCTAAGCCTCGACACTCGTCGCCATCTGCGATCAAGCTCGAGAGATCGCGGATCGCGTTTCAGAGGAAGACCGCAGAACTCTGGTCTCTGTTGGTACCACAAGATCTTCCGAGGTCGCGCTAAGAAATGTCGAACCCAGTGCAACTGGACCCAGGGAAACGGGACCAGCCGTCAGTAAACGCGGCAGCTTTGTATCCCGCCACATTTTTGTGACGGACAGGACATCAAGGATTTCTTTTCTCGTGGACACCGGTGCCGATACCTGCGCAACAAACTACACAGACCCGCGAGCAAAGATACGTACGAAATGTTCGCGGCCAACTGGTCACGTATCCTGACTTATGGCACCATCGTAGTGTCCCTCGACCTGTCACTGCGACGAACATTGAAATGGCGTTTTACAGTAGCGGGCGTTAACACGCTTATCATTGGCGTGGACCTCCTAAGTCACTACGGATTGTTGGTAAACTCAAGAAATAAACGCCTGATTGACACAACCACCAACTTGTCAACAGAAGAATACACGGGCATGACCGATACAGCGTCAATTAAAACAATAATCGGCGAATCAACATATCACCAACTCCTCGTCGAATTTCCCGATTTAACTCGTCCACCCGTTTTCGGAAGAGAGAAAATATAAGAAATAAATATATTACGCGAGCCATGTTATATGTTATGACAGGAAATTCCGATTTCTATCCGATTTCCTGATAGGTTCCAGCCATGTTTCGGGTAAAGCTGTAGAGTTCATTGAACTTGGAAAATATACCCACGAAAACTTTGTAAACCAGTCACACATACAAAAAAAGACGTTATCACTGGTAAGGGGGTGATGTAGCGGCACATGAGTCATAGGACGATTCGGATCGAGAGTGGCTCACGTTGTTGTGCCGTTTCGGTTTACAAGATTTAAAGGTAAACAAACTCCGGGCAAAACAAGTCTAGCAAGCGAGCCAATAGAGTAGAATAGCTGAACAGTTAACGAGTAACATTGAGCGAGCGACGTATACATTACCTCTATACTTGCACTTGGAGTGATTTTAATATAATTGACTATCGCAATCATATCACGCGTCTCTTCATTAATCGAACCAACACGTAATATCACCTCGGATATTAGTTTCGACGACCAACGACTAAAATAATTCTTACTTTCGCTCTAGTCGAATATTCGCATATTTACCATATTTCATAAAATGTTTCAGCATTTCAGAATGGGTCGATAAAGGTATTTTATCGCTTCGTGGCAGCAATGAAAATGTTCCGTGTTTAATTGTAAGTTAAGCATAAGTTAGAATTATCAGGGGGAATTATCAACGGAGATCAAAGGGAATGACGATATAGACTTCAGTATCGGTGCAACGATGTGGCTTGGTTGGGTAGCCTTGAGAGGATACAAGGGTTGGCCGACCCTCGTAGGGGGAGTTTGAGGGTTCATCGAATTATCGAAGGGGGGTTACTATTAATTACCAACGAATAAGCGTATAACAAACGCTGTGTTCTTTCTTCGTGCTTGATAATCTGGTAGACAGTTTCGATAAATTATCAACTTTATGTTAGCTTCGTTATCGTGAAATGTGAATAAGAGAAACTTTTGAGAATGTAAATTAAATGTAAATTACTTTCAAGTCAATCATAATTCGTGCTTCTTGAATCTCAGTTTAAATTATTTAAACATAAATTGCTGCAAATATTATTTCCAATTATTTTGGTTTTGTATATTGAACACGATTACTTTCCACTTTTATACTGCTTTCTAAAGAATTGTTTAAAACATATGGTCACTTATATGGCTAACAATAGTTAACAATAATCTTTCTCAAACAAAATCAACTCTTACTTCGCATTTCGTTATTCGTATTCTTTGTAGTAGCATCTGTACAAATGTCGCATAACACAAAGCAAGGATCTAATTAATTCATTTCCCATGCATATCTTCGTTCCAATTATAAGTAACCATATGCGATCGGTATCTAGCCGAAACGCGTAACGAGGCAATGAATAAATTATATAGCACTGCTCGTATTTCCATGAGCGACGAACTGTGACAGAATACTGTAACAATGTCGTCCCAAAGGATATGGAGGAGCACGTAATAATATCTTTTCACGTGTCTATCGCACTATTATATTTTATTTGCTATTAGCCGCAAGTAAACTGCAAATTTATATTTTTATAAATATAATTAAAAATCTAGCAAATATTCTCTATCTTACCTATTAAATATTATAGAGTGTATTGTGCGTTGGATATTATATACATTTTTGCATATTATATGGATTCTCAATCCTTCATTTCCCATAAACCTAAAAAATGATACAATCGACAATGAAATCGTATAGATTCGTTAATATGGTTAAAAAACGTAAGTTACAAAGCTTAAAAAAATATTTAAAAATGTTACTGGAAATCGAAGGGTTTGCAGCATCCTTCTTATTATGTTCTTCTGATTTAATTAAAAAATCTACGTGATTTCATCGGTCATTGAATATTATTCCTTATCAGATGGGACAATGTCGTTTGACTTTTTAACAGCTGGTCAGAATATGGAATAATTACTCGACTACTCGAGCAGGAAATATACAAACCGAAGCAAATTCATGGAAATTCGAGATAATAAATTCTTGCTGGACGTTAATCGTATTAATAATGAATGACGAATTGTTAATACCAGACTGAAAATATAAACCAGGTATTATTTAATTCTAGTATGCTTCAGCAGAACGAGATATTTGTTATTTCAAGAATTGACAACGGTTCGATTATAAGCTATTTGATCGCAGAGGATTATGAACGTGCAACGATTAACTCTTGTCGGTTTCATTGGAGTGAAATTATTTATATCGAATTATGTATATTTCAATAATTATTGACGTTGAAGCGACGATGAACATTTTATCTGACAAGAAGTAGCCCACAAACGAATATTTCGTTTTATAGATGGTGCAGCAATTTTAGTTATGATTCTTTTTTCTCCTTTTTACAATCGAGGAACAAAGATAGCAATCGATATAAATATCAAAAACTGGAAACGAAAAACGCATTTCTTTTAATCTTATCACTTACGTAATTTATCGCTTGTATTTATATAAGTTATGTTATTTGAATCGAAGTTGACGCAATTCAAAATGATATATAAAAATTATTTTTTTATCTCATATCTCGTATCGTTTACAATTCCAACTCCGCAATCAGCAATACTCGAGGAATTGCTTCGTTGAACTTGAATTGAGACAGCGTCAAGCGTATCATCGTCAAAGGGACAATTCTCGTTTCAGCAGATGTTAGACAATCACGAGGAACATTGTCGACCTCTCAAGGGATGCGTCGTGCACCAGAGCATTACGAGATAATGCTAATATGTTACCAGGTGTCATGATTGTATATGATCAGGCCTACATAGACGATCGTCCGTAACAAGTTATTTGAAACAAAGGAATCATGCAAGAGAATGTAAAATTACAATTAGACGATATTAAATCTTTCTGAAAATATAAATTATATATTATAAAAGTAGACTTTTTGATATTGATTTCTATATAACATTAGACACAACATTTTTTTTGAAATTTCAAAGATAGTAGGTCGTAAAATATAAAATCTCTACTTCTTAACTTTTCAGTTTTTCATACTTCAATGAATTTTGAAAAATATGCTTTTATGTATGTAAAAGCAGAAAAGAATTGAAATTATATACGGAAAAAAATTCTTAATTTTAGTACGACGAGTACATTGCATAAAATAATCTTGAAAAAGATAAAAACATTTGTTGAAAGTAATTCTTAAAGACTTTCTTTCGTGAAATAAACATAGCGCACAATTTTGTTTCACTCCTGTGTCTTCATAATTACTATCGATTATTTCTCTTGCTCTGCTCCCATTGCACAAATGTAAACAGATATCTAACAACATCAAACAACGATATTAATAATTCAATAACAGTCAACATTGGACATCCATTCCCTAGACCAATCTCATATTTAACATCTATTAATACACATCGTATAGCCTTCAGGCAACCTTCCCACTGTTTTGTTTTCATTGCATACAATTTTAGCTGCTCGTAACAAAAACGACTCTTATGAAATTTTCAATGTTCAATTATTTAGGTGACGATGTATTTTACTAGACAAAAATTAATATTCACAATATGATGAACTTGTGGAATGAAAATTAACAGATGGGTAGATTGTAGATTTTTATACATTCATGGCAAATTTCAAGATACAAAAATGCTGAGAATGTACATGACATGCAAAAATATATATAATGTATATCGAAATGTATATTGAGCAGAAATTAAAGATACGTTTGAATACTCGTTTATTTTTCTGAAGAAAGACAAACATGGACCGTATCGTTTTTGTTACGTCTTTCAATGCTATGATGGAAATTCGATTATTCGGTCGTCTATCTGACCAGAAATCTGCGTAGAACAGAAGCCAAAGGGGCGCGTTTTCCCCAAAGATTAGAATTGACCAACGATTGACAATATCCCTGTACTCTCGTCCAGAGTCAGATTTACCGATAGATCTCGATCGCTGGCGTCAATTAATTATTGAAACAGTGACCGCGCGGTCATAATTATCCATTCGATCGCCTTCGTGTCTGTATTTATGGGGTGCGTGCATCGAATGCTTCGACTATTTGTGGCCATCCAATCGCAAACCTATTCCATCCCACGCGGACGCTTAATTTTACTAATTAGTGTGACACGTTGAAAATTTGTGGAACAAATATAATACACATATCTACATAGAAATATAGAAATTATGAATATAAAAATTTATATACATATATAATAGTATATAAAATTGACTAAGATCGAGATAGAGTTGATGTACAAATTTTTTTAATTGTAAACATAATCTTACTAATAAGCACTATACATATATATTTAATATATCTAGCAGCACGTATCAATTCTTATCAACAAATAAATACGCGTAGGATCAACGAAAAGCTTCGGCAAACTTGCTTATTAAATTAGTGAAATTCTACGAATGGACTTCATCTACACGGTGCAATTATGAAAATAACGAAGTTAATAAGAAATATTTTGCACAAAAGTAGTTCCTTTTTTCTCTGTTTCTATTTAAACTCCTTTTCTTTCGCAGTTCTTGTGATAATTCGCGGGAATGAAAATCCTACATCTTTTCAAGAGGTGATTTCACCCTTAAAATTGCATTATGGCACCAACGAGAAATAGAATTATGTTACAGATGACCTACTTTCTTTGTACACAGAGTTTCATAATTTTTTGTGAATTTCCAGATTCTCTAACATTGCGTGTTAGTGTGTATACTGTCTAAATTATTCTTCTAATTATAAATTTAATTAAGAATAACTGTACGAAATACTGAATTTTTCGCATTGCACCAGAACGATGCATTAACAACGCCACATGTCCCTGATACAAATCGCAAGCGGCGACAAAAAGTTTCATTCGTTTCCGGTACGCCGAAAATGCATACACGCAGCATGAAAATGTGCATTTTTAGCATCGACCGGCGTTAACGTCGAACGCGCGACATTAACAGAATATTTACACGAACGTTCACTGTACAACGTTGCAATTTTTGTAACATCTGTTGCACGCAGAAAAACGCGTGCACGCGTAGCAATGAGGTCATACAGATATTAGCACGCTGTTCGGAAAAATAAATTTAAAAAATTTTTCGTTGCTTGCCGCGCGACTTATACGCATTGTAATTCGGAGTAACGTAACGCGCAACATTTTTACACGCGAACGTGCTTCGAAATTACGATGATATTTTCATTGTTACATTGCCGAATTAATTTTGCCAAGCAGACGCTACGGTCTTTGATGGAAATTCAGGCACCGTGATTACGTCCTATTGTCGATATGGTTAAATTTATTTTGAATATCGAAAAGGGGCGGTGGCACCCTCTGCTTTGAAATGACAGTGAAAAATAAAGAAATTCGTGGTAGTGGTGGAAAAATAGTTAAAAAAGTATAGCGAGTCCCAGAAGCCTTTGTACTTTCGTAATTTTCGAATTCAAATGACTAATATTTTTTTTTTAACAATATACATCCTGTAATATCTGTCAATGGGGATATATAACGTAAAATTTTGATTGATGTATCGTTTATTGAAAAATGGCAACTCGTTCTAGTATAAATGGTAATTTAAAAACATCGTCGAATTCGATAGAAAATTTGAAGCTGAACTAAGTAAAATTTATCGTTTGTAGAGCGTAGAGTTTCAGTTTTCGGGAATAATTTTTATCCCTCTAGTTTGAAACCGGATAGGCACAACTGTAATTGGCGCTACTAACTTTGATATTGTTGATTTCATTTTTATTTTTATGAACTCGCAAGCACGGTTGAATCGCTACGAAATAGAAATACGTATTTATATTAATCTGAACGAAATTACACAAACTGAGACGAGTTTCCCAGTCGGCTTGAAGCAACGAGAGAGTATCGAGTTTTCAATCGTTCAAATACAAAAATAACACGTCACGGTTCGTGGCCTCTAGTAGCGTCCACTATTACAATTATTTTATTTTTCAGGAAAACGTTCGGGCTGATTCATTTTGAAATGTTACTCGCTATGGAAAATCGTGCAATAATCTTTTCTATTGCCGATCAATTCTAATGAAAAATATATGAAACCAAGCTTCGTTTCGTTTCAGAAAGATACAAAGTCGTTCGATCTTTTTTAAACGAACATTTTACCAATCGCATAATTAAATGGTTGTAGAAGTAAAAGCTGTCCATACAGAACTAAATATTAAAGCGAAATAAATTTGACTTAACAGTATTGTTTGCAAATAATAATTTAATAATGACATGTTACTTAATATCCCTGCAAAGTATCATTTACATCTTAATTTCATAATAATTTTCTTTTCCAGATGATCGTTTATTGAATTGTGTATCCTAGTGGCACACGAATATTTCCAGAAAACATAACAAACCTACCAATTCCGCTCTCCTGTCTTGTAAACCTTCTGTTTCTTTATATTTCAGCAAAAAACGAAATATACATGGTGCGGATGAAAATGTTTGCGGTTTTTAAAGCATCTACTCGAGTATCAAAGAAAAGCAGCGATGTTACGAGACAAGATTCTCTGCGAGGGATTAAATTAATTAACAGGTGTGTATGTTTGTAGTGGTGCGAATCAGAATACCGGATACGGTTTTAGAATGTCTTTAATGAAAGAGAAAATTATTTAAACGTATAATTTTGAAATAGATCTCTGACATGGTCGCTATAGTTATTACCCGATATACTTAAGAAATTATTAAGTTATGCGTTGAAATTATATACCACATTGACTTAAGTAGATATTCAAACACTTGTGAAACCTTTTCTTATCAGCATATGTATAAATATTTATTCATTACTTGCATCTGTTATACCAAATATAAGAAAGAATTTGACAAAAATCAACTCTGTAGCATTCGTTACCGTAATTCAGGATTAAAAAATCCATTCTTTAATTAAATTAAAACTTAATCCCATCGATGTTAATACCAGCAATGAAAAAGAATTCCTAAGAAAACTCATTATCCCTCGTTCCCTTCAAAATTCGCTTTTCATTCCCAGTTACCAAATCGTAGATTTTTATGTACATATAACAAATTGAAAGATGCAACAAAATGTTCAAAGTACTTTCCATACTCTATATAACATTTAGAAACAAATAACGTTTAGCAGGTGAAACATAACATCTATCTAGCTTCTATCCTTTTAATACCCCGAATATTGCACAGATATTCGCAATCTATTCACTGCGAAAGCATTAGCCTGATCCGGCAACGACCTCCAAAGACTCTCTCAAATAGAACAAAAAAATAGAAAAAATTTTCGCTCGAAGAAATCGCCGGGAACCGGGGGCAACGAGTCCGAAATAGGGCATAGGGTCAGCCCGGCGATCGTTTAGAAGGTAAAACAGCCGGCAATCGAGGATTCGAGCCGCTGGAAATCCAGGGGAACGCGTACCACCACAATCGCTAATGAGGTTAATCCGCGATTCCGTTTACATTTTCTCGTTCACGAGGCACGAAACGAAGCCAGCCAGTCAGCTCGCTGGAGGGAAAAAAAACCGGCTACATAAAGCGAGTCTGACTGGCGGGGGTTGAACGGGAGGTGGAAGAGGCGAAGATGTAAAGCAGGGTACAGGGGTGGAGTCGCGAAAAATTACGGACGACCTGCGATGGGAATAAGAGCAGTGTGTTACCCTGTACATCGTTTCGAGTGCGCTGCACTCAAATACACCCTCTCCAGGCGTCCTCCTCCACCCTTTCCCTCGGCGCTCGTTCCTGCCACTCGTCACGACCTAAATGAAACTTCGTCCCCTCCTCGATCAGTCAATTCGCGCACCTGCGTGCCAAAAGTCGTTCTTTCCATCCCTTAACCCTCCTTTTGTCCAACCTTTTTCTCTCATCTTGCATCGCGACGACGATCCACGACCAACATCGTAACAGCGAAACACTCTTACTTTTTCTAACTTCCATGATTACTCTTCTGCTGCATCTGGCCTGCCCCTTACCCTTCGTTTTCCGGAGGATCGTTTGCGCTGATCGCGTAGCAGCGAACTTAGAGTATGTTTCAGAAACGGTGTAGTAGGGCGGACAGAATATAACGAAGTTGTAAAATCAGTTGATGGCTAAGGTATATAATTTTTGACTATCCACGGTCTTGTTCGATGACGATTCAGAATTAGTTCGTTAACACTTTGACTGTCATGGTAGTAGACCTACGTTTCGCTACAGTTTTCAGAACGATTAAAGTAACGTAAATTTACTCAGGGGCGAAATATATAAAATTCGCGAGACGTGTGAAATTTTAACAAATTCATATACGATTGCTTGATTCTCAATGAATTAAATGGCTCTTTTTATCTAGCCAGGTTGATGGAAAACGGCACTGCCTCCTTACGGCTACAATCCCTTTAATTTCGTCGAGCGAGGACGAAAGTAAATTTCCCTGTAATCCCGTTACACAAAATGTTAACGCGACTATACCGACACGGACTGAGACAATTTCAAAGCCGTACGGAGATAATTCGACAGATCCTCCCTAAATATACAACCGTCGCTATTGCGCGCAAATTTTTTATGCCAACGGATTTTTAATATCGTTTATTTTCTGGATAAAACGACGGAGTTGACGGTGATCGATCGCGTTCGCTGTTTGCTTTTGTTCGTTGGAATTTACGAGGTTTCATCTCTCTCCCTTCGCCCTCATCCTCGCTCTTCCTTCCGCCACGTCTGCGTCCACCGTTTCTGTCGGTGGAGAACGCTTTTCACACAGAGAGAAAAAAAAGAGGGGGCTGAAATTTATTCGGAAACGATCGTATTATTTTCGCGCGTCGTGTCTGATAAAATCTCGTCCCGGATCGGGGGAGTAAATTTCACAAAATTTACACTGGAAATACAATCAACGTTAATACTGATTGATGCGACGCGACGATAATCGTTTGTGATTCATCGTTCTGCCGTGAATTAAACATTCGCAGCGACGATGGTGATATACTAAAAAATTCACGATCGAGTAATCGCTATCAGAATAGTTCTCCTCTCTTCCTTTTCTTTAGTAGTTTCCAACAAGGCAATTGTAACAGATCTAACGAACTTTTGAAACGAACTTTATCTAGTTATCGACTAATAGCGATTATGTGTATTTTACGTGCAAAATTTTTCTTCTTCCCGTTATTTTCTTTTTGCGAAGGAAATTCTGTCCCCCATTTGCTTTAATTACAAGCGTCGAAATTGCGCGGATATATGCACCTAATAAACGTGTACGATTATTAACATAGCAATGAAATGGAATATTAGACACATATTCATGGCTGTGAAACGCGATGTACGAAACGTGAAAAATGTACCATGTAATGTGGTAATAAAATTAACTTAGAAGAGCGAATCCGTAATTATTCTGTGCGATGTAGAAAGAAATATACTCTTTGATACTGAGAGTTCCTACCTCTTTTTTCGTTTTACATGCTAAGTGACTTACTCTGAGAAAATGGAGTTACAAAAATTTTAATTAAAAAACTTAGTTTCTTCTCGCTTCCTGAAATCTATTTACGAATTTTTGGGGACTCGTGAGAAATGTAAGAAGTAACGAAAATATTATTGTTAAATCAGATAAAGATACATCGAATCAAGGTTCTTTTTATTTTTAATTCGATAAACTAACGTTAATATCATAAGTTATAAGTTTCTTTACAAAGGCGTGTAAAGCTCATTTAAACCTCTCTCAGGAACCGAATTACTTGTTGCGCCGATGTTTCTAAAATTTTTTCCTAAAAACAGTAAATTAAGTCCAAATGAATTATCAATATTTCTTAAAATTAAAATTTGTCAAATATTTTCACTTTCGTGATTCTTTAAATCTGGCATCCGATGTATTCGATTATTACGTGACTGTTGTAGGATGATACGGTTGATTCATACTCCAAAAAGAATGAAAAAGAAAGTAATTATGTTACAAATATTGCGACTTTAAATTACATCAAAAGATATAACACGATGAAATTCTCAATTCCTTTTCGTTTCTTGTAATAAAAAATACATTCTCGATTATTATTACTTTTTTATCTTAACAGAAAGAATTCCACTGATTTATGAAAAAACGAAGAAAGTGAGCCAGCCATGGGATCTTTTTACCTCGTTAGTTTTATCGGGTAGAAATTGATTAAACAATTATCCACTAAAATGAAATTACCTACGTCTCTTTTCCATGCTTATAAAACATCGGATATCGATTTTTAACATTTAAAAAGATAATTTTTAACCTTTGCCATCGTTAGAGTATATACAGACGACAACAAGGAAAAGGTTACATTATAGTTAATTATAATTTCGTTGGAATTTGTTGAAAATGGTTCGCAAGGACGTTGAAGATTGGCTGCATTGATTTCACTAGAGGATAACGACGAGAAAAAGGGAATTGGATGGAGAGTGCACATTGTGCAGCGATTTCCGATTATTGGATAAGACGGAGGAAAAATCTTGCCGAGGATTCCAAGATAATACCGACAGAGTATTTGATTCCAACGATCGAGAAAAAGGTGGCGAGAACAAACAGAAAACGGTTGTCTCAGTTAATATTGAAGTTTCTTGCCCCCTCCTTAGCCTCTTTCTTGTAACTTTAATCCACCCACTAAGTCACTAGCACTTGTCATTTCTTTTCATCTGATCTTCAATGTTCAAAATACAAATCACCGTTGCGTTTAGCGCCGATTTACATACAAGAACAAGAAAGAGGATTGAAAAGTATTCGATATTGGATAAGAAGATAATTAAAATGGCCGTTAAAACGTTCCTGTGGTGTATTTAATTGTCTGTAATGATCGATGCACTGCAGCATGTAATTTTGGAGAATTCTATGAGAATATCTTTCGATGGAAGTTCAACCATAATACCAAATTTGCAACACGATCGTTAAATTAAGTTGAAGAGAAATTTAGACACAATTTCTCTTTAGGTAATGTTTCGTACGATAGTCATTCTCCTACAATAATGATCGAATAAAGTGTCTTAAAAGTCCTGGATAAAGATCATTTTATGACGTCCGTGTATAACTTCAACATACAACTTCGAAAACATCCCATTTCGTTGAAGTTTCACTCTTAAATCTCGTTTTATCGCGTCGTTCAAAGAAACCACGTATCTTGAAGAACACGCGAAAGGAAACTAAAGATTCTACAAATGATTAAAGAAATCTGCTGTTGCACGCGACAAATGGTAATTGGCCCTAAATTCTGCTTAACTTCGTTTTCGATAAAAGTCCCATTGAAGTTGAGCCCCTTCGAAAATTTCACGTTCTACTTACTGCTATACGTCTCGAGCCAATGGAGCTTCCTATCTACGAGCTGGAAAATGAATGGCGCCCGAGTGCTACACGAGGCAAATTCGCAAGGCGATAAACAAGCTTCCGCGATAGTTGGGATTAAGGATAAGAGGCGCACGATGCACAAGTAATGGCCGCGAAATTACGAAACCGACCAGGCATCGCTCGAAATTTAATCAGTTTCTTAAATAGATCCGCCGTTTCTCAGTTTGTCTCGATTTTCAAGCATTCATAGAAATAATTTATTTCTACTTGGTTGTTCGAAAAATTCACAGCATAAATTTAAAAGAGATTTGACTAGAATTAGACGTTATGCTATTTACAACAGTCATAGTCTAATCGTAAGGAGCATCTTATTCAAAACCTGTCTATAGAATCCTAATTATGATAGGATTGAAATGATCTCTCGCCAAACGTACAATTTAACGACAATTTGATGGAATCGTTAAATTTATATTTTCTAAGAGCAACTATATGGAATTATTACGACATTTAAGTATCATTATCATGAAAAGAAGATACAGCAAAATTCCAATTATACGAACTCAAATTGCAGTAGCAGACGAAAGTATTCGAGTACTTACTAAAAGCTTTTCCGAATATACTACACGTGTGTTATACGAGACGTTTTTAAATTTCATTAATACTGCAATGAGATCCCACTGTCGTAATTATATTGGTAAGGTTTGAAAGAAAGAAATAATTAATGTGGAGATTAAACGTCGATTGAAGTTCCTTAATAATCTCTCCCGTCGTATTTTTAAGTAAAATGATAGAATCTCTCATAGTTATCTCTTCATTGTACTTCGAATACATTATGTCGTAATATAAAATATATACTATTTTTATTAATATTATTTTAAAACTCTATCTTATAATTTCACGACAGTTTTAGCTTAAAGAGGAGGAGAAGAACTTCGTACGTTGGGTGAGTATATGCAAATAGGAAGTAATTTTTTGTGCGTCTATTAGAATGTCTGCAGTGTTTGCACACCCAAGTGTAACTTGCAGGAATATTTAGCCATGTTTAAAATACGAGCAACCACATGAATAATGAAAAAAAGGATAATTGCAGTAAATATTCACCGCTGAGAAATGTATATTTTAGAATAGCTACACACACGACGTGACATCGTGTTCCTACCATAAAAACCAAGAGTACATAACTTTTTAATTTTTTATTTTTCTCGGTAGCTACAACTCTGTTCTTTCCCTCTGTCTTTTGCTTCAAGTTTAAACCGTAGAATATGGAGCGCAAGTCGTACAAACTTCACAGTTTTGCTGTAGCTGCTTTAATATATTAATTTAATCATAACTGTAGCGGCACATGAGTCAACGGAAGATTCGAATCGGGAGAGACTCGTATTATTGTGCCTTGGAATGCCAACGTTGTTTTGGTTTGCTAGGTTCAAAGGTAAACGAACTCCGGACAAAATATTATCGCTGTTATTTGTAATCGTCAACCGGAGTTACATTTGAACTTTTTATAATAACAGCGGTCGAGCAGACAAACAAACAAACAGAGCAACGTGCTCTCTAGGGCAATCATTCGACATCAATCGAATAGCGAGCGTAGAGTTGAACAGTAACATTAAGCGAGCGACAATTACAACTGGCATACGCTATCTCTGTACTTGTACTTAAAGTAATTTTAATACACATTGACTATTATAATTTTATCACTCGTCTCTTTAATAAACCAACAACACGTTTAATATATACCTCATAACCTTACAAAGTTTTTATTTTCAAATGTTTCACTACAAAATTTGTAAAGAAAATTTGTAATAAAAATTATTGTATCATAAGAAGGCCAATAAGAAAGTTTCGATATTTTTCTTACAAACATTTTAACATCGCATACACGTGATTTATAGCAAATTCTCTTTTCTTTAATGCAGTTCACAATTCAAAATACAACAAAATTTAATAAATAGTACTACTTTGCCAAATGCAAATCTTGGAAAAACATTTCATACATATCAATCTGATATTAACACAGCCAGGAAATACAAATATCGCGATTGAAGTGAATTTTGTCGCAACCAAATTTCTTTGTGAGGATCGGCGTTCAATCTCGAATGCCAAAAGACTGAGCTACCAGGTTGCGGAAAACTACAATGCGGATGATCGTGTACACAGGTGCGCATACACGCGAGTACGTAGACGAGCCGCATCCGAAGGACGATTAAACGGAATTTCGATGCAAGACACGAGCAGATTCATTCCCTGGTCGTTTCAAGCCAGTCCACCCTTCTTCCCAGCAAGCATACGATTCTATGCATAACATCTAGTCGTCTGCCAAATGCTACTTCCTGCCTGCGGTACACTGCAAGTCTCGACGAGTTGCATCGTCGAGAAATGGTTAGTGTAATACGTATACGTGTATTTTGAATATGCGTGGAAATCTCCATAGGAGTACTCAGAACGTGAACGAGAGAGGTCAATATGATCCTATACGAATCTGTTGGATTGTACCGCCATAATTATGTAAATTGATTGTTTCGCATAGATGTAAGATAGCGACAGATTTGCGAAATTGTCAAATAAGCGAAAAAATTATTATCTTCCGACGATGTATAACCAAGCAAAATTATATCGTTTAAACAATTATTTTCCTAATATTTTATCGAAATAACTTTCAAACTCTTTTGGTTTCTGATAAGCATTCTTTGATATTTCATACACTAACGCTAACTGGCTAAAAATGATGCGAAAAGGTACAATGATTGCAATCGCGTGTTCTCTGGGGACGATCTGTCAAACTGTAGAAATCCCTTGCATGAAAAATTAAAATAAAAAACTACGTAGGAATATTCTGTGTTTCCTTAATGACATAAATACGTACGACAAGTCATTAGACACGAAGTTGACATAACCATAAATAAATAAATAGGAAACAGTCGTTTCTCCACTGACGCGCAAGTTGTCGTTTAGTCCATGAACGTTCAAACAGGCCGAAGAATTAGTCGAGGAATTAAACAGGCAGTCCCGGTAGCGAGGACGAGCAATTCCGCTCTCTAAAATCCAAGATCGCCGGCTCTCAAACCAACCGTATCTCGGCTCGTACGAAAATCCCACTGGTAGAGAACACGTACGCGAAGCCTTGCATTTACGTGCTCGCGGTCGACCGAGAAGGAGATGGTTGTCAAAGGTGGAGGGATAGCATGACGGAGAACGAGAATAAGGGATTCGGCTAGGTATAATTCCGCAGGTTGTTCTACCTCGACATAGCTAACATCCCTCTCTCCGACTTCGCTTACCGCTAGAATATAGGCGTTTGCGCAGGGAAAGCCATTAGCGTCCGAACCAGTTCACCAGCGGCGTTTGCTGTCCCTTTTCAAGCACGACGGATCCGTCTCTTTCTGTTGCTACCACGGACCCGAGACAACGTCGGAGACCTTTGCATAACGAACAACCGCAATGTTTCCCAACATTCCCGATTTCAAAGAGAAATCCCGATGGTATAGCCGGCTGCGTCGTTGGAAGAAGCGATACGCGATTCGAAACGCGTGATTGAAACTCGAAGACACTCGAAGACCAGCGGAAAAAGTACGCGACGAGTGTGTTTCTCGTGTTTTTCTGATTTTGATACTCCTTAGGAAAAAAAGAGAAACGTATTTTAACGCGAAATAGTTGAAGCGAGAATAACTGGTTGTAAATTCACGAACTTTTTAGAATTCAATAATACGATCAGAATGCAATCGATATAGTGTTGTTTATAATATTGTACGAGTAATATTGTATGTTATAACGTTTACTATTCTTTGATATATTTAAGAGGATGACACGAGCGATCAACAAAAGTATTTAATCTTAAAACCAGAGGGAGAGACAGTTTTCAGATTGGTCGGCAGTGGAACCGAATTTTTTAATTGTTTAAAGAACTGAAAAAACGATGTTTATAATTGTCAGCCCTCTATGCATTTTAGTTTAGGTAGTTCGTTAACGACGTTGTGCGTAATGCAATTATTGATATTCGTTTTCTACAAAATGTTGAAAGTATATGCTTTTCGTATCTAATATCAGAGATACAAGAATTCTTGACGATACAGAAACAATTATTTCCTAACTCGTTCGTTCTGAATTCATCCTCGTTTCATTACACTGCCAAAGGACTAAAACACACATCATTTATCCTCGTAAAGCCGAAATTGTTCCATTGTAGCCAATACAAACAACAAGTTTGCACATCACGTGAGATAATTCTACGCACAATGGAACCCTACGATCTTCGAACGGTGAATCTTCAACCTCATCGACGGCGCACCGTGACCGGAAACAGGCAAACCGTGAGCTATCAGCTATGCGGTAGAGGAAGCGCGAGGTTGGCATCGTGATTTCGGTTTGGAAACGTCCGTAGAGCAGTTCCGGACAGGAAGCGAAAACCCAGCGAGTTTCGGCCTCAGAATCTATGCTTTTACCCCTTCCACCGATAGATTTTGTTGCTGGGGCCATATTGTTAGCCATGAAACAATATCGCGAGGTCTCAATTCTCTGCATTTTTGTTAAATATCTGTTTTGTTGTCGTATATTCCACCCCTTTGATTAACTTCCATTACGAAATTAGCGTCTACAGTTATCCATCATAAATTTTCAACTTTTTATCACGATCTATATTACGATGGAACATTACCGCCATTTTCTGTTACTCCCTTCCTGATATTTAACACTAATTGAATCAACCCTTTCTGCCTTTCATACATCCCATCTCCTACCTTTTACTTCTGGCCGCCCTGCATCAACCCCCATTATCTCTTTCCCATTTCCTTTCCCTACTATTTACTATCATCCATGACCTACCATTTCCTTTTACGAGCCATTAATCAAGAAACTCTCAACCATCTACTATCCTTCGCCATTACGTCTTTCTCCACCATCCACTTAGTTATCGATTACACTGAAAACTTCATGCGAATTCTCCGCGTTTATTCAGCCTCAAACAAAACTGCACTTTCAGTTAAGGTTGCGTTCAAGTATGTGTTGCTCGTTACATTATACGTATTTCCCCTGTGTACGATAGTTTATTGACGTAACTTCTTGCAAATGTCTCTGGCATTCTGTCCTCCGTGGGGGTAAGTTTGATGGATGAGTAGGAGAATATAAACATTCTAAAAGTACATACTTTATGCAGTTATTATTAATATCCATCGTTGTTCATCTACCACGTTAACCGCCACGCGAAATTTATATATCTTGGTCCTGAGAACCATAATAGAATGAAATACGCTACACCGTAATATTTAATCTTTGCAAAAAGATTACATCATAGCCTCGCACGCTTTTATTTTATTTATCGTTCTGTCACGTAATTACTCTACTCCCGAAGAACGTCACTTACTTCCATAAATTTATTTATCACGAGAAGATTGCACAAATGATAGAAAGTTCCACGGTACGATTAAAAAATATGTAATATAATTAATTAATAGTGTAATATAATTACATACCTTCCTCTATTTTTCAATTTATAAAATCTACGGCTTCCAATCGGCACTAACTAATAACGTTTCGCCCAGCCTATCAATTGACGATCATTAACGCGCAATGACTAAACATTGAAAGGCCCTCGCAGTATCGATCAGTTGGCGGATGTTGTAAATTCTATATTCCCAGGAATGGTAAGTCGGATGATTAAATGCACGCGAGCAGAGAAGTCGTTGTCTGATGTGCAGGCGAGCTAAAAACTGCTCGACTTCTCGTCGTACTCCTTTTTTCGCGTTGCAACGTCCGTAAATATGAAACAGCGAACCGTAGCAGTTTTTCAATCATCCACCTACCGACGATCACGAAAGTTAGCCCGTCAAAGTTACTGCTACTCGTTTTATTGCTGTTACCCCGTAACGTTCTCGTTACTGGTCGACGACAATTAACAGAGATCTCGTGACGGAAACGATGCTCTACACGTGAATATTCTCCGCGTCTGTCGGTCGTACGAATATATCCCGAATCGGCGATTCGTTCCATCGTGTTTCAGTTCGTCCTGTTTCAATTACCGATTCGGTTAAGTTAACAGACGCGCGCTCGGCCTATTTCGCTTTGCAGCATTGAAATTAATTGGAGAATCGGCTTTGGCCCGGAACCGGTCCGAATCTGCGAACGTGGCGATCCCTCGGAAGACGATCGTAACTGCTGATGCAATTTCGACAGCTGGGATCAATTGCGATCTGCGTTGGCGCGCAAATCGTCACGGAGAAACCAAGGGATAGAGTAAACGGCGTATGCGAAATAATAATCAAGATTAGGAGCTGTGTGTTCGGAATCTTCAGACTCGTCTTGTTATATGAACAAATAAACGGAAACAAAATTTGTTTATAAATCTCGTCGGAGTAGTTATCCGAGAAACGAAAGCTTCTTCGTCGAATAGCTTGGGAAAATATTATGGAATGTGATGAATTATCAAATTCTAAAAGAGAACTCAATTTTTTAATTGTAAAGCAAATTCAGATATAACAGGAATTTTTGCTGAGAACAATTAATCGCAGACTTTATTGGGCATACGAACATTTACGAGACATATAAGTAAGTATATATAAAATCGTTTTTCCATTTTAATAAAAGTGAGTATTAATTTTGATTAAAGCATTTACATTAGATAATAATTGCAGGAACGAGAGGTACGAAACTCATCATGCTGACATGTTCCAGTATTAAACGTGTGATGTTTCGAAGGAGGTATAAACCGTATGATATTTCGAATGTACCAACTTATAATACACAATACTCATAAAACAAGTACTTCTCGTTTGTTGCATCCGTGCTCTCTATTGCCATTCGAATGGGTGAAAATGAAAACCGGCAACGAAAACGAGCGAACATCTCAAGTACCTGAGCCAGATGTAGCAAATTGAGTTAACGATTTTTAATGATCGGCTTTGAAACACGAAATTCTAAATCGTGATGTCGTAAACTGCCAAGCATCGAAGTTTTCGAGATCATGGCGGATTAATTCACCCGTGTGCCATTTGCCTATCTGCTGATATAGTTCACGCGTATGTCACAGGGGTCTCGGAATACAGCGCTAGGATAATCACATCTTTGTATACCATAGCCATCAAAATAGTAACTAAGCAGTAGCAGTATACCTATGCGACCGGCAACCAGTGATAACCCCACTACGGGGGTTACTAAACTAAACATTTGATATAAAAATAGCTCCCAAGTCAGCACTCGACATTTTCTTCTGTTCTGTTACGACATTCTGTATCTTTACTCTGTCAGTTTATATAATAAATTTTGCAATAATTATCATAATTGAAGTACCAATCTCTCACCTTAGGTGCGGAACGTGAAATAATCTCGAACCGACGTGACACGTACTATCAGCTATCGAAGAACTCGTTAAAAAAACAGTTTTCTTTCTCTAGTGTTCAATTATTACGTTTGTCGATGAACGGTAGCGAACATAAAAAATTAAAAAATTCAACCTAATTTAATTTGTAATTATTAGTCGAAATAATAAGTTGAAAATCCTTTTATGTTTATAATAATTTCGTAGAACGAATAATATATTTTTTATGTCTTCGAGAAATATTGTCTTCGATAAATACAGTTGGTTCAATTCGAATCTGAGGATTTTCCTATTTGTTGCTGCTGTAACTGTGATTGCAATTTGGTATCACGTAAATGTTTGTATAATATAAATAAATATTTGCATAATTTGTAGATTTCAAGATAACTTATCAGACCTCTTTGATATAAAAATGTTATATTTCAAACCTTTGTAGCTTTAATGCTAAGCATCATTAAACGTGAAATTTTAATAAATATATTTAATGAACATTGCCTCGTTTATATACCAAATATAATTATTAACTTAATTCGTTTAATTCATTAAAACACTAATGTTTTCGAAACTCTCGATAATTAGCGCTCTGCGTTTTTCTCTTGCAATATAATTACTACACACGGCGTTATTTCTATTCGTTGGTTTTTCGAATAATGCGAATATAATCTGTGCCGGAGGTAAAATAAACGTCAGGAGTTGGAGTCGAAATTTCGATAATTTATTCATGCGGTTTCATGGAGCAGAAATCTATTCTAGGCCCGGATACCGTAAAGTTTAGACGCCCGTGTTATTGGGAATTATAAGAAGGTAATGATCCATGAAAATCGGTGCACCGTATGGCGGTGCATTGCAAATCCGGCTTGTCGTTCACGAAGTTTGAGTACTGGATCGAAATGCATACGAGAAATTCGGTTCAATTGTGATCAGATTTGGCCATTTTACTCGAATTCACCTGAATGCGACGTTCCAAGGACATAAAATAAATTCCTTTAACGCATTAATTCTTCCAACAATTTTATAATTCAATATACAATTGAATATATATTTTTAATTCACTCATTTAAAATTTAATTTATCGATACAGACGATCGACGAAATTAAATCCTTGCGAAATAACATAAAAAGAAAACAATTTATATAAATTGAAAATATAATGAAACAATTAATAATTTCAGACGTATTTATTATTATTCATATAGAAAATAAAATCTTCGTGAAGCAACATGAAATGAAAGTAATTTGTATAAATTGAAAATATAACATACAACATATACATGTCTTTTATTTATTGTAGATACATATAAACAAGTAGAAGTACGTAATATGAAAGAAATTCGATATTAGATAATCAACGATACGATATAATTTCCTTTATTCTTATTTTATCAGGCACATCGTGTTACGTTGTTTACGAAAGAATAAGTCTAAATAAAAAATTGTCTATCGATGTTTAAACAAACCAGACACACGAAACGCCGCCACCAGTACAGTTTCGGTAACATTGAAACACGAATTAGTGTCAGGCAAGTTTTATTAAACTGTTTCCCGAGGCACCCCGTCCAAACTTATTTCGCACAGGGTGAAAACTCACTTTTTCGGATCGAAGTTCGAAACTAACTTGTACAGTGCAGCAGTCATGCAAAAACGACAGATGGCTCGAAGTTTCGAGTAAAACATCGAACTTTCCATAATGTATTCGCTTTTTCCAGCTGTCAGGCTGCACGTTCCGTACCGGGATTCGACTTCAAAGCTTCATATCATTTTCGATGTAAACAACCCTCATCGACTGATAAATTCACGCTCATGTAAATTGAATTATCATGTACAAACATAACAATCGGAATTTTGTGGCAGTATTCATTGAAGATTTATATAAATTTAATTAATTGCAGATAAAATAAAACTGAGTGTCGATAACAGAAAGCTTTCGAACGTTCCTTAAAACTTCGTCTTCTGTTATCACGTTGAATGAAAAGGACAGAAAACTTCTATTAATTACTTTCCAATATCATTTCTATTATTCATTACGATTGTTTTGCACTTATCTTTTACTTTTGTTGTTCAAATATTCTTCCAATACCTCGAAATTCTGATTTCGTATATTCAACATTTACATACGATTGCGATTTTATCTTCTAGCGAATTACGAGTTTATTATTTCCTCCATATCGTCCAATTTTTATGTCGCTCTTTGCAAAATTATTATTGCTGATGGCGTGCGATCACTTTCATCGGATACGTTCTTTGATCATCACGATGCACTTGAAGCATCATTTTGAATCGATGAAATAAACCAGAGTGTTCTTTTTCTGTGATTGTAATAAACAATTGTATAAATCAAAATATTTTTTCCTTTTTCTATACTAAAATTTCTTTTTCGCGGTCGATGATCTTCAACGCTCTGAAATTCTTCTCCTGTTGTATTGTCTCCTCATTCTCTATTTTCCAACACCGAGCATCGTCCATCCGAAATCCAACCAGCAACATCCTCTTAACAGTGGACCGAGAGCGGAGTTCAAGCAGAGACCAAACTGGTTCACAGGATTTGCAAATTTTCAGACGAGCGAGAACATTTACGCGTAAACCGTTTTCCGTGCGCGGAGTTTAGCATGTGCCGAAGCTGATGTCGCTGGAAAGAAGTTAGAAAAGCAGAGGAATGCCTTGAAATTCGCGACAAACGCAGCTGTCGCATCTGCGTTCAGCAGCAACACGTGGTCCGACAATCTAGTTTGGCCGAATACATTATAAAAGGTCCGTTGTTTCAGTCGAAACTCGCGGCCATCTGTCGTTTTTCGGTCGTCGCGTCGTCGTCGCGAAAGTTTCAACCTCAAGCTCGTTCGCCGTTCTGAAATAAATTTCGGGCTCTTAGCGTCGAGTGATTTGCCCTCTCGCAGACTGTGACATCCTTCGCGGTCTGGCGAAATAACATTCAAGTTTGATAGGAATCCAAATACGCGTGTAAAACTTTATCGTAGCGTGAGATGGAGTCAGAAGGATATTTGATTCAATGCAAGTACGTAATTTGCCTTGTAACTCGCCAAATTTGATTATGGACAATCTTGAAGCGATCAATATTTGAAAGCAGGCTATACAACTCGTTATTAATGTTCTTAAGTTATTAGGTTGTCCAAAAGGTGTCTTTCTTTTGCAAACGTGTTTTTTACAGCAGTGCACCTTCGTACAAACGTGAAACCAAGTCTGTGAAATATCGCGCTGTTTATCTCAACAGAAAAAAATGGATCGTACGTAATTTGATAAAATAATACGAAGCAGAAAACGTTGTGCGTCTATTATTTCCTCATAAAACGAAAAAAACTTTTCGGACAACCTACTACTTTATTTTCAGAAGTTATTTTGTTGTCTATTTTAATAATTCTTATGTAATACTAATTTGCTGACTCAAATAATTCTACTACAGGATTGTACAAGTCGTTTCCTCCTTTTTAATTTCTTTTCTTCGCTGAGCAGGCATAGTAGTGATGATAATTATAACTGAGAGCATTGACATTAGTCGAACAAATTTGAAACGTACGAAATCTTCGAGATAAAGAGACAATTATTTTGTAAATTACTGATTCTGAATTGTTTGCCATTTCGTGAGCATTTTGAGAAAGTGAGAACGTAGAAATAATTATGACGATGCGAGTCATAGAGATGCCTTAACGCTAAACGTTGAAAGGTTACTACGAGAGGGTGAACTTCCTGTAACAGATTAAAAGTAAGAAGAACAAACTAGCCACGAGTTTCACCCTCTCGGTTGCTATCTTCATAACGTTCTTCCACGACAAAGTTTCAACAGTTGTTGACTTAACGATTATTCCCTATTTCGAGAAGTTCGTGCTTCAAGATTTTAACATGTTCGAAGTTTGATAAGTGTGTTTTACATGGTTCGGTCGATGTAGAAGCTTTCTTATGGAATTATAACGATGTTCTGTACTTGGGCGTAATTAATGGGAAATTCGATGAAGTATATTTAATATGGAAGTCAGTTTCGTATCAATACGTGAGGTTTTAGTTAAAATAATAGGACAAACTTTAAGATACTATAGTATTGTACTACTTTAGATACTGTAATTTTAAGATACTGTAGTATTGAAAAAGGGGGGGGGTGGTATATGCTTGGTCTATTATATATTTAAGGTATAAACTAAGGATCATAAGAGTGCTAGAGAAGAGAGAAAGAGAGAGAAAGAGAGACTTATAAAATCAATATAGTGCAAACTTTTAGAAACATAAAATCTACTACTAGAAGCTTAACAGATCATCGACTGTTTCAATATCTCGTCGCTAAAGTTCCATCGGGAAACACTTTCGTGTAGTTCGAACTTCTAAATTTAATAGCGTTTGACGTTCGCCAATAATCACCGATATTGCATTGGACGTAAAATCCCTGATTTTAAACACGTAAAGTGACATCGAAAGAGTTTCCCAGCGGACTTGTTGCTATATCGATTGCTTCCTGTAAAGCCTTCTGGAACGATTCCAGGCCAATTATTCCTATGCCAGGACACGAAATCTGAAGGAACTCGTAGGTACCTCGTCTCTATAGAACAGTACAGGAACGATACGAAGTATGAAATTTTTCTTCAATTATTTTATCACCTAATATCTACACGTCGACTATCGTGAGGGACATTTGAATCGCATCTATTAAATAGTTCTAAATCATATTTATTCGAATAATATTATGTAATATATTAGATTAATTATGCATATAGTAACTATATGATTTATAATATAAAGAAGTCATGTCAAGATATCGAAGGTAAAGCACTTGGATTGTAAAGTTCACAGTGAAACAAATTTTTATTCAGGTTCAATTTCTTGAGGTGTGTTCGTAAAAATATATAAATCTACATAAAAATGTATAATCTTCACGAGTTAACGATTGCTTCTGATTTCAGTCGCAACAAAATTTTTCTATAACAATCTTTCTCACATTCGTATTCTGCGACGATTTATCTTGGATAGTATTATTACTTCAATTTCCACGTAGGAATTTTATTTTAAACGTTCTAAAATTTGCAAGAAACCTCGAATGTTTCGAAATCTTATTACATCGAAGCTCGCCGCGTCAAGCGAAAATAATTCTGTCACAGTTAAACGTTTATTCTCGATGAAATCCAAGTGGCAATTAAAATCGTGAAAAACCAGTCGCACGAATATACGCGAATTAAAGATAAAAGCGTCCGGCTAGCTTTTTCGTTTTAATTACGAACGTGTTCTTAGCTAGAGGCGAGATAATAATTTCAAGTAAAAAGTGCACGTTTCGAGATAAAAAGGCAGATGAAAAGAGCAAAAGCAGAAATTGAATTGATATACAGCAACGACGAAATTAATTATGTACGTCGCCAATTGAATTCCCAATTGAATGCAAATCAAAATAATTCAAGCAGAATTGAGTTCGCGAGACGTGACGTGGTTAATTGGTTAAATTTATACTTATGATACTTTAATTCCAACAAAAATGATACTACGAATTTTCTGTAGCTTCCACTGACGTATATCTCAGACTTGTTGCGTATAACTCACACAGAATGGCTTCTAAATGTCCTGGAACTATTCCAAGATCTATAGTTTCTAGTTAAATTCACTGGACCGTTTCAGTGTCGCCACTTATGATCCGTTTAAGCGGCTATAATACAATTTTCAACGCTGATTTATCGCTGTCGTTCGATTTAATTCGACGTAATTAAGCAAATCTTTTCTATCTTACAAAAATTCATTTTTTTTTTACACATACAATGGGAAGTCATTTCTTAATATAATATAATATATTTAATAATAAATTGAAAATGAATAAGTGTTAAAGATGATCCCATTGAATATTGAGCTTTGTTAATATAACGAATGATAACTGATTATTTACTTGTACTGAATATCTCGTAGCTGTGTACATTTTCAAATCTCTTTCAAACTTTACCAACACATTCGTGATCATCGAGCCCCATAACAGTGCTAATAAAATTTCAAAATATTTCGTGTAATACGTATAATATATTCGTCGAAGGTACCTACGATTTGTCTACGATATTCAAATACGTGTTCAGTCAAATACGAGTCAGTGTGTATTCTACTATTTTCAAAAAAAGATCCACAAACACGCAAATCACATTTTTCTATCACAAATACTTAGCCACGTGGACCAACCACTGTCAAAAATTTATAACCAATAATATTTCACACGTTTCACCGGTTCAAACCTACAGATCAGAGAAATTTTCAATCATTTTCAATACTGATTGTCAATAGCGTCATAAATCCTCGAGAAATGCTACAGAAACGTATCAAAGAAAGGGCAATCCTCGGTTCGTACGAATGTTCCATCACAACTGAAATACAATCTACAATAGTTTCACGCGAAACGTTTGAAACCGATTATATCCTGGCACCAATTCGATTTATGCGAATCGCCAAGAATTTTCCATGCAGCCGTAGATTTCACTTGAAACTATTCCCATCGTAGATCATAGAATATTTTGAAAGTTTGGTATCGGCAGGACAGACCATTCATAATCAAGCTGCAGGTGTTCTAACGAAACGACGACCAATTTCAATTGGTTCAATATTTCGATGCTCGATTCGGATCATCGCTCTGGATGCTTCGAAACGAATCGAAAATTTATCATCCGAACGATCCATGTACCGCTGTCACGAGCTTCGTTGAAGTTCTACTTCACTAGAAACCGACGCTATATTGACAAAAACGGATGGCAGACTGTTAGGCAACACTTGGAGGTTTTGTTAATTATTGACGCAGAATTCGTAATCGTACATATTCGCGAAAGTATTTGCTTATAAGTATTTGCTTAAGTATACTTGCGGAAACCTTTTCTGAATATATTACGAGTACCATATAAAACATTTTGAAATTTCGTTAACATTACAATGAGACACGATTATTATAATTATGCTGGCAAAGTTTGAAACGAATCAGAAAAATGTATAGAACTTATTAAGATATTTAGTACAAGAATATATTTCCCTGGGATCATAAAAATATTTAAACGATCAACTATTCGTTATAATAATAAACCTCGATATGCAACCATATTTAATGTACTCTAAAACGCTATATACTAGTATCTTTATTAAACATAGTATGTTTGTAGTAAATATGTTTTAATTTCGATGTACAATTTCAGATTAAATTCAGATCTTTTCGATATAATCATGGCTAGACATTTCTAGCGGATTTTAATGCATTTATTCAAAATTTGAAGATTTAAAAATGCACAGAATATATCTATAATGATAGGTAATGTGTCTATAGTAGAATGCTCATTAGAGTGTCTCATTAAGTGTCTCGTTAGAATGATAATAAAATGTATCCTGTGTAACAATGTGGAGGTAGAAGTTTCCTATCGTAAATGTTCAAACAATAAAAACGTTCTTTCATAAGGCACTGTACCATGATTCGTTCGTCGACTTTTCTCAAAGAATTTTGAATTTGTTTCATCGTATTAACCAGGTGCTACTCGCGTTTCTACGAGAAAATTCATTTTTGCCTATAGCCAACCTATCAACTTTCATTAATGGTTCAACTCGGAAAAGCGATTTTCCATGCGTTTAAATAATTTCCAACTCGACTTTTGTCACGCTGCTTTAATCACCCCCTTAAATAATTCTGCGTTTTCAATAACGCTGGATTCTCGTCCCAGTCACTATAGTCGAATCAAGAATCGAGATTAAACGTGAGATATTAATCGAAATCACTGAAGTCACCGAAATCTTAAATATAAGTTAAAATATACGTTCTGTGGTGCAGTTACACTGTTACTTCAAATTCAGTTATTCAATTCAGATATTCTTGTTTGAATTTGAATATTGATTTTCTTATAAGAAAGAGAATTTTAAGAACGTTTCTGTGATTAAGTGGAGATCATGGAAGGTTTGTTGAAATGTTTGAAATAACTAGATATGAAAAGCTATTAGAATTGAAAAGGAGATTTGCGGTAATTTCGCTTGTGATATTGCGAAAATTTGGTGAACGTTTGATTGTATAATGAGCCATTCGTAATATGCTTTGTTAAGAAATTATTGTGGAGAAGAAACTTTGGTGTGAGTCGTTAATGTTAATTAACTATCGAATGCCTGAGATCCGAGATATTTTCGCGTTATTTCTGTAACTGAAATTCTGAGTTAGGAAAGCTATATAATTTTCTGATTTTTATACAATGACAAGTTTCATCATTACTACAATACATAAAAGTACGTCTAAAACTTATAAACATTCTGTCGTTAATTTTCCGATTACTTTCTTTCAATTTCGACGAAGTTAAAATTCATTAAAAAAATCTTTCGATTATTCTATTAACTATCAAGAAATTGCTCTATCAAAAACATTTCAAAATTGCCGCTTCATCGGGTTTCATTTCACTCGATCGATCGATAAAGAAACATTGGGCGATGAATCTATATTTGAGTGAAATTAGTAGGTAAACAAGACTGATACGCTCTCTCTGTTATAAAATGTTACGTTGTTTCTGTGATACCTACTGATTAATCTGGCGCCATGGACGCGTAAAAATGAACGATAATGTGAAAGCCGTCATTTCATGAAACCACCGGCACATCCAGTTCCCAATGTTATAACGACGATACGCGCACATCGTCAAATTGACTCGCAATTCCCATTTGCTCGTTATTAAATTAATCGAAGCACTAACTCTGACGAGATATTTCGTTGTAAAATTTTGTTTTACCCAGCCGTTTTGTGGATGAAAGTGTTCGTTTCAATCATAGATTTTATGGATTTGAATAATTCGGACAGTAAGATTATTTTAGTAATAATATTTCGAATGGTTGTCTGATTATCAAATGTAAGCACGTGGATATATTTCAAACGAAACGTTATAACCGTGGAAAGAGTAAAGAAAAATTAAAGGTATGAAAGACAAAATGATAAAGATATAGAGAAAACATGGAAATCGAAGATCGATATGCAAATAAAATGACGACAAGATTCGCAAAATCCTGATCGTCAAATGTGTGCAAAACTAATGTTTGCGTGGTATCGTAAGAACGATGGAAAATAGAAGAGCAAGGTGAAAAATGAAAGAATAATAGAAGAAGGTGAAAAAGATGAAGAATGGAAGAAGAAAATGAAGATAAGAAAAAGACGAAGAACGCGAGAATAAGCCAAAGGTGAAAAAGATGAAAAATAGGAGAATAACGTGAAGATGAAAAAGATGAAAAATAAAAGAATAACATGACAATGAAAGAGACAAAGAATAAAAGAGCGAAACTAAGAGAAAGAAGATGATGAATAGAAAAAATAAATTAAAGATGAACAAGATAAGAGGCAGATTTGGATTCGAAAAGAGAATCTAAAAATATTTAATTTGTTAATCTTGAATATAATTTCTACATCTATCAATCTTCTATCTTCCGATTATTCTCTTTCTTCCCTTAAAACTAAATTGTATCGTGTTTACCACACAAAATTTACCACAAAAGAATTTTATAAATATATTATGTGGCTATACAAAGTTCTTTTATTAGCAATTTTCTACTTTATACTAATTTTTCACTAAATATACATTTTCGATAAATATCTCGTAATTTCTGTACACATTTTTGCTTTGCCTTCAATCTTTGCCAACGTAATCGTGATGATCGATAATATTTCCAATGAAATTTCAAAATGTTTCATCTAACGTGCTAACTAATATATTTACAAAAAGTATTCACAAGAAATTGAATACTTTCGCGAGCCTGCATATATCAACAATTATTTCACACTGATAAAAGAACGAGCGTATATTAACAAATCGTGTAATACTCGACTCGTTTATTGCCATAACACGAAAAGGAACGTAAGAGCGTGCGGCCCTCTCATCGTTATGGTTAATTCTTTTCAATTAAATTGAAAGGGGATCGGATTGACATTTTGGCAAATGGTTCTTCTGCGGTTGTGCTGAATGTGCTGCTGCAAGATGACTCGACTGCTGCTCTGTTGGCTCGACTGCCTCGGCTCTGCGGTTTACCCTGTCAATGCCTTTCCCTACGTACCGTGTGTACCGCCACCATATTACTTCCCCATTTATAGTGACCCAATATCACATTGCATCAGCCATCTCACGCTCTTCGAGCGTAAATTCCACTGTAGGGGAAGTACCAGTTATCCTACACTCCTTACGATTTCGTTCCTGTTACAGATCGTTTTCGAGGTTCTGATTTCAAACAGTACAACCATTTTTTCTCTCTCATTCTCGCAATTGTTACCGGTATTTGTTGAAAATCGAACGACCAGTTTTCAATCGATCGAATTGACGGTATTAATGCGCGACATTCGAAGATTGCAGGAGAGTCCTGTCGTTTTTTTTCATTTTAATGTCGATTTGAGATCGAAGAATTTCAATATAACATAATTGAGAATGAAAATCTGTTGGATCTAAAAATGTTCCTAAGGAATGTTTTGTGATTACAAAAAACATTTGCGTACTATTTTATTTATTATAGGATTTATACGTTATAATTAATTCCGAGTATAATTAACGTTCAAGTGTATTAAATCTCGTATCATTTAGTAACATTTTCAAACGTGAAACCTGTGGAAAATAAGCGTATGAGCAAATAAATTTTGTAGCCACCGTATATATAGTATATTTGTCTCTATCTCGGTGAAAGTCAACATTGATTTTAAGAACATGTTTAGTAAGAATTTGTTTAGTAATTGGAAAGACAAGAAAAACAAAAGTTTGTAACCTATAATTTTAATAATTGATTTGATATTTCCATCTTTTAACATCAGTCTATTTTTGAACGCAACAGAGGTCAGCGTCAATACCGTGAATTGAATTCAACAAGAAGCAGTTGGACATTTTAAGCGAAATAAGACGAACGCGCAACGTTGTATACATAAAACCACAGGAACTGTGTACCTGTGCCTTACAGTGGAATAGGACAGCGCTTGGTCAGGCAGCCTTTGAGACGCAAATCAAGCGGACCAGTCGTTCCGGATTACATCTTCGTCGTTCAATTCGCTTACAGTGAAGCAAAAGCAGAGAGATATTAAGGTAATTATCAGACTGCCACCGATCTGTATTCTAACGTAAAGTTGAGATTGAAACGGGACTGATAGTGGATAGATCCAGTTTCAAAGCGCCCACTGATTCAGCGAACTATCGGACTAGAAATATCCCTTTATAACAGAAAAGAGAAACGTAGACGAACTCTTGTTACAACTCTTGCTTCGTATTACGACGAAATGATACAATGATACAATTATTTGATGATTTTTTGAAAAAATAAAGCGCTACCATGAATATATACAATATATATGTTTAGTTTATTTTTTAATCAAATAATTTTATATTACTATAAAAGTTTTATTAATTTTGTAAATATTAAAAGAACGAAATTTTTTACGAGCCATTATAATTATCAATTCGGACGTAGAAAGTATAATAAAGCTAGGCCTACAAAACCTTCAACGCAATTTGTTAAATTTAGTCGCGTCTTTTCTTTCGTTATGTTCTATTTAATGAAATATTATTGAAATAGAATGACTGTGTGTTACTAAAGAAGACGAGAACAATTTCCCGAATTGATTATTACAAGATATACAATCATGTTTGTTAAACTACTGTAAATATAGAATTTCATTGAATATGGGATTCATGGACGTGCATAATGGGGAACAACCGCTCGAATGTAAACATACGCGCGTGATGTTAATTCACTGTTATTATTACTTAATCAAGATGCGTGATCGATTTAGGTGAAACGATCGGCGGAAGATTTGCGTCAACTTGGTCACCATACATATACCATACCGATAGTAATTGGTCTAGCTATTTCACTACGTTCCTATGATATTCAAAATACTACAAATATTCTATCAAAATTTAGAATTAAAATAATATAGGTAGCAGAAAATGTATTTTAAGTACAATTAGAAAAATAGTTTGAAACCTTTGGTCGGTAGCGTATTTATAAACTCGAGGAAATAGGTCTATTCACGAAAAACCTTACTGATATCTTGCTCAGAAGCAATTCGCGCGATCTATACGTTACGGTACTGGTAAAATCTTATGAAACGCGTGTAAAAGTCAGCGCACGTGGTAGAAGAACGTTACGCCGCTGGTATAGTAATGCTATCTCTGGTATATAAATTCCGATGCACGCCGAAATTGCCCACGGTATAGAACCGCGACCATTCTAAATATAAATTACCCGCATAATCCGGACGCGTTTACGGGAGCGCGTGAATCTCGCACGTGCGATCGTGCACGCGCGAACAGCCGCGATAAAACTACCCTTGGAATAGTGGAATCGGAACAAAACCGCTAGCCAGACGCTGGGTAACGATCGATAGACATCGGAGTCGACATGGTGAAACACGGAGACTGTGTGCCGCGTGGCGAATCTATAGGCGATTAGCTCAGTCTTCGCGATTTTTCGAATGATCGATAAGTGGACTGTGTAATTACTAAAAGTTTATCCGATCACAATGATCGATGAGTATAACTAACGACTATGCGATATCATTACGAAAGTTGCATATGTACTCCGTCATGATCATGCCGCGAGTTTTTATGCGAGTTCATAGAAATTCGAGGACATAATTATCTACCAAGTATTATAGAAATTTTCAAATTTCCTACGAACGCATACGAATCCGCAGTCCGGTCACGTTGAACTCTTGAACTCCGTGTCAGACAAGGGAATGACCGGCCAACTATTTTTAATACATTTTTCGTTCTAACAAAGAATCACGTTTCAGTACTTGTAAAATACACTTGTTTTCTTTTACTTTCTATTAGTATCTTTTACTTGTATTTTGCATATTATCGTATTAACAAAACAAAAAAACAATTCAATTTAGTTGGAATTGAAGTACAAGAAGAAAATTAGATCTCTTAGCTACGGTATAATGTACAGCTGTTTCAACGAAACACCTCTACGTCATCGGCATTTTGTGACGATTAGTGGATTTAGATCGCCAGAGGTATCGTTGCCAGAAAAGCATGTACGTGTGCGTTAATGAGATTTTAGTAATTGATAAATTGTAGTAATAGTAGATACTAAAATAGTGGATTTTAGTATCTGTTAGTATATGTACTATATTAGGTATATATACATTGCTCCCGGCTATACGAAACTAAAACGAAATACGTTGAAATTGCCTATGAATAATTAAAAACTGAAAAATGGTAGAGAAATCACGTCCGCGTGACATACCAGGCTTAAAAATAATATTGTGTATAGCTATTGATAACGCCTTAATGCCAGCTTTTCGATATAAAAGCAAGATTTTCGACGTTAACTCCATAACAACCGTTTTATGCCATCGTGTACACGCGATTCTAGGGGAAAATACAGCGCGTCACGGTGGCGAGTGAAACGCTCCTCTGTCGAAACGCTTCGATGCTCTCGTGTTTCACCTTCTGTATTCGGGAGCTTGTTTTGCGGTGCCGGATCGTATCGCGAGCTCTCGGCTAGTTTGTTGTGCGAATTGATTGTGCGAAATGAATAATGGTTGACTGGGGACAGCCGGAGACAGAAATCCTCTCGTTCTTTATCCGCGTGGATCACTGCTCAGTTTCGTATGACGCGACAGGTATTGCACAAAATTTGTGGAAATTTTACGTATTCAAGTTTCTGGTTAAGTTTGACTATCGTTGCTGAGTAGATGATTGCAGGGATGTTCGTATGTTCGCAAATTTAAAATTATGCGATGTAATTAAAGAAATAGGGTTTATGTTGGAATACAACGATATTACACATACAGACACCTACACAGGCACTTGAACAGGACACTTACGCAGGTCATACTCACTACTGTATAGAGAGTGGGGTTCAAAATCTTTAAGGGACCATGGGTCACTACCTACAGTCCGTCTGAAAGTAACTGGCCAGCTATCAACATATCACTCACTTATATTTTAAATACATTCGGTTCTGTAATTCTGTTTAATAAACATCACATAATATTATTTCAACATAAACATTGTGTCTTCCACAGATTATTTATCTTAACTCTAAGATTAAATTCCAACAGTTTAAATATAGATTAATATTTTAGACGATATACTTTATGAACATAAATGCGAAATAATAATAACGATATTGTAGTATCGTGGACAAATAGCCTAAGAAATATCGGGTGAGCCATAAACAATGTTGCGAGAAAGCCTAAGTGTCGACAGGCTCATCAATGTGGCGTCGTCGGTTGTGGAACGTGGTGGGGCTATGAGAAAAGACAAAGGGATGTTTAAGGGAGAAAGACGAATTAACAGGCAGTAGCTGAGAAGTTAGTGTGTTGTCAGCGTCGTCAGAGAGTGTTGTCAGCGTTGTCGAGGAGGATCGTCTGCGTGAAAGAGGGCGTTGGAACCGTGATGACGAAAGTTGTGGATTAACAATTTAATTGTCTTAGTTATAGCACATTACTGTATTTAGTTCATGTTAAATAACCATCGTTTCCTGTTTAATCCATTCTAAATAAATAAAACAATCCTACAATATAATATGTACGAATAAAGGTTTGTTTTACCCACTAAGTATCATGAAAAATACTTTATTTTAGATGTTTTATATATTTTTGCATATCATACTGAATATTTTTACACCTTTAAATCTTCTACAAATGCATGAAAGTCTGCACTCTAGTAACAGCAAATTTATTGTATCTTTTACATATTATAACGAGTATTTCAATTTAGATTTCTTGGATATTTTTGATATTATGCGTATTCTCTACGTACTCGCAAATTAACGTTTCTCGCAAATGCATAAACATCAGCGGTTTATTATACATATCTTGCAATAATAATAACCAAAAAAATTGTCTCCACTGTCACAAATATCTCCGACTGCAAATGTTTCTGAATACTTTGGAGATCTGTGTATCTGATATTTCTGTAAATACGCGCGATACGTATAATACGCAACAAAGTATAAAATATCCAAAGTAAATAATAATCGTGATAATATTCACTCGAAACAGATCACTGTATAAATTCCATTTTTCCACGCGCATTCGCTAAAATATATATTTACAGTAATATTCTCAGGCAGCTGACGATACACGTTTTAAGTATCAATCTAAAAGCCATTACACGTACGGCAAAGTTTCGCGAAAATTTAGAAGACGTCATCTTCGTCGACGACAAAGCGTAAATGCAATTAATTAGCCCACCGATCAACCGTCGACGGCCTCCATCGGTCGTTAATTCATTACGTTTATCGTGAAAATGGCGTTTCACCAGTAGAGCAGAGGAAACAGCGAAGTGCAGCGAGTGTATCGTCGTACCAGACCACGAAGGCACAGGCTGCCATGCCGTGCTTTTAATTAAGCTCCCTGAGCAGAACGCCTTAACGATCGATCCCCGTCGTAAACGTTACGCTTTTTTAACGTCCACCCCATAGCTCGACACGATGGAACGACGACGACGACGACGAACTCACGCTGGAACCAGTAACCTTTATGCCGATAATAGCCCACCGCCCTCCAGGGAAAAGTTTCCTGGCGGGAAGCCGGTTGCACGGAATCCCCATCTATCATCGACGAAATGCTCGGCATAACTTAGTTGCGTGGCCAACGCGTCTACGCTTTTCTACGCCAGACTCGGCTTGATTCGGTTCACAGTAGGTACGTGGTTTCAAGACAAAACCTTCTATTTTTGAAACATAGTGGCACTAGTGGCACTTTGGGGATGTCCCGTTGTAATTTGATTTGGAAGAGGTTCGTGTGATTTTTTGGTTGTTTTATGAATGACAAGAAGATTGAAGTTTGAAGATTTAAGGGCTATGGGATGTTAGGGTTTAATAAGATTGCAGTTTTCACAGAATATATATTGTTAGTATCTCTATGTGTAATATAATCGTGAAAAATGATTTATAGTAAATATGTGAGCTGGAATTTAATTTAAAACAGGGTTGTGTACGTTTTTCTCTTTTTTCTTTAAATTTTGATTGGGTTGTAAATGATGGAAAGTTTGAAGTTTGAGGAATTATTGAATAATATTATATTTTTATGATGATTGTGGTTTTTAGGATATCTCAGTATATTTTTGTATTTCTTTGTGCTATAATATGTGGAAAGTTATAATTGTAGATAATATAACTATACAAATAGCGTTTCAATCATTTTTTGTAGAAAACAATTTTTTTGCTATGGTTTCAATGCAATTAAGTATACAATTATTTTTCTGTGCTAACGTGTTATAAGCGGATTATAATCTGGTGATTTTACACGTGCGTATAAAGGACTGGTATAAAATTTAAACGTTTTTCAAAATACATTTAGAAGAACAAAATGAAAAGGATGTATAGGGGATTACAGTGGCACATTAAAAACGAAAATAAAAATATCTCAATAAATCCATAGAAAATCGTGGAAGCAGATTATACGCCTCGAATTGCTTTTTCGATGATAAAAATTATGTGTAAAAATACCATGGATCCGATTTCTGTAAAACTTTTAACAAGTTATTAAAACGCAAAAGCCAAATTATATATATATAAAAAAAAAAACAGACAAGAGAGAGAAACGTGTTTCTACTTCAGTTAAATAAATTTCACTCTACAAATTATTTTATACCATTATTTTATACCGAAAATCCATATTTTCATGCATAAATCAACTATAATTTTTATATATAATTTTAACATTTATCGTTCCCTTTGCAAGTATAAAAATGTCATAAAAACTGTACATACAAATTTGTATTTTCTGCATCGTCAAGGTTTTAAATCCATGGGAATCCAAATTATAACGTAAAACAATATTGTTATCCGCATTATAAATTTCATCCACGCATTCTGCATTTATTCAATCTCAAAGTTAGAAACGTGTCACGATTAACACCAGATGACGGAAGTGCGATATTCGGCGAATATCGGAAACGTATTGCGTGTTAAGGAAAGACATTTTTGTAACATTATAATTAATAGAGTAACAGCATGCTGTAGTACGACATGACATATTAATCGATTTTAACGTGTGTGCATCAGATCGGTGCGAAACAGGGTTGTTCTTATGACGAAAACAAGCTGTCACGAACTAATTTATGAACTTCATCTATAACATTGTTCCTACGGTAACTTCAACGGGAATATTGGTTCGTGGCATTATTCAATTTACAACGTGATTACAAGCTGCTAATAATACCGTCGCGTAAATTGCCGCCGCCATCTCTAAAGGAATTCAATTGAAATCAAATATTCATTAGGATGGTCACAGTTAGCGCTCGGGTTAAGTAAAGCGACGATGAATTACAAGCGAGATATTATCGCCAGCGAATATATATTTCATTAAAGGCACCCTGGTTCTCTCCTGTTCATCGAACACGAAAATCCCTCAGAAAATTGGTACGTGTACCGACATTATCGATGAATTTATGTTACACCGGAGCTACAGATAGAGAAACGTGAATAACAAATGAACAATAAAATGTGAACAAAATATCCGCAGATATACTTACGTACATTTTTAACCTGGGTACTTGCGAATTTCTAGATTATCCAATTACATGTAAAATTGCAAGACTTCAAATTTGATTCTGAGAATTTTCTAATTTTTATATTATAATTATATTATATATTTTATATAATTATAATTATATATTTTATATTATAACGCGGGAATTTTCTGATTCTACAATTTTGATATTAGGATTTATACGATGTACAAATGCGCGTAATTAGAAACATTTTTAATCTCAATTTACGCACGTTCGAATTAGAAGACAGGAATTTTGAAATATCATAATTTTAAATCATAAAAGATTAGACGTATAAAATTTATTTTATCGAATATGTAGAAACGGGAACGATATCATTGTTGGTTTAACTATTGTATAATTTAGGTAAGTATTCCATAAACTTTAAATACACGTGACTTTAGTAAAACAAAGTATATACAGGAATAATTTAAATAATGGAAGGTAATGTAATAACTTGGACTAGCAGAGAATCCCTATAGTTCTCCTAATTGCATTATATCTTCTAAAATAATATACCATTTGCCAGCTTATCCAGCAAATTTGATATCTACAAATTCATATCATGTGAAAATATATGCAAAAGCAGGCGAAAAATAATTAAATGGAATTAATGAAATTTATTTTATGTGACGCGCAAAGTATCGGAAGTGTAATATATAAAAACTTAATAACTTATAATCACATATGAACGTACTAAAGGAAAAGGCAAATTTATCCTAAAATGAAATGTTAAATTGTTGTTAAATTGTTAGAAGATTACATTTGTACAACATACTTTCATTTTATTCAAGCATAGACCGGCACTGACGACGGTAGTTTTATCTCGTGAAAGCTCTGAAAGCTAAAATTAATTATTTCTCTACTTACAAATTTGTTTCATCCTATTCCAGATGGAATTTTCAAACAAAATATCAATTTTATATGTTTATATTTTAAATGTATATTAATACCGTAAGAGGCGATTTACAGGCAAGAAAGTAACCCAACAGTTTTTACCAATAGCGTACACTATTTTTTCCTAACAAAAATCCTAGTAAAAATCATTTTACCTTTACAATCACCAAATTTTTATCAGCCACGTGCAAAACCATCAATTCACGCGGAGTTCCAGCATCGCTTGATCGACGCCATTCACAATCACAAACGATTGGATGATCCCAGTTGCATGCATTCACGTGTCAACGTTTCCTCGCGAGGATATACAAAACCTTAGAATGATATCGTGGAAAAGCGAGTCAGGCAAATCGCTCTCTTTGAAACTTGCGCTAAGACCAGACCGCGCCCTCGCTCCGGCCGTTATTGAAATTCTAGAAGGGAATTTTTGCACTTGAGAAGACGCGAGTGCCGCGGCATAAGTTACACCGAGAATTATTCGCTTATTTTCTGCGTACACGCGAGAGGAAACTTTTCCCTATGGAATATTTCCGGCAAGTTACGTAAAACGTTGCAAGCTAAGGGCTGATCCAAGCGTACGTACACAATACACACCTACCAGCGACTTGTTTCCAGCAGTAAAAGCATTATTCAAATTTCAAGCGCCAGCGCGCGCTTCCAAAGAATATCGACGAAAATTGAGTTCCATTCAGCCACGATGGAAACAACTAAATGCGTTATTAACTTTTACTCATTGGTTACGTCGCGTTGCGTTTAAACATTTGACAACCTCGATTATTATTGTAACGTAAATTCCTTGGAAACGCGGCGGGGTTGCTGGTAACAGGATTGGTGAAGTAAAGAGGAAGGAGACGTCGAAGGGTTTAAAGCCGCGATTCGCTTTCAGAGATGACAGAAAGGATTCGTAAATCAATTTCAATGCAGAGTACATGTGAAATGGAAACGAATGATACAAAGAATAAACATAGAAAAGATGTTGTACAATATTTATGTGATTGCATAGGGGCATTATCTGGCGAGAGAAATTTGCTGGACACTTTCGACAGCGAAGCCTGTCGAAACGTGAAGATAATACGTACGTAATACATATTTATTGTGTAATACCGTCACTGTGCTCGCTGTATGTTTTTAATAGATAAAATATGAATTAAGAATCGACGTGGCTATAGAATTGGTTCGGTTGTAGGAGAAGTTATGCTGGAAGCTGGAAATATAATTGTCAGTTCTGATTTGAAGAATTTGAATATTGTGTCAATTATCGAACTACAGTCGTTCGAACTACGACAAGTCGTGAAACGAGAAAACTGGTAGAACGCGAGAACCTTCGAGATGATGGCTCCTGCGGATTGTGTGTCAGCGTTAATTTATTCAAAATCGTGTCTGGATCCAGCGGTGAACGTTTAAACGAGGTCGTAAAGCGGAGCTGATTTTACGCGGCCTCGCTGACATCCGTGCACAGGGTCGGGAGGTGATTGGCTCTTCGTGAGGATGCAAATTTTCTACGGCGTCCTCGTGTTCCGTAGCGTAAATCGGGAACAAATCGTTGAAGGAGAACGTCGACTCGAACACCCTCGTGGCCTCCACGACTCCGACCCACGAAATCCCGTCGTTTCTTCTCGGAAATCGTGTCACTTCGACTTCTCTTCCGGCGTCGAACTGGGAAATCTTTGTCGTTTCGCGGTGATGAGTTAATGGATTAGAAACTTGGAACTCGTACGAATAGAATCGATAGGATCGTGCGAAAGAAATATGATCATAGCTAGTACTGCGAAAGCGCCTGAGAATATTTTTATCGGGGAAAAGGCAGATGTTTCTCTAAAATGAAATATGAACTTTTTAAATATATTTTAGAATCTGTAGTGTTTTAGCGATATTTCAGTCTAGTTACAATAATCTTTAATTTGTCTTTCGACGAAATATTTTAAAATCGACGATATTTCATACCGATCTTTAAGTTTTATGATTTGAATTTTTGCCAATTTAAACTTCAACGTGATTTTTTCGAGACATATTTTTAAATCGATGATATTTTACTGATATTTTACCAACTTTTATATTTGTAATTGTCGTCGAGTTAATTTTCACTGTAACTTCTTCTTAGAAACGTTTTAAGGTTTATAAATGTCTCTTCTTTTCACAATGGAGTGCACTTTTCTGGTGGAATTCTACGAAGTATTTATTATTCTAACTACTGTTTTTCTTTTTTTTAACGAAATAACATTGGTATTTTTCAATAACGTTGAATTTATGCAAATTTGACGCATTAAATCCCGCCTTTTGCGCAATTCCTTCAAATTTCAGCTCGTTTCTCAGATTGATAACTCGCAGACAATGTAAAGAATGAAATTGGTCATGGAGACAAGACTCGATCGCCTTTTAAACCGGAATTATTCATGGATGTTTACGACTTGTCTCGGTAACTTGAATGGAAGAACGAACTGTGGAGGGACGTTTTCTATAGAAACACGATAAAATTCCGACGCAGCTAAGGGGAACGCGTTCATTATCGGAAGTTCTCGGAATCCAAATGATATAATTCCTCATTGATAGTTGAGGAAATAATAAGGAATTAGCCAGAGAAATTCTATAATTGCTGAACTCGTCTCCGCGGATTAAAGGCGAGCGTCCCTTAAGCTTCTCCCTTTAGAACGATTATTTTAATTGTCATGAACGTGAAACGTCTCGTTGCGACGACGTCGAGTTGTAGTCGATTGTTTTGCAGCTGCTCTATAAACTGGGTAGACAGCTCTATCTTCTTGCAAAGTTCCGCGAAGAAAGATGCTCGTTAGCTATCGAGAGGGAGAAGTTATTGAAAGGATGAAGTTAAGGTTTTGTCATTTGACGAACACTACCAAATTTGTTTAACCATTGCTTAAACATTGAGAAGGGAAGAGAATGATATGAATTATAATTTCTGTTGAACATTGATAAATTAAAGGACACTGTTTCTTAAAACTTTTGAATTATTTTTGAATTACATCGACCATGTCCGTCTTAAATTTTCCTTTTAAATATTATCATACTCTAATAAGTACATCGCTGCTCGTTATTGGAAAACTTTAACAGATCGTACTCTTGTAGTATTATTTCGAGTAGTAGTCTCTCGTTAATTAACATACTTTAATAATATCCAAATATTTTTTCTTCGTTTATATCTATTGTTTAATTTTCCATACGTTTTGATTTCTTTGGCAAAAATTGTATATTTCAGTCGCTAACAAACTATGTTCCTTGGTCGCATAGAAATAAATCGTAAAGATATAATATCGCGATACGATTGGAATATAGTGTATCAAAAATACGAATTCTAAATTATATATCCAAAAGATTAAGAATGAACAGTTAAGAGATTTTTTTCCAAAAATTTCCCATAGATGTATAGCAATCCGTACTCTATTTATAGGTTGGTAGTCTCAGTGTTAATTTCCAGCGATTAGAAGTTTCGGTGGTTTCTCTTGATCCGACACAGACACAATAAATTTCAACATGCCGTTATTTCTCGAGTGGCAATCGATACTCGTTAAGCTCGAACGAGCGCCTTAAACAAATCGCGCCGATCGGGGTCGCGTTCAAGAAGCAGCTGCGAATTACTCACTCGTCCTTAAATGGAGTTCTACTCTGCAACGATTAGAAACCAACGAGAGAATTAGAGATAATGCGATAAAGGTGTTACACGACGCACTCTGTAATACCATTAAACGGTTAATGTTCGGTCGAAAATAAAGAGGTGGTTTTAAATGATATAAACCGTGGCTTCTCCTGGGTTTTGCACTTACACAGGGAAGGAGAGACTTGGGAATTGGTCTCGTTTAATTGTCCGCAACGGGAGATGTATGTAACGCTATAATCGCAACGTTTTGCTGTTTTGCTTTTGAATTTCCATTGTTAAGATCATTTAGTTCCGACTTCGTTACGTGAAATACGAAATTTCGTTCTGTACCGCAGGTGGTTTTTGTATTGAGAGATATAAATTAATTTTTCTATAAATTTTATTCTTTATTGCAAAACATTTTGCGGATTGGAATCTTATATACTTTATTATCTTATCCTCTCTTATATTATTTATTTATAATATAAATTCTTTCACGCAATAAAAATATTTTTTAACAATCCTTTTAGAAGGATCTTCCTTCAACTATTGCGTTTCAGAGTAGATATTTATGAAATATACTATATTTTCTCTTATTCAGTTTTAAAGACTCGGAGTTTAAAAATTTCTTAGAAAGAAACAGAAGTTTAATAAGAAGAAGTTAGATGTTTGTAGCTTTGTAAATGTTGTTTCATTTGCTTGATAGGACGATAGGGATAACTTCTTGCCCATTTGTGCATGTTAAAAAAAAAACAAGCTAATGGTCACAAATTTTACTGTCACCAGTGTATGCGCAAAAAAGCGCTGATCTTATAGATATACCAAAGCATTAAGTAAAAGTTTCTCTTTCTATTTACAAAACCGATACATGGTTTCGTTTAGTTTTAAAGTGGTGGAACCACATTTATCCTTAAATTCTAACACAGCCGACAATTAAATTCGGCTATGTGGCAATAGTAATTCCGCTCCAATTTGTGCCGCGGCACGCAACGATAGGAAAATTTCGCCAGATCTCGTTTTCGCAACACCCTCGAATATAGATTGATACTCGTTAAAGTCGAAACGTTGGCCCGTTTTACAATTTCCGGGTCGGCCATAGAACGATACAAATATTGAAATACAAAGTAATTTCGCAAGGATACATAAAACCGCTGCATTTTCAATCTGGTATTAAGTCAACGAACAAAGCAATTAAGGAGTATTTAGCAGTAGTAATTAACTCGCCTTTAAATCCTGCTACGACTTGTATTAGTGTAGTCCAGTCAATATCTGAAATTTCCTTTTTTCTTTCAACGTTTATCCCTTTATTTATTGTATCTTTTTTCTTGTATTCTTTCGAAGTACTTACAGCGAAAATCCATTAGAGCTAATCGATAATAGTAATTTTTTCTCCATTAGCAAAGTATCTTAGGATGGGATATCGAAAATGTTCAAATAGCGTGTTAGTCTTTGTATGATTTTTATGATTTTCACGAGCCAATTATACATTATATTTATGGAATGCATCGTGAAACCATTTTATGCATATGTTCTTTTCAACTGTGATGGAAAAGAGTTATATAGATTTATGTAAAGTTTCTGACGTTCGCCACATATCATAGTTCACTTCTCATGTGACGTTACACTGGAGAAAAAGTGGACATGTTATGGGAACGTTCGAGGGCTGGATGTGATATCTTTAAATATTGTTAATAACATAATATTCGAGAGAAGAGTACCAAACTATTTCAATGAAAACGAAGCCTAACGTGACCCATTGTTCTTTCTAACGAGGAAAGAGAGTGAAACGAACGCGGAGAAATTATACATTTGAAAAGTTAGATTATGTTAAATGTTATATTTCAAAGCCATTAAACAAATCGGCAACACCCGGGCAATATATTCCTGTAGAAACCTTCGAATATAGTTTCTTCTGCGTTAAAAATTGTTGTCTAAAATATTGCGAGTATCTAAGTATAGTAAAATCGAAAAACTTAAAATTATTTAGATTATTACGACACAGTAGCGAAATATTAATTCTCAGTGGTCCAAATATTCGCACTTTGCCAATCTTTACTAAACAAACCCCAAAACATTACGAGAAATAAATTTACTTCAAACATAAGGACAAAACCAATGAAAAATCGCGCGACACTCTCGCGAACTCTCGATCGACTATCGATGCAACCAGAACTCAAAATCCTCTTCTCCAATGTTCGGTTCCCTATAAATGAATAAACGCCCACGCTATATTAGTCTGCAACGAAGAAACCTCAAGTGCTAAAAAATAGAATATACTTCGAAATACAAGAATAAAACCAACCACGCAACACCTTCACGAACCCTCGATCCCCTATCAATCCAGCTCGAATACAAAACCCTCTGTTGTCGAACATCCAAATCGAAACTGATCCACCGTTCAGCTCGTGCATTCCAACCCCCGACCCTTAAAAGGCTAAAGAAGAAAGGCTTGGAAGGGTGACAAACGTTGCTTGCGATTGACTGGAGAATGGGAGGAACAGGGAGCATGAAAAGAACGAAGAAGATAAATAAGATTCGACGGTGAAAGCAGCAACCCTTTCGTACTACAGCCTGTGTTTCCTGCAGGGCTTGCTTAGGGGATAGGAATGGGGTTAGAAGGGGTGAAAAGGGGGTTTGTTCTGCGACAGGCGCAGGCTGCATTTCAAACAGGACTAACTCTTCGCCCCTCGAGGTTTCTCGAGTATTAAGTTGACGCCAATCCTCTACCCTTACTCCCACTTCTCTCTCTCTCTTTCTCTCTCTGTCTCCCTCTCTCTTTCACGTCCTTCCCGCGGATTCTCCGCGACTATTTCATCCAATCCCTTCCCACTCGTCGTTTATTATCGCTGCTATCTCGACGAAACGATCTCCGATATCGTCTCTCGTGCTCTCGTTCGCGCCGCGGAAACGCGCCGAGTAAGGTTAATGGAATCACCGAGTTCCGTGACGAAACGTCGACTTCCGGAGACAGGATGACGGGATATCGTGTCACTTTGCTACCACTTGGAAGATAATTGTGAGACAATGGATAATGAAAAGATCAAGGTGTTTTCCAAGTACATGCTGGGTCAGATGATCGAGCGTCGAGTAAGGAGAAGGTACAGTGAACGACATATTGCACATTTATTTCAAAAGTGACTGAAGCTAGCTTTTCAGAAAAAGTGAAACACTATTTGGAAAATTATCAAAATCATATGCCATTTAAAATATAGCGACTGTATCGTACATCAGCGTCAATTTCCAAATAATCCACACACGTTCCCCAAAAATCAATCTCTTTTTCATTAACGCAATTTTCATTTATAAATAACAAATTTTTTCGTAATTTTGATCTATTCCGTACACAAATCTTCGCTTCTTTGTCGTTAAACTGTCCAACTTTTCGATAACACGTAACATTTAATTATACCAGAGCTACAAGTTTACCGAACCCTTTAAGCTCGTTGGCCTCGTTTGAATATCAAACGGTAAAAGATGACAAGCCGCACAAAGGGACGCTTTGGGAAATAGTGTCGGGTACAGCGTCGAGCGCACGATGGATTACATGATAAATCGAGTACGGTTTACCTTTAAGGTTACAAGTATCATTATAATTGCAACCTTACCGGCCCTGAACTTTTCTTTTTCTATGAAAGAAGGGAAAAGAAATGGAATTAAAGAGCTCGTGAATCTCTAACGAAGAACGGTACTTTTAACGAATGAAGAGACGCGGCATTAAAACTAATATCTGGAGCAACCTCGCTGGACTGGAATTATACACCATTCCCCTCTTATTATTTTTCTCCTTTCTTCCACATTTTGTTATTTTAACTTGATTCCCTCGTATTTTCTTGCGATTATTGCAACGATCAATTCTTATCTCGATTTACTTAAAATTTACTAAACACATGACACGTCGACGGTGCGCTGTACGTTTGTGAAAAATTGCTTTGGAAACTCAAACTGGCGAATATTTCTCCTGGATTGAAATTGACTTTGTGATGATCTTCTCGTCTTTATTTCTTTTTTTATAGTAAGCGAAGATCATTTGAAAGATACGTGATAAGTAACTTTAAGATTTAATTTCATTTGATAATAAGATGAAATACGAAGATATTTTTACCTCTTGGTAAATTGTATAGGTTTTTATTTTTTAAATACTTTGAAAGATATTTAGAAATTTATGCGAAAGTTTAAAATTTAAAGCTTCAAACATGTTTATACACCTTTCGGATAATCCTAAAATACGTTGGTTACCTATAAAAGTATTATACGTTGTCATCTAATCAGTAAAGTTTATAATATCGAGCATTTCGTTAAAGTTTCATAGTAGACACAAACGTTTGATTTCATTTCTAATAGAAACGAATATTTAATCTTCTATTATTTTCTCTTTATCTAGCAAACACGTTATTCGTGCAACATTCAGATTCACTCGTATCGGTCTAAAACAGATGACAACGCACAGCATTACGCTATGTCCACTGTGTACACTGTACGACACGATCTCGCCAAGGTTAATTAACCATTGCCAAAATGATCCCCTATCGCTTTATACTGTCAATAAAATAAAATTTTCTACTTAATGAGAATTCCTGTACCGTAATAATTCTCGAACCGATCCGACTATTATTTCCATCCATTTTCTCATCGACTTCCAACGGAAACGTGTTTTTCGCATTTACTATTCCCTATGTAGAAATATATGTTCCTCTATAAGCAAGTATAACACGAATTTTCGTAATTCAATATCGTATTATATATATATAGGGTTAAATTAAATCGATTGAAATTATCTGTATTAAACTTGATAGTCAATGGCTTGATATAATATTGGGTTAGTTCTGCTGAACATTTTCCAAGCCAGCGGACACAGACCCCAACAATGGGAAATCAAGGAAAAACGGAATTTTCACAGGCGAAGAAAACAGATGGGTGGAAGAAACAGCAGACGATAAGAAGCACAGTGAGACGCGTTGCGAAACTGAATCGGGCAAAGTTTATCGAGTTCTGGAGCCGAGGACGGAAACGACGGTGTCCCCGCAAGAAAAAGGAAGAGTCCCGATCCAAAGCGAAAGATATCTCGAACTGGAAGTCGATAGATTTCTTTTTTCTTCCCTTTAAACGAAAGGATAGAACGAACTTTCGTGCCGTTTTCTCATTGTGCTGGCTCGGAAAAATTGTCGAAAAAGCTTCTCATGATGAAATTTTCATATTAGATTATACCCGAGCCAGATAAAACGAACGGCAAGAGAACGAACGTTACAATGGCGTGAAACGCGTGAAATTTCTTCGTGAGCAAAATAAAACTCATATCGTGGAGGCATTCAGCGTTCCTCGAGAAATTTTCACGTGGACCGGAGAAACGAAACGCGTTCCATTCGGCAAAACGAAACGTTCGAATTTTCGTCCCAGGAATTTTCTCTCCGCGCGCCACTCAGCCAACCAGAATGATTTTTCTCGCTGAGCCTGCCACTCAGTTAATTAACTCCGCTGCGTAGTTCGAATACCGCAACTTACTAATTTAACCCGGCGTAATTGCAACACTTTGCCGAGAATTCGTCGCTGGAAAAACGATGATTTCGTGTTCGTCAGATCAGTCACTATCCTGTCTATCGTGAAAATTCGATACTATAGAAACAAAAGAGGGTCTCGCGAAGATATGGGATACATTTCTCCGTATAAAATTACGACTAAAATTCTTTGTTAAAGCAGTGACGTTGATAGATACAATTTCATCCCATAAAATTGATTAATTCGATCTATTGATTAATTTGTATGCTTTAATTTGTTTCATAAGATTTTTAGTCGTTCTCGATTCGTCCATTCATTTGAAATTACCAAACAGCTTGTTTTCAAAACATTCGTTGAAGGAACAACAAGAAACTATTAACAGGTATAACTTTGTAATTTCACTTTATGAAACTTCGTAATTTGTATATTTTAATCTTTTCTCTAAGCTTGTTCTCAATCCATTCATCTGAATCGGTACGTTTTCAAAGAATTCATCAGAGATACACAAAAAAACCATCGATGAATACAACTTCATAATTCCACATTTTCTATCCCATTATCTTCCCTCTGAGATACGCTCGATTCGTTCATCCGTTTAAAATCGCAACTCAGCCTACTCTCAAACGATTCACCAAGGATCCACCAAAAAATCATCGATGGATACAACATCGTAATTTCATAACTCGTATACGTCTGCTAATGAGCATAATTTTTATATTTTAATTTTTTCTATAAGCCCTTCGTTTATCCTCGGTTCGTTCAACATCGCGAATCAGCCTGTATTCGTATAATTCAGGAAAAATTCACCGAAAAGGAGAACTCGGAAAGTGTATTCCTGCCATGGTTCGACAAGAATATTCCACCACTTACCACGACACTCGGCGAATTCGTGCCAGCGCGTAATTAATTCGCAAATCTCGGCCGTGACCAAGCTTCTTCGTAGCTCCTTTCTCCGCTTTATCACGCGGCCTCACGATCTTCCTATTATCACCACAGACAAAAGGAAACTCGCCGGCAACAATCGCGAACCACTATGCAACACTTGTTTTCAAGCGAAAACTGTAGAAACCTTCTCCAATCTGTGACAAGAGTGACCACTGTATCGTTGCTGAGCGCAACCACAATTCACTGACGAAACTGTCGCACCACTCTATGGCCTGCTTGCAAACAAATTCACTTACGTGAATACAAATTCACCACGTAACGATCAAAACCGCCATCTCCCTCGTTTCGCACGAATCGATCGATCGAATTTGCCTAGATAACACGACGAAGGCGTGGAAAAGATCGAAACTGATCGCGAGAACACCGACTTTCCCGCCAGTACGGGTGAGCGGCTAACTATTTCCGGTTTCCTCCGGAGGAGAGCGAGACGGGACTGAGCGTCTCTCGGCTGGCAGGCCTCGATCAGCGGGGTGGCACCCTCGATAACGGGGATGTGGCCCAGCGCGCTTGCGTTACGCTCCTGCGCGCGTATAACCATCCCTGTGTCTCCCTTTCTCTGTTTCTCAGCGTTTCTCTCGATTCGCTTGTGTCGACGTCTCGCGCGACTCGCTAGGTTCAGCCTCGCGGGCTTCCTTTTGCCGCCGGAAATGCACGAAATTCGCGAAAAACGCGATATGTTTGTGTAACGACGAAAGAGTAAGAGATAGATGACAGGAAAGATAAGAAGAGGGGCACAAGGGAACATAATTTTTTTTAACAGACGGGTTATTCCACTTTATGCAGTTGTGAATTCGCGATGGGTTCAATTAAAGCGCGACGACCCGCGAACGAATTCTTCAGCGACAAAGCGTTTTTACGCTTGTTACAGCGGATCGGTTGCCATCGAGCTCGTTAACGTATCTACCGTTTAAAGAGTGTGTTTAGGAGAAATTGTTCGAGAAGGATGTCGTGCTGCGATATTGCTGTAAGCTTGTGACGTGTATGTTGCGGAGGAAAGGAAATTTAAAAGACGAGCAGTATGGAGAAGAAACATAATTTTGGGAAATGATATTGAATCGACATGGATTTTGAATAGGTGACAGCAAGTGGAATAAATAATATCTTTATGAAATTTAGAATAACCACGTTACGCGTATATGTGAAATTTTTAACGATCGAAGTTTTGCAAAAATAAATTCGCGCTCAACCGCCTGACCGTAATGAACAGTAATTATTTTTTCATGGAAAACGATGGTGTTTCGAATATTTGCGGACCAATTTTAAATTGACTAAAGTTTTAACGATGTAACGCTGAATTCTGCATGTTCGAAGTGAAACAATAAAAAGGTTTAGAACCTCGTGTTTCGTGGGATGCATTACCCTTTGAAATATTAATTTTAAAAATACCGATATTGGTTTTGCAATATATACCTATGATATCTCTCCATTTTATACGGTATAAATATATCATTCAGCTAAAATGGTTTCATAAAGTTAGAGAAGAACTTCAGGACTTTCATTTTATGGTTCCTAAAATCTCATTTAATAAGAATTCGTTGTTTCAGTATTTCTGACTCTGATAAGTTCAAAAGAGAAATTAACTTCTTTTCCTTATGTTTTATTCGTGTAATAGCTCGTCTTTTCGGACTAATCGACTAAATATTTCTTCAGACTATTGCACACCTCTTCAAATGGTCTCATGTAAAATGAAGATTACTAAATCACTAAACAAAGAATAGAGTGTAAATACGAGGGAACATTTTTCAAACAGATTTTCTTTGCGAGCGTAAAAATACGACCAGATGATACTGAGTTATTTATTTCCTGCCTTGATGTACCTCGCGATATATTAAACGCTTACGGTTATCTTTCCTCCAGGTTTATGTACAAAACGGTCAACGTGAAAGCAGAATTTCTACAAAACAGATGCAACAGACAGATTAAAGGGATATTTATGCAATGTGTTAATTTGCTACAAATTAATTTCAACGTTGGTATAAGTTACGAGAGAGGAACGTGAGCTTTGTGATAAATAATAAACATTTAATTAAGCGAAGTTGTATAATTCAAAGTTAAAGTAAGATAACTCATATACGCGATGTAATTCGTTGGTCTGATTGCTATACTCATATTATACTGTAGATACCAGTCATTCTAATCTCAATGTTCAAGATATATTTAATTATTCAAAAATAGTTTTCCAAGTCTCAGACTTTTAGAGTTCTTATTGTACACTCTATGCGATATTTTATTATATTAAACTAACCTTTCTCATTATTTGCACGTAATTATTGTTGGCATGTAATGCAAATTTCATCGTCTGAGTCACAGCTATGGTGTCTGACCATTACTTCCACTATTTCACTACAATCGTACGACGTATCTCTCAAGACATTTTCCATTTTATTTAAAATAAAATAAAATCAATTCTAACAGAAGAAAGTGTGCAATTGTAGAGGCGTAACAGAGATATTTTGGCAAAAAAGAATTTGTTAAGTGATTAATTATAATGGGTAGCGGCAAGTACACTGAAAGACGTACTTTCTATGTGAGCAACATCGCGAACGAAGCCAACAATTTTTCATTTTAAATTAAGATCACTCAAAGATTCTTAATCGCTCAAAGCGTTGCTCGATTAATGTATTCTCCTTTTAATGTTAATTAACGTGCAAGCTGCTCATGCCGGTGTCATTGCAGCATCTGCATCGTATACGGATCTGCGTTTGTAACCACGTTATGAGCATTCTCAGCCCAAGAGTTAGCATAACAGTCGCATTGTACCCGTCGCGTAGTTGCCAGGCCAATGATTAACATAACAAACGCATAGTAACATGGTGGTTCGCTTGTTTCCACCCACATCTAAGTTTCAGTTAACGTGTATGTCAAGAAATTTGACTACTTGTTTATACTTAGATCTACAGAGAACTACTACATCTATATTGTATGTATTGTAGTATCGTGAGTACTTTAATTAGTCTATTAATGATAAGTAGATTGAACAGGTGTTAATTGTACAGAGAAAAATGTTCGTTAAACATGAACTAATCGTAGCAAACGTATAATAATCAGCACAACTAAATAATTAATCAACGACTCGACTCTCATCAATGCTATCCGCACTCTTCGACATCTCAACTCGTACCGTTATTAATTCGTTCTTTGTCCCCTAGTAACCCTTTGTCTTTTGTCCTAGCCTCACTACATACATGCTCAGCAACCGCTCGTTTATAATTCACACGACACCCCCCAGGCCATCATCCATGATAGTATAGTATTATAGTAAAATATTTAGAAACTTTGTTAACGCTATAACGAGACAATGATTATTGTGATTATATTGGTAAAATTCGAAACTAATCTGAACGTGTATGATAATATATTTATTGCAAATGTATATTTAATAAAAAGTTAATATATAGTATCTTAAACATATGATAAGTATTACAGTCCCACTGACGTTAAATATTAAAAATGTTATCCTATGAAAAATGAAAAACGCGAATTACTGTATACACCTAGCGTAATCTTCAATTTAATTACTATATGTTTAAAACAACACGTATTAACAAGTTTCGGAAGTAAAAGTGAAGAAACATTTTCTCGAAAGAAAGGCAAACGAAACAACAAGGATATCGTCATAAAACGAGTAAAAGACAACGAATAATAAATATAATGGACATTTGCGAGGAATTCCGCCAATTCGAAAGATCCAAGAAAACACGCGTAAGTTGCACGGGAATCGTCAGAGAGTGGGGAAAGAGTAACGTTAACGTTCCACGGATGATGCGTTTCATTTGCGAAGAGGCGCGGAGCTGTAATTAGATTTCTGTGTTTCAACCTCCACGCATGTAGGTAACTTCGTCGTGAGTTACATCTATTTTCGTGTTGCACGCCTTTTAGCATAATCGTATCTGCTGCCAACAAGATGGTCGAGATTTGAACGAAGCGTAGTTAAGAAAGGTGTTTTCATAGCCGAGTTTCATGGAGAATTTTCCCCGCTTCATCCCTTCTCGTTGACTGCTTCGCCACGCTCTCAACAGCTCCTCGCGAAATATTTTAATAGCCGCGAGCTACACAAAATTTTCTCTTTACCGCGTTTTCAAGGAAGATGCAGCAAAATAAGGAGAGAAGGGAGACGTTGTAATTAACGTGAAACAGTCCGCGTCCGGCATTGTTTCGTAATCAACATTATACCTACTCGAAAATATTTGGTATATTTATTAAACGCTGATTCGGATAATTGACAGGCCTATATTTTATAATAATGATGGGAATATTTGTCGTTTTCGAGGGTTAGAACGTTTTGCTTATTTCGAATGTTTCAAGAAAGCTTCATTGACATAGAATTAAAGCGAAAAATGACGTATATATATAATAAAATTTGAATATAAGAAATTTTTTAGCGATGGAGAAATTTCTTCTACAATTCCGGCAAAAAGGAGCCAAATAACGCAGCAAGGTTAATATATTATTCAGGCAGCGTGGTCATCGATAACAACGTTTGAGATTCTTTTCCAGTAGCGTTTGTACAACGTACAGATTTATTCGTCTAGCTATTTCTTCAAACAACGTTCCAATTTCAAGCGACTGTCATGAAAAGTGTATCAAAAAATGTGCTAAATTTTTGCACGTCGCTGTAATTTTATATATTTTCTATCTTACGAGAAGTATGATGCTTATGATTGTACTAAAAACAAAAACTAGCCGACGACGTTAATAAGTGTAATAACTGTAATTTTTGTTTGATATCTCAGCTTACTGGTTTATTTCAATGATGAATAACGCTGCGTGAAATTGTAATATGTGGCATGTTAATCATAGAATTGGAAAGTCCCACTGGAAATTAATCGCGTCATGTTCGAACTAAATATAAATGTCTACTAAAATTGGTTGCTTTGATGTTAGAGAAGCGAGACGAAACTCAAAAATGAACGTCGATGCTATTAATACAAATTTTACTGATTTCCAAAGGGAATGCGCTTTTAAAATCCCATGGCTCGTTAAATGAGCAAATTATATGGAAGGAAAGATATTTAAAATATACTCAAGGCACGGAAATGTCTATCACGATTATTCTATTATTTTCGTCATTCCGTTTAATATCTCATGAGTGAAGCCCTATAATCCAACATTTCTACAATACCGAATATCCTGTTTCTCGAAACAAAGAAAGAGCGTATTACATAAAACTGAGAAGCTTTTGGCGCCATTTGAAGCTCGAAGGAAAATATTCGTCTTTCTCCGGAGAATGAAAATGTGTGCGTCGAAAGATCGTATACGCGCATACATCCATAAAGCATATTAGTTAACTTATGTTCAGTTAACGTAACGATAGCTCGCAGCTTATACGCATCGCGAAACGCGAGGATTATTCGAAAGCGTACTCGCTGCAAGCAATTTAGAAACTTGCTGGAAACTCCCTATTTGAAAGACAGCGCGTATGCACATTTCTCAGGCCGCTTTCATTCCACATTCTCCAAGTACAGTGCTACACGACTCAGACGATGTCTGATTTATTACGTTTACAGGGTTGTCAAGAAAATCGTGTATAATTCTTTGCGAGGCCGCTCGTCTAACGATACGTCTTAATAATTGCGCGTGGAACTTCGCCGGCGTTAAACGCGTAATCACGTCATACCGGTTCATTAAGACGACCGTTCGTTCCAGTGCACTAGGATTCTCTGTCGTAATTATAACTTCGGCTTGATGGAGTCGAGTGGGGATCGAGAAACGTTCTACGCTTCCCTTTCCGTACTGATGTAATCTTCGTTCGATGATTATTTCGAGAATATGCATACGATGTTACGTTAGGCAGATTATTGTTTAAAAGTATCTTGATATCTGTTTATTTCCCACTGAATGTGCAGAAGTATTGCGACAACTATTGATATATATTATAAATTCAATATTTTTGCAACCTTTATTTTATAGTTATATTATTTATGAGTCTATTATTTCAGTTCTATTGTACGTGCTTAATAGTCGTTAAATATAAAGTAAAGTAAAATTTGTCAAAATTCAGCTACTAGATGTGCTCCACATTTATCACTGTTGGTGTAAATATTAATTATTAGAAGTATTCGAAATTATATTTATAGTTCCTCAAGCTTCTTTTCTATACGTATACTGGCTCAGATTATTTTGTTTTCGATTATCACGTTATGATTCATTGAAAATTTAATCTCCGAATTATAAGTTTCAAAAAACAAGAAACATCAATTGCATTGTATTGTTTCATCATAAAAAATGCATCTGTCAGTAAATTCCACTTTTCATTCTTTCCATTATCCTTCAAAATTAACCACAGAATATTTTCATACTCTTAGAAGTAACTTACTTTACCTCAACATATATCTTCATAAACGTTCAAATTTCCTAATTACCCGCACGACGTACACGAAATTTAAAGTTACAGGAAAAATTTCTCGATGTACTTCCGCGAAGAGCACCGTGTTCGACAGAAAATTCAAATACGAAACAAAGAAGAATCGCGTAATCCCGAAGAGGTAGATTCCTTCGTTTGTCGTGCACTTTTCCCATCGTTTTACAGGGAACAGTTTGCCCGGCGCCAGGGAATCAGATATTTCCTGGTTCTCAGATCCACTTACGCCTTCTATACGACGCCACAAGTTCGGAACCGTTGCCCGTTACGTTATTACCTCTGTAACCATATGTGTACAAGGCTCGAGGGCCTCGACGCAAACTCGAAGTAAACTATGCCGGACGTTACGACGCAACTCGCCTTGCCTACTCTGCTCAAACTGCTCTGTGTGCGTTCGCAATACGATGTAGAATGCTAATCGACGGAAGGGATGCGTCCACGGGTCCATGCCCACAACTTGAACCACTGTTGGCCTGAAATTGTTACGTGTGTAACGAAGTGATAATGCACCGATGAATTACCGTACACACGTATCGTAACATTAGTCGCTGCATTTTCTGATCGAGCTCGAGATAAAAGTCATCTGCTGTTGGTCGTAAAAGTTTGCGGCGTTTTAACCCTTTGCATGTGAATATCATCATGATACGATTAACTAAAGAGTTAACGATATAATTTTGCCGTGAAATTTTAACGTTCAGGAAGTAGAACGTGACGATAGATAATCAGACGACTGGTATATGTAAAATCTCTTTTAGAAATAACGCGTATCGAATTGTGAACTTTTTAATGGCACAGAATTTCGATATATCGTTGTTTAATAGATTTTCAATACGATATAAAATAATGTAAATGCAATGTTTTATTTAATACATATTTATGCCTATTACTGATTGCTTATTCTAGCTCTTCGAATTTTCTAATATAATTTTAAATATAAATGTAATTTAATTAAAAATAGTATATTAAAAAATTGTTAAACATATGCACACGTAGTATATAAACGGTATAATGAAGATGTTTTATACTATTAGAAAGTACAATCCAATATGAATTATTCATGAAAATCATTTTACATATTTTCCAGTCGTCTGATCATGTGCTAACACGTTCTACTTTTTGGATGCCCGCGCACAGGTAGACTTATTCCACTTGTCACCCATCTAGACATACAGAGATTTATTCTGCTTGTGGCCTGTGACAGCTCGTACAATAAATGTACTTCTGACGTATGCAACTATTCCACCAGCTTTTAATTCGCCTCAACACAATTTTAAATAGAAACCAATTTGTCTTCAAATATGAAATTAGAAATGGAAGAACTTAAGTAGGTTTATAATTTAAAATAAAACATTTGTTCTTTTTAAAAATATTCACCAAAAATCTAGTTCGATATTCTATGTTTAAATTTGTCCTATTTTTATATTTCTCACATATCCCAAACATTACAATTAGCGAAAGTGAATAACTAGAAGTAAACCAGAGTACAAACAACGAGATACAGAACTCTCGTCGCAAAGTGGTACATAAAATTGAAGCACTTTGAGTAAATGTATTCCAAGAAGTTTGAATTACTTCCAACCACATATACATTGTCGCTTTTCGCAAGATTTCTCACATCTTCAGTCGTATATTTTAGTTCAAGTCGTGAATTGGAACTATAGCAGAGACCAAGAGAAAGTTTCATCGGTGAGAAAGATACTCTGGCGTGAACAGTGACGGCAATAAATTAATTTACATAAATATATGAGTTGGGCGAAAGAAACAAGCAAATTGCATTTCGCATTGTGTTATACATATATGTTAACAACATTCTAGTATATGTAAATGTGTAAAAAAATCGTCGACGGAAAAACGGTCAAGATATCACAGTCGGAAATGCATCTCGAGATGTCGCGTCGCTGCAAGTAACGGGAAGAAAACACGTGGATTTCGACTCTATAGGCAAGATTATCCGAATATCTATCATCTCTTAAGTCTTTTTATGCCTTTTTTTATCAATTCCTTTTTGTCACCATATGATAAGAAGAAACGTCATAGTAATTCTTTGGAAGAGATATATTTTTAGATAAACTTTTTTAATCGTATAATTAAAAGCTGATATAGAGAAATCAGTGACAAAAATGAAACGACATTTAATAATAGAAGATGTAATTTTTAAAAGAATTTATATGCAAGTTTACCGTTACGATTAAAAAATTAAAAATTTGGTGATTATAAAGAATCCATGCGAAAGGAAAATGTAAAATGAACATGGCTAATAGATGTATAACTATAATATTTGATATACCCAGTACTATTCAAGCTTACTATTACGTCTGAAACATTTCTTCGTCATAAAAAAATTCTCTAAGGAATAACTTGAATTCGTTAAAAGAAGTAAAACAAGAAATTAATTTCAAGAAATTCTATGCTTCTGTAAATATAAAATTAATTTGAATATTACTTGAAAGATGCGACCGAAGAAGCAATATAACGAATAATTCTCCCTCTTGTATTTATCTCCTTCCATTCATATTCTTTCGTTACCCGATTTACTCTATAAAATTGTCAGTTCTATGCAGTCAAACGAAAAAGGTCTTGTTCCCCTTCCATCAATAAAATGACCAACAGCTAATTTCGATCCTGCCCAACGAGGCAACCGATGCCACGTGATTGGTCTATCCGCGGGGCTGCAAAATCGCATTAACTTCGGGTTAATATCCGCGGAAATCGCGGCCTCGGATCACCGGACAATTATCGTAGCCCGACAGCGAACGCCAGCCAATCGTGCCCTAGGATTTTCATCCTAGCTGCATCAGAGTACCTCGTAATTTCTCACAACGCGAGATACGTTCGTGCCGCACCACGTTCTCAACTCTTCATCCCTTCGTTGCGCCATCGATTATTTTCTCCTTTTTCCTATTCCGTCGTAATACGTTTGTAATATTCAACAACAGTTTCCATCTCGAAATTTTGAAGCAATTCTTCTTCAGAATGAAACTACACTCGTTTCATTTCTTAAAAAGTGGTATGTTTTGTAAAGGGGCGAGGGAGTTATAACTTTTACGAGAACTTGATTAATAAATTTTCCTTCATTTTGAAACAAGAACCAATTGTTGTTACGTCACTGGCCATTCACTTTTACATATTTTCTAGTCCATCGTGAAACGATCGTACTATTCAATAATAGTTTCCATATCGAGATTTCAAAGCATCTTTTATTCAGAGCACTTCATCTTTTTCCGTTTCTTAACGAGTAGCGTGTCTTGGATCAGATTCCGATATGTCTCTTTATTTTATGTTTATACTTTTGTTCTTTCCTCTGCGAAGAAAGAGCGTAGTCTCGATGAAGATTAACTAAAGGACGTAAACGTTTCATTATTTAAAGAAACAACAGCTTTGTGTATTATTTACCATTTTTATCGTGAATTTTTCTTCGCTCTTAGATATAATCTATTATTATTCCAAAATGATACTGTCGCCCTGAGATGATACATTGTCCATGGAATATTTTAAGAGTTAAAAACCTTAGATTTTACTAACGAGATTAGAAACTGGGACAATTGATACATAGGAGCGAGGGGAATATACGGATTGTAAAATATGATGCCCCATTGGAAGCAAAGAGTAATGTATTATTGATTGTGTGGTTGATCGCAACTTTCAGCACAAGGAAACCGTTCAAACTTCATTTCCTACGCGCAAGTATCCCCTGAGAAATCTTGCCAAATATATGTTGCTTGAACCGACGTACCATACGTTTGAAATTACTTCTGCGGTGTGTAGAAAAGACTTTCCTTAAAAATGCCTCATCCAGAAGCGTTTCTTTCCTTCAAATCATGCTCACATACCACCGTGATTTTTATATACATTAATTTGATATTCCTAAGAAGTATAGCAAAAAGATATCTATGTAAATGCGTCCAAACTAAAATTATTGTGTGCTCATGCCGAAGGTAAATTAATAAACTAAGCGGATCAAGATTAATCACCAATATGTAATTAGAAATTCATTATGCAAAGTAATGGCATAACTCGTTTCTCTAACACATTCCTACGCAAGAATTCAATACATTAAGGTTACTGATCACACCATAAATAAATATCTGCAAAACGAGAGAAACAAATCGTTTCGTCGTACACCGCATCAAATCTTTTGTCTCTGTGTAAATATGTATTTTAATGAATATAACTGAAATAATAGTAGAAATTTTCATCTCGATAACGTTACTATAGTTTGTATATGTTGTATATTTTTGCATATTACGATTTTTGAATCGTTGAACTTAACATAAGTAATAAGAATCGCATAAAAATTCTGCTATCACAGTTTAAAAAGATCCACCTGCGAAGAGACAAAGTTTCCACGACGTTTCCAACAAACAGCATTAAAAAAAATGATTCGATAACGATTGTCGAATAGTCGTTGGTTTCCAGAAGGCTGGTGGAGAACGAATTTCCACGGAAATTGCCACCTTTTTAAGCTCCAGGTCTACGAAACTCTTACGAGGAGCGTTGCGACGCGAACGAAGATCCGCGTCGAATATCGTCGGTCGATCCTCTTGAATGCGCGAATTCCAACATTCTCGACACGAGGGAGTAATGCTACCCCCGTTCCATCGAGTAAGTCGCGCGATCGAAGAAGTTCACCTCGCGATGGCGGCCGATTCAAACTTCCAAACTGCGATTTAGTAAACAGCGAGACGATATCGGCCGGATTAAGCGACTTCTCGCAATTCCTCGCTGATTTCCGCGACAGCGACAAAGCAAATGGGCCGCGAATGCTAACGAAATCGCCGAGTTATACGACGTGAAAGGATCGACTGTTTCTGGACCTGTTTTGTACCATAGCCAAGGCGACGAAGTCTTCGGATCCTGGATACTTTGTTTATCAAGTTTGTACATTTAAGATTGTTGAATTCTACTTGCTGCGTGTAAAATGATCATCTTACGGACGAAGTCTTATTTGGTTAACCGTCTCAGGTGCCGAGGCCGAGGTACGTTTTAACGTTATTAGCAAAACAAATTTTATTCTTGAAGTTTCGTACTTTACGCCTTTAAGAATGAAAAAGAAACATATTTATGATATTTTTAGAATTGTTGACATTCAAGAATATTTATATTTATTGCATTTACACCGGAATATATGCAGTTGTTTATCGTGTAACAATTGTGAAATAGGAGCAGTATAAAAATTGTGTCGGAAGGAATTAAAAATAGAAGTTAAAAATGCTTCTTAGTTTGAGAATAGAATGGCAGATAGAAATATACCTAGAAACGTGAATATAGATAATTTGAGATAATGTCCTTCTAGTGACAGATCGTTGTTCTATGTTTAAGCTGATAACACACGAGATGAAATAAGCAGTTTATCATGAGTGTTGATATAGGATACCATCTATCATGATTAAAGCTGTGTACCATGCATAATGCACAACACATTTTCATTATGTTGACTGTCTTTAAAATTTAATCCCGTTAATGTTATTCAAGCCTGCAATGCGTTTTCCCCTAATTTTAATATTCACAACTGCTTTTTACGATATTCATACAGCTGAATATGTTAAGTGTTAAATAAAATTTAATTATTATAACGTTGTAAAATTTACAAATAATTTCAATTCCACGTTTATTAACTGGAAAAGATTATTTTCACGAAACCATGTTCTTCGACTTTCTTTCAAATCGTGATCTCAATAAGTTATATTTTAAAAAATCGGTATCTGACTCTTTTCAGTTTGTTTAATTAATAATTATTGACATTATCAACAGCACGGTTATTAGCGACGAAAAAGGTTGTCGAATTATTTTGCTGGTCATTTCTGAGTTTTTAATAAATTCCAATAGATCGTAAAACTCGCAAGCAATCGATGAAAAACATTTTTTTTTACACCATCTTCTATCAAAACCAAAAACAGTCAAATAAGTCAAATAAATTCACTAAAATATCAATCTGACAACATTTTGGTACTTTATAGTTTATATTTTATACTTTTTAGTTCCTCGTCTTCGGGGCAATGAGCGTATGTGAAAATATGGAGACCCAGCATGCTTAAAAATTACGCGTATAGCACGGCGTTACATTTTGGCGCAGAATGATTTACGTGGTTGAACAATTCCATTGTGGCTGCTTGTAAGCAACCAAAGTCAAACATCTCACTCACACCATCATTTACGCCAACTGTTAATTAGCGGGATAACATATATAATTTATAACAAACTGCGGTGAGAGGTCCGTGTTCCATTCCAGTGAGAGCCACTGTTGAAACGCCAGTACTTCATTGCTGCGAATTTCGACATAAATTCAAGTAAATTCCTAGTCGATTGCTCAGCGTTATTAATTAAACCGAACGCAACGCGTTCGATGCATTTACTGGTTCGTTCGATTGGCCGAGGAACGCGTAGTAACAATGGTTACCACTTCATTATAATTGTAACTCGCTCACTATGAATTCGTATAATCTGTCGTCGGTACGATGTCCCAGTTACCGAGCGCTGCCCGGAAATTGGAATCGATTTTGGAGTACCAAAGGATTGCTCATAATTAGCTGAAAGCATTGAAAATAATTTCAACTTGTAAAACGTATAGTCACGTTTATAAATATTCAGACACATACCGCACTCGTAACGTGATAATTGATTTACAGTGACGCATAAAATTGTTCGAATATTTATAGACGCTATATTGAAATATATCATTTTGAAATTTTATTAGCACTGCAAGGAGACTACCATGATTACATTGTTCAAATTTGAAACCGACCTGAAAAGGTATATATTTGATAGAAATCATACAAATATTTGAGCAGTAAATTATCAATTATATTAATAAACCTCGATACTTAACGAGACCATCTTTAATCTTCTTTATATGTTTAATGTTAATGTTTTCTACTGTAGTAAATATCTTGTAATTTTTATATATATTTTTCAATCGGTTTCAAATTTTACCAATATTATGATGACAGATGCGTCTTATTATTGTTAATGAAATTTCGAAGCTAAGCAGTATACACAAATCTTCGATGATAAGTCTTCAAACGCTCGAACAATTATACAATAAAATTGTCGTAAGTTTAAACACGTACGACCTGATGGCCATAAACATTCTGACCAGCAACAGCTTCTCCATATTTCTTTAGAAATACTGCCAGAAATCGCGAAACCGTTTGCTTCTGCGAGCCATCCGGAACCGGAAATTCTCGCAGACGAAGTTCACTCGGCGAACACGCGAGCAGCGGTTAATGCAGCGCGCGGAAATATTCTACGGGGCAAAAATACGACGGCGGTTCCCCTTTGCTTAGATTTCATTTCCAGGCTGGCGACCAGCCAAGGAGTTTCGATACAAAAGCCGTGAATCCGCGAAACGTATCGAAAAAACCCTCGCGGTGGAATATTCGCCGAGTGAGACCTGATGTTTTTAACGTTACTAGAATATTCCTACACGCTGTAAAAGGCTTCTGATGGCATAAGAAAATCTAACCTCTAACGCGATTGTGGATAACGATGACTTGCACTGATCGATATTATTCGAAGAAACGCGACAAACATTGTACGTTTCATACAGTTTCTCGAAACGAGTGATTTCGATAAGCAGAAAAATTCGATCTTAATTCAGAACGTATTTTAAAAGTATTAATTTACTTTCGAGATGTCTTACAGGATTCTGACAATTTCACAACGTTTCGTAAAAAATTCTTCAATTCCTTACGACCACAACATCATATGCATATTGACATACGTCAAAATTTAGAATCATTTCTACAATTGTATCTACGTAGAATCACCTGTTGACTTTATGAATAATTCAAAATAAATATTACAATTAACGTACAAATGATAGCATCATCTGTTCGTTTTAACCATTTAGCTCAATGATATTCTTTAACGAGTCTAAAATGGTAGAATCTCAAGCCGAGATTCCTTTGAATTCCATGAAACGCTTTTGGTGTGCACACAAAAGGGAATAAAACGGACGCTGTAAAACAGTTACAATCTTTTTACCACTTTACAAACGTTTAAAGAACGCTCGAGAGAAACGCCTATATGTGCACGTTCGTCCCATAACGCGCGTTAAGGAAGATTACGTGAAATTGTTGGCCGCGTAAATACACGCGAGGCGTTTAACGTCAAAATCCGGGTCTGGTTTTCCCTATTTAGATTTAATTCCCGAGTTGGAGGCCAGCCAAAGAATCGTAGTGTACAAGCGAGATACGGTCTGAAAGTGTGACGTTCGTTATATCGATAGAATCGTGGCGATTATAACGATCTATCGTATTATCCGAAACGGTGTCACCGGAATTTTCTATTTTTCCTTGCTTTTCCCGACGTATTCGGGATACTTTCAGAAAGTTTATGAAAACCAAGCCATTCAAAACACTTCGGTCCACTCGTGATACCATTTTCGTTGCAACCGTCGACAGTGAATTCGCGAAAAAACTCATCGTATTTACATTCGATCAATTTTTCACGGAACAATGTGTTCGAAGATTGTTTGGCTTGCAAATGGAATGACATTTTTCCAATGGTTGTATTATTGAGGTAAATGGAAATGAACAGGAAAAAAAGCATCGTGTTTGACTTATGCTTTTCGATATTACGCGTCAAAAATTTTCTGTTAATTTACCCTCATGTGTTGTCACAATATACAGTTCACGTAACAGGTATACATAAGCAATTTTTCTAAAATTAATATCGATAAATTGAATTCGAGCAAAGTAATAAATGAGTGGTAAAAAGGTACATCCTTTTTTTTTCGACAGTAATTTTATAGTATAACGAGTAAATATTGTAAGTCATAATTACACTATTACGAAAATGTATAGAATGTACGTAATATGAAAAAATATACGGAATAAAGTAAACGAAAATAAAATAGCCATAATAATACTTAGAGGGTGGAACGAGCCTCTATTTAAATAGTTGTGCTCGTGATAACATAAATTTGCATAAATTAGTCTAGTTACAAAACACTGCGATATATAAGCAAATGAAAAAAATAAATAAGGCAAGATAAAAATAAAAACATTTTCTTTCCTCCTCTTTCAAATTTCTTCGAATAAGTTTTAGCGCATTTAATTCGTCGGTGATCCCATCAAGACGATGCACTACGCCATTCAATTGAAACGCGTGCTAAATTCGTCCATAGGACGAAACGGCGAAGAAGTGGAAGACGTTGAATTTCTTTCTCGTCGGTTTTTCTACCGGTAGGCGACAATGAAAGGGGACATAAAACCCTTAACGATACGAGACAGGAGGAAAAAGCTCGTGAAGCCCGGCGACGATTGAGATAGTAAGCTGTAATTAACTTTCGATGTTCACCGAGACGTTCGATACCGCCCACGTCATCATCCACTTTGTGTTTTGCTTTTCTCGCGCGATGCGATAGCTTTATCTCCACTCTCCTTCCCTTGTTCTTTTTCCCGTCAAACACATAAGCAACTTAGATGATAGTCTCTGATAATTTAATTAAAACTGTTTTTTTAATCAAGTTGGTATAAATGTAAATGAATTCGTACTTACTGTCTTAATAAACAATCGAATAGAAGTACTTCGTTAAATATTTTATTAATTAGACTAGAAAAGATTTTAACTCTAATGAGACATTTAGTATTCTTGTTTGTATAATTAATAATCCTCGACAGCACCGTTATGTTTTTCTTTCTCCCCGTTTTATATATTTAAAAATCGTTACTATAATAAATTTGTTTTACTATATAACAATGTATCTCTACGTTTTATCAATCAAACTGGGGATTTTTTTGAATACGAGGAAATACCTGCTAATTTTATTAAATAATTAATCATTTTTATTGTATCTCTATCTTATATTCTCTGTCTTTAAACATTTTTATCGTAACAAATTCGTTGTATTAAATAATTTCTTATTTTTTATACAGAAATTGTTATATTTTTGAAGCTCATTTAAATTCCTCATGAAATGGACATACATGCAGATATTTATTGCACTAACGTTATCACTAGCGTCCGATATACGTGGATAGAAGTAAATATAAAATATAGTAAAATAAATTGGGAAACAACACATGAAAAAGGATTTGTGTCTTCTAGTAAATTCGAAGAAGAGGAGCGTAAATTTCAAGCGTGACGGTATCTCGGCAATAATTTAAGTTTATCCTTTAAATACCACTCTTAAAAGTTTTCATATTCACCCGCATATAAATTAAAATACCAAAATGTAAATGTTCCCATAAACATCACAGAGATTTAATCGTGATATTCGACACAACGTGTACCTTCTATATGTAGGAACGACATTTTCTCTGCTTTATTTTTGTTACGTTTTACACGTTATTATTATTTATGAAATGGATTGCGTTTGACGGTTCGACAAAAGGTTCGACGGGATTTCGAAGTATCCCATAAACGTGCACACCGTGAAACGTTTCGCGTTGATATCGCCAAATGAGACAGCAGACATCATGGATACCCCTCAACTATCCTCACGGGGAATTGGTTGTTCGCGACGAGGAATTTTCTTCGGGAAGAATCGCGTGTGCTTAAACCAGAATTCCTATGGCGACAGGAAGGAAAAGTGGAAACAAGAATGAATATTATCTAGCCTGTCGTGAGAATTTCTGTGAAAGGCGCTTCAACGTTTAATGAAAAATATACGAAAGAAAATTTTACGTAGAAAATTGCCAATTGGTTAGGTTTTTAAAATTGTTTGAAATTTGGCATTTCTATAGAGTGATAATAAAATAAAATTCAAATATATGTTACAGGAAATAATTACTTTTAATTTTGAAATTATAATAATTTAATAATTTTAAGATATTAGAATTTCCATTTTTTGATACTGCGTTTTAGTGTATTTTTTATTTGTTTTTTTTCTACATATTAGAAACAATTTCCAAGTTTAGAAAGGATTTTAACTTACATTTTTTTCACCTTCAATTGTATCTTAAACGTTACTAAAGTTTAAAAATATTTCTGTAAAATTTAACGTCAGATTTAGAATAAAGTACAAAAAGAATTTCTTTGAAGCTAAAAACTTGCGAGTAATTATATCTATTACTAAAAACACTAACTTTTGTCAATTCATTAATATGTCAAAATTAAATGAAGTAAAAATTGTAGAGTTCGTGAACCATTTAATAAATGTTTCAAATATATCTGGTCTCTTCGCCACAAATAACGATAGATTAAGAGAAAATTATTTACGATAAGTATCGAGTTTTACATATTAATCTCTGGCTATCCAGATCGCTGACTGAACATTAATAGAAATATTTAATTCATTTAGAAACAAACTTATCTCTCTTCGTGGTTCGTTTAACAAACGCAGTAATCAAACATTTGCGCGACGGATGCTTCACTTTTCAATTTTGTATCGTAGCCACGACTACCGTTGACTATTCGTACTGTCTTCAGTTTACTATGCTTTCAAATTGTAACGAATATTCAGAGAAGTTAATGTAATGCGCCTCGAAAACCAACAATTTTCCTCTTGAAAATTCCAAGATACACATTCGTGTCTCAGGATTGTCAAAGTTTTTACACGTGTCTTTTGAGTAATGAAAAATAAAGTATGGGTAGATGCAAGTAGGTCAATTTGTATGCGTTTCTCTCTGAGAATCACGATTGAAAACTTTATTTATTTAACCTTATTCCTTTCAAGAACAAAGATTCGTTCATTAAACTGGCTATAATGAAAATAGTTGAATAATAATTTGTCAAATACTTAATACAGCATTTTTTCACAATATTTCTCTCGTTTTTATATTTATATCGAGTCGTTCAAAAAGTTTGCAACATTTTCAAGATTGGAAGACGATTATTTATTGGACTAGGAATAACGAGATTTTATTTGAAAATAATTGCATCTTATTTTCAAATAAACACCACAACTTTCATTACAATCTTACTCGAACAATCTTATAATCTCACTCGAGTCACAAACACTGTAGCAACTTTTTATCCGCAAATGCGTACAGATACGCGCAATGAATTTCTTATCATTCAGGAGAAACAGTCACAGTCCCCTGATATGATAAACAGCATGAGCAATAAAATGTATCTACATGAGCGTACAACTAAATTTTACGCAATCAGGCAAAACTACACGATACGTAGCAGCATCCATTTCGATAGTATCTTTCATCCTCACGTATTCTTTAATCAAACAGAATATGAATGAGCTACTATACGTAATAAGACACGAGAAAAACAAATGCAAGGGCGCAAAAGCTGAGTATAGATCCAGAGGTGGATAAAGATTGAGCGAACGTAAAACCCTAAACAAAAAAGAAACAGGAGCAGGAAGAAAACAAAACGCATGACCGTTATCTGGTGCTTTCTGGTTAATTAAATTTGCATTTGTTTCACTTTGGCGACGCGCCAGGATCATCCGGCTGTATCCCTGCTCGTCGATCCCTCGACAGGCCGTAAGTATGGCCAAGCGCAACCTACGCATAGCGTCTCGTGCAAGATCTGTAAGCTGAGGGGAAAAAGGAAATCCCTTAATCCCGCAGGAACGTTGTCCTTCCCATGGACCACTTTGTCAACTCGCTGCGAGGCAACTTTCAACGCACACACGCGGCCACATCTTCGGTTTGTCGTGGATACTCCGGTTGAACGTATCGAGAGCTGCGCACTGTCGGAGATTAGATATTCGTACGTACGTTACAGAAAATAATTGTTTTTAGTATTAAACGTAATGGAATTTTCTAAACAATCGCTGAAGTTCAAAATTTCTGAATTTAAATTAACTTAAACTTTTGAGTGAAACACAGAGGTAGACGTCGAGACCTGCACTCTATTGGAACTTAAATATTTGCAAAAGTAATTATCAAATAAATGTATAAATACATTATGGATAATAACTATTTTTAATTCTAAAGGTAATAGAATTTTCTAAATTCATAAATCCGTAAAATTTTTAAAACATAGGCTCATGAATCTGTGTATGGAAGTTATGTGGTGAATTCCAGAGAATTAAATGGCTCTCTGAGACCTATAGTTAGTTTCAAGAGACTCGTTTGCGGAAAAATCTAGGAAATTTTAATGTTAAGTCCCACTTTGACGAAAGGAATGTTAGCGAGAGGCCGGAGAAACGGAAAGTTGAATTTTTTTCCGGACTCTGAGAGATTTCTTTTAGGGTCGTTGAAAGTTGATAAAGCGGTGGTTCTTAGGAGTTGGAAACAACTTTTTGGAGTTTTAGGATTCGGAAACGGTGCCTGAACTTCTCCTTCTTGAGGGCTACATAAACAGAAATTATGAAGAAGTATTATGAAGAATCTTCTTAATTTAGGAAATGAATTCACGATGAAAGTGTCAACAAAAATAATATTAAAGTGCAAAAATTCATCAAACGAAGCTTATTTTTTCAAGGTATATAAGCGAATAGAATTTGAATGAATTAAAGGAATTGAAATAGGATAGCGTGTTGAACGAATTAAAGAAATTAAAATAGAATTCGTATAAGCATACAAATTTCCTAAAAAATTGTAATCGTTAGAAGCATAAATCAGCCATTTGCAGATACGATAAAAATTTGATAAGAATTTTACAGTACTACATAAAAAAGGAAACTTGTAGTAAATACGTTCATGAAATAAAATATGAAATAAGAGAACAACCGTAGTAGATACACAGTTTTATGAAACATAGAAAAAGGGCCGTAAAAGTGAAAGTATAGATCGATAAGAAAAGGAATTCAGGTTTATCAAGGAAACCTCTCGTGAAATAGGAGATCCACTGTTACATTAACTATATTTGAACGTGCATCAGTGATACAGTATGTGGATTGGTGATAAAAAAAAGTGTGAATGGACTAAAAAAAGCATAAAGGCTTTTCGTTTGAATAAGAATCGAAGGAATATTGTGAGTCATCGGAGAATTATATCGCAGCAATAAGGAAGCAGCTCTGCTTTTTATACATTTTTTATTGTATATCGTATCTTATTAGTATCTTATTAAAAAAGATCTTCCACTTGTTGTAAGATGAAGAATAGGATAGCAAATGATATTGTTTGTTCTTAAACTACAAAGAATTCATATATCGTATGTTATAATATAGAAAACTAATTAATAAATAGAAACCTCCCCCATAAATGATAAAATTCATCTCTTTTCGCGTGTACATTTATTTTCATCATCGATAAATTCTACTTTCTGCTAGTAATAATACATTTAAAATATGCACGACTCGACTAATTGGTATACGTATAATCTATTTACTAAATCTATAATTATTAATTCGATCAAATTTGGTACGAATATTCCAGTTACGACTATAAAATAAATCGAGGTATCTGTTAAATACATCACACGAAACACCTGAATCAGCACCTTTACGTTGGTTTTCCCTTACCCAACAAAAATTGTCACTAACAGGCAATAAACAGCGAATTCGAAGAAGCAAGGCGTATTTCTGGTACATGGGCTGTCAGTCAGATGGTTCAGAAATTCGATTGAAAAGGGCCCAGCACGCGATACGTCCATGGGACAATGCCGATTTCCCTTCTGTTTCATAAATCCGCCACGGATTCGTTCCACACAGGACGTGGCGGCCTAGCTGCGTATACATTATCGGAGAGTGCAAGCTCGCTCGCGCACTCGTGCAACGCGAATGCGTCTATACGGTGGCGGATAAGTTATAGGTCCCGTAGCGAGCCGTAGATCCCATGGACGCAGACGTACTGTGATCATTATCTGCGAATTTATGAGGCTAGTCGCAGCGGCGCGATTTCGCGTGCCAGCGCACCTGTTAAAAGGCCCTATGAAATCTATCGGATGCACCCTCGCGAGCGGCGCGTCGTTTAATCAACGAAATAATTGCGAATGCTTAACAATCCCGTAAATTCCATTTAAGCAGTGCCTCGCGAAATATATCAGCTTTTACGAATTATCGGAATTTTTAGAATCTTTTAAAGATTTTCGTTGATTGCGATTCAATGGTAAATGATAAACAACATGTTGTGAGTTTAGATTCGTGTTACGAGCAAAATCGATAAAATAAGACGAAACACAAAAATAACGAAATTGCGTTGAAAGCTTTATTTTTGAGTAACTCAAGCTTGAAAAATTGTCATGTATACGTCAATTTTCAATCGTAATTCTTTATTATACACGACTAGATAATCGTCAGGGGGTTATTCTACGTACGCGTAGCAAGTTTGCGAACCAGTAGACAGGTTATGACGTATAGCAATGTTTGGAAGGGATTGCCCAACGACAGAGTTTGGACATCGTTGTAACATTTGATTCGGAGAACTGACAGTATCGAGAGGATTTGTACTTTTTGACAAAATCACGTGAAATATAGTCGATCTGTGGTTCAACTTCTAACCGTTCCTGTCGCTACTATTTCTTCTGCTCTTTTATTGGCGTAGTTCCTTTTATGGCATCCGTGTGCCGTTTTTCTATTTCTGAAATTTCTTTCTTCCAGTGCTCGTGCTATGCTTTCTTTTAATGCAGCAATATCTTGTTTAGTGAAGTCGTGCGTCGTGTTTTATTTTGAGAATTTCTTCCTTCTTAGTTAAAAGGTTGATATCGATTGGTATCCTATATGGTTTCTTAGCTTCGAGAGTTTGTTTCTCAATACCCTTGTGCCATTTTCTTTTAATCCTACGAAATATATCATTTTATTTCTGGAATGTCTACCTTTTTTATTGCTAGTTAGAAAGTTCACTTCCCTGGCTGTGGTTTTTTATTTTTTAAGTTTCATTTTTTACTACTCCTATAATGTTTTCTTTTAATGCTACAATATCCTGCTTGGTGATCTTATATCGTATTTTATCGTCCGAGTTTCACGCCTTTTTTTAATTTTCCACGAAACATCTTCGTGCCATATTGTTTCTCCGAATGTGAAAGGTATTTTTAAGTTTCACTAATCATAGTAGCCCGAATCCAAGAAGATACTGCCAAAGACAATCCCACGAGACAATAACTTAGCGATAGATATGATAGGAATAACATCTGGGATGGACATTAGCTACCGGAATAGTTAGAACAGTTTCACGATAGCCAAATAGTCTGCTAGGTACTATTTTGGAGAAATTGATCGTTAATGATCACTGAATGACCACACATTCATCTACGGTTCATATATCACATAAATATTCGGTTAAATGATACTTGTTAAGTCCAGACTAGTATCGGATACCCTTCGCATTTTAAAGAATGAATATACCAAAAATATAGTAACGTGTCATGCCACAGTATGCGACTATCAGCGCTTCACATAGAGTAGCATCTAGTTATCAGCACGTACTCGACAGTATCTTTGCACTTGAGACGATATGTACATAAGCATGTATAGCAGTACAACCCTCATCTATTTCAGCATATGTGACATATGCTTGTTGCTGCAGATGTTGCATCATCCGATCTTCCAACCAAATCTTCTAACCACATAGAAATAATTGATTTTTTAATACGGTGTTATAGTTGAAAAATAGTACAGAGTTTCGATGTCGCGCAATTGTAAAAAAATACAGGAAATTATTAAGACAAATAATATTTCAATATCCTATATATTTCTTAGTATCGTGAAAATTTTCTTGGTAAAAAACAATTTTGATGACATCAAATTCACCAACGACCTACCGAATTGTGAAATTTCTTTGGTGTAAAAATATAGGAAACGTGTCTTATCGTATCCTCCCTCGATAATCTTCAAACAGCATCGTGTTAAGCATTAATAATCAAGAAATTTTATTTAACTCGGTATTCGCATGAATTATTAAACAATCTCACGTCGTAAACCGTACCATTCATTTCTAACACCTGTTTTCTCGCAATTAGAGAAAAACAGTTCTCATATAACAGGGGAAAATTGTTATTCTCGAAGCTGGAAGAAAGTTATTAGCCCGAAACTCTAAGCTACACGCTGCTCGAATTTTTTAACTAGCTGCATCATAAACTTATTTCTCAACGATTCGCAGATACACCGTCGCGCTCGGAGACACATGAAAATTGTTAACCGTGCGAAAATTAACACGTGGTACGGCTGACACTTTCGCCGCCTTTCTTTTACAACCAGTCAACTCGTACGAGGGTGAAGAGCTTGGGGATGGGAAAGGGTTCAAAGCTCGCTCGTTGAAGTGGCTGAAAGCAAGAGCGAGAGAGCAAACATTTGGACCGCGATGAGAATTCACAATGCGGCCTGGCACTCGCTGCAACTCGACGACTCGCCACAACATTATGTAACGCCGCGTGTTACGCTGTTACGTGCGAAAAACCACGGCTGGCTCGCGCCCCGGACACTTCCGCATCTGCCGCGAAACAGAACTTTCCTCCCCCGCCATCATTTCTCTCTTCTTTCGCGACTAGATTATACCAATTTTCAAGCTCGTTGCTAATTTATATCGAACCTTTAGTCTTTTAAATTATTTTTATTTAACTTATTTTTAACTTTCTTTTGTTATCGTTCCCAGAAATTTTGTTTTGTTGCATCTAAGCAATTATGTACAGAATAGAACATTTAATTCATTAAGATTCAACGTTGTGTTAATACAATATATCATTCGCCGTCTCCTTCTAGACAACTCACATTGTTAAACCCGATTGAATTTGTATAATAATTATGAAACAGAATTCCAATAATTTGCTCAATATTACTTTCGTTACTATCTTTTTCTTCCATTCAAACGCTACAATCTTGTGAAATTTGGAGGAACCGAAGTAGCAGTATGTGATAATCTATCTTTTTCCAAATTATAGGACTTCATAGAGTACTTCGAATTTGCGTAGTGAGAATGTTAAATAACTCGGAGATTCCATTCTAAGGATATTTTTATATCGTTTTTATAATTCTCTTTAAATATAATGAAAGGTGGTCATACGAAGATCAATTAGTAAAATTGCAGCAGAGATAAAGAACAAGTTTCATTATGAACGTTACGTTCAATTGCTAGCAATTCGTTGTAATTTATCTGTTTTTGGTTCTCGGACATTAAATCTGCATAAAGTTCAAAGAAAAGAAGATAAGGTGTATGTGTTTGCATTTAATTAAAGTATTAGTTGAAAAGAAGTTCCTGAAAAATTGCATCCGCTGACATGTCCGTTTAATCTGGAGAGGAATTAATCGTATGTGCGTTAAAGATTAGTTATTAACTTATAAAATGAAATTTTACAGTAATTTCGCTTCCAATTTGAAAGTTATTAATTTTACAACGTACAGAAAGGCGTTTTAGCCAGAGAAAAATTGCTGATGAAATAGAATTTTCCGTAAGCTCCTATTACCTTTTCTTCTTTAATCGAAACGTATATAAACGATCAGACATTAAACAAAGATGAATTTTCCAAGAAACAAATACACCGTATCTTCTAACAATATTGAAGTAGTTACTATAAAGTCCCAACAAGGAACTTGAGGAAAGAAGATACATTTTCGAGAATTCATTTTCTAAAATGAATTGGCAAGACTTGCACATAACGCAGCAAGTGTCTCTGTATATTAGAAACATTACTTAAAAATATTAAAATCGTAAAAAAACACGTTCCTTAAAATCACCACAGGCGCCAGATGTTTGGTACCCCCTTGTAATTTGTATTTCATTAAATTTCTTTCTCTCCCCTCCGGTTTCATGCTTAACCACCCACGCGGAAGAAGTAGTTTCGAAAAGTTTATACAATTTCGAACGAGAAACGGCTCATATTTCGCGGGAAAATGGATAAACGAGAAGAGGATTGAATTCCAAGCACGAAGAGTGTTCGATGGAAATTGAGATGGCATGACTCTAGACTTTCTCGCAAGCTGAAAAATTTCACCTTTCACGGGATTTGGGGTTAAAAAACGACCAGGGGTGACTGACGACCGTTGTAAAGAATTTTTCTGTTGACTCGAATTCTCCTCTCTATCCGCGATGATTCCTGATCCTTTTTGGAATTGATATTTTACGCCTGTACATAGAAAGCATTCGAACGCTTGCACACACTTTCCATGAATATATTATATCTGTTACACGAAACATTTTGAAATTTTATCAGTATTGTTGCGTTACTATCATGGTTATATTGGGAAAATTTGAAAGTATACAAGAAATTGCAAGATATTCAATACAAGTAACTTTTCATAACAAAAATGAGAATTTAAGAAAAAGAAATTAATACTAAGTGTGTCCAATATAAAGTATTAACGTGAGTTATGTATAAATTATATAAAAATATTCTATTATAGAAAGAATTTTGCTCTTTCATAAAAAACAATGATCGTTTTGATCGTTTTGAAACGACAGGAAGTTCTCCGAATCATCTCAAGTTTCTTTTTCTACACTTACACACTTACACACAATTTCGCACACTGGTGCTTAGATACACCATGGAACGCGACAAAGCCGATAACCGGATTTGAAAGACGCAGATCGCCTGCAAATCCTTGGAACTTCGAAATCCACAAGGGTCCAGCATAAGTTCGTGTAAGAAAAACAGAACGGAACACATCGAAGAGGATGAAATCGGTCGAACGAGAGATTAAGGGCGAATTTAGACTTTGGACGTGCATTTCGGATAATTCATCCCCAGTGGGTTGTAAGGTGTAAAGATTGTTTTCGTCTATATTTACTTAAAGTGGATGATAAACAAAGTAAAGCCAGCTTCTACATTTGATGAATTGAATGAACGATTCGTCCAGTGAAGAGTAGCGAAGAGGCAGTGACAAGTCTAAATTTATTCAAAAACGAATAACAATGATAGTGATCGACGAAAACCGCGTCAAAAAATCGAAAAATCAGTCTAATTTCTTTTCGCAATATAAAATAGACATTCCTTGTGTATTTGGAAAAGATATTTCTTTCTTAATATCGAACAAATATTGCATGTGTATTTAAATATTTAAAAAAGATCTTTTTAATATTATATGAATATATATTCAACATTTTCTGCTGCCTACGGTTAATTTCGTGACTGTGGATCTGCCTAATATGCCTTCGACATTTTGCAAGCTAGTGAAATGAGTTTAAGTGATTGCGGATTCTGTTATTAAGTGGTATTGACAAAATCCGCAATCATTTGGTTGCTAACCAAATAGATGTTCCAGTTTTCATCTTTTACATCCACTGTCGACGAATCATTCGCGTATATCCAAAGCGAAGAAGTGCAAAATTTGCCTCAAGTAATCCATCTTTTACCCTTCGTGTTCACTGTGAATTAATCATCCACGCTATACATACATAATATAAAAGTAGAAATTAGCCTTAAGGAAGAGAAGAGGCGATCAAGACGGGTCTAAGCGTTTAGGGAGTATCAGATATCGTAGATGGCTCTCGAAGACCATGACGAAGGTTGGAGAGGGTCGTGTGATTGGTCCAACGACCCGAACATCCGTCGTTTTGCAACTTGGTCCACCGTTAAATATGGCAACCGACGGGCTGGGCGACTAATGTGATTGCTGGCAGACCGTTAGAGGACGCTAAAAGCACCATGTCGTAAACTCTACGTTCGCGTGCTCGTGGGGTGAGGATGAGAGGGAGGGATAGAGAGGAGAGAGATAGAGAGAAAGTGAGGGAGTCGATAAGCATAGCTATGGACACGCGTGGCATATCGGTTGCTACCGGCTACCAAATTTCTAACACTCGAACACTATCCAACAAACCCGGTGTCTCGCGTAATTTTGTCGATGGACGCATTTTGTATCGGCTAGATAAAACCCAATACGACTTTTATACATTGTTACTGAGATATTTGACACTCGTGCGTTGTATTTTGTATTTTGTTGTATAATTTAGATACCGTAACTTGAGGGAAGATTAGAAGAACGGTTAATGTTGGCGGATATGCATCCCTAATGAGATTTTTACGTTCCTATAAAAAGGTCAAAGGAAAATGATACCGAAAGGCTTATTTAGCAAATTGAAGAAAACGTATAGGGGTAGCATCAGGATCAATATTCCAGTTAACGGAACAAGCAAAGCGAAGGAAGCTAAACTATTATACAATTTAAAATGTAAAAAGAATTAAAAGTTGAGAACTTGGCTGTGAAATTTAAAAGAGGAACTACTCTAGCATGTATGTATTAAGAAGTAAAATGAAGTAATAAGTAAAAAGTTACAGTATGGAACTTCATGGTACAGAAATCAGGTCAACGGGAATCTCAGAAGAATTCAAGAAGTTACGAAATGTAGGGAATGAAGTAACTTGGATTAGCCGAGGAAATAAGCATTCCTTAGAGCGATAATAATTATCGAAGCTTCGAAAGTTTGTAATTGGTGCTCTCAACGACAGTTACTTGATGGATGGAAATAACTCGTGATGCTATTCCAGTGTTGAAATCTGATCTATCATCGTTTCAATACTGTTTAATGATAATTATAAATGACAGATACACGAGAGACTTGTCTATCGATCACTTAAATGTAGCTGATGCGCGGTAAATGAAGTTTGTGATAATACTGTGTATCTTCTTGAGCATTGTTAAGCAAATAAGCCATGAAACTAATTTTATCCTTTGATAAATCTCTTGTCCGTGTACTTTTTCTTTAAATAAAAAATCTCTTGAATCACGTTCGAGTATTCGTCTGAAGATGTTGAAAATGGAGCAGTATTTTTCAAAGGTATATTCGAACAAGTGCGCAAAATTTTGATATTTCCTTCTGAATTATTGAAAATATTTTCAGTAATTATATTTAATATATTTACGAGTTATATAATATATTTACGTTATACATCTCATTTTTTCAATTTCCTCTCAACCTGCCAATAAATAGTCAAGCACTTAAATGTATTATATTACTTACTCATTACTGAACTTCGTAACAACAAGCTATAACTAAGTAGAGTTTGTAGCTTACCTGAAACATAAATAAAGAGTACAATTATTTATTGATCGTTACTTTTCTTACGCGAAACTATAAATTTATGTAAAAATATTAAATATACTATAAACCTGGTGATATTAAAAATCATTTAGTATTACCAAAACTCGCATCAAGATGTAACTTTATAAACTACGTTATTTCTCGCACCGACATCTATTCCATAATAATTAACGTCCATGTTGTTTCACCAAAAAGTTCGAAAATTACGAAGAAACCTCATAAAAACATTTCCATCTGAATTTCCAATTTTCGCGAATTTCTATTAACGAAATTACAGAAAAACAGAGTAGCATCCATCTAATCCATCCTCAAACCATTCTCAAGGTAGACTCATATGCATCCCTGACCACGGACTCCTAGCAAGGTGTACGCGAAACGTAATTTCTCGTCGAATTTCAATGTTATCCAGAACCGCAGCCTTTCGTTCACTGGGTCAGACGTAGCAGGGATAATCGCGATATCGTTAATGTATTCTAGCACGAATCCACGGCGAGTCCATAAAGCCGCGTTACCATAACCTCTTAATTGGCCCTCCCAGGAGCCACCGAGATGGTTCTAACTGTGCGTCGATGGTAAATTTATGGAACCCAAGGTCCGGGCTAATTCAATTACCGCTCCCATTAGGGCAAACTCTTCGTGGCCCGGTTGGTTCTCTGTCATCCGCAGAAGGTTTTCTTGCGATCGTACAAGGGGAGAACGAGCCGTGGGACCTTTACTCTTGCAAAATGTATACGGACTCTTGTTTCACTACGCTCTAGACTCGATTTTGTGCTTACAGTTTGAGATCGTTCGGAACTTTTGAAATACAGTGGCTGCAAAAAACATTTGCATATTAATTCCAACGAATTTTCCAATAAATCATTTCTTCGCTGGATTCTATATTTCATATTCAGAGTTCATCGCAATTTTTTTTTTCTTTTAGCGATACATTGACAAACGAAAAGAGAATTTGAAATTGATAATTGTCTATACGAGTAACTTTCATATTTCTAATTATGTCGATAATACTTTTATGTTAAACATTTCTAACCATACTGATAATCCTTATTCGTTGTAAAGTATACTGTATCTATTCATTGCAATTCTCGAATGCAATTCCACTTTATCAAATCTACCGTACTAAACCGAGCTTTTTCCCCAAGCACGTGTCACGATTAAAACTATCGTTAAAATGATCAAGTACCTATATTCATTTATCCACACTAAAACTTTCACGTAAACATTCACTTTTACAGCGCAGCGGTGTTATTGAACGATCACCACCGTCTATCGAATATAGCGGGCGTTTCGAACTTCGAACAGGTTTGTTCGCATAATAGACGCTCGAGGCCACGAGCAACTCCTCGCAGATTACGCCTCATCGTTCACATCAGCGCTGTACGTAAAAGTCTTTTACGATCCTCCCGTTCAGCGCACGCCTTCCAAACGTCGTTCAACGACGAATCGTTCCTCTCTACTCGCTATTTCTTTCCGCAGAAGCGTTCGTGGTTTTTGATAATGACTATATCAATCATAAAGACGTGTTACGACCACGCTAAAACGCGGGGGAGCTGCTTCAGTAACTTGGCCCGCGGTGAAAATAATCCGCGAGCTCGTGCCGCGGACTTTTACAAGTCTTTGATGGAACGACCCAGCTGGGAGCGGTTTTTTACCGATTGCACATACATGGAACTGATGGCTCGTCGGAGGAAGAAAAATGGGTTTTGTGTGAATTGTGGATGTCGAGTTCGTTGCAGAAGATAGAATTGCTTTAAAGATATTGGCAATGAAATGTATAAGTATTAATGGAAATTTAAAGTTGAGGATTTGAAAATTAAAATAGAAAATTGTAAGCAGAACGTTAACTAGAAAATTAGCAAAGACAACATTTACAAAGGTAACTTATGTATGTGTATTAATCTGTTGACCGAGCAAGACAAGTTATCTCGTCACAATTTTGTTATTTCCCTCATGCGTGTGTAGTTCAATTTCTATTAAAAATAAATTATATTATATAATTACAAAATTAGCTCAAAATTTTCAATTTTTATACAAGTTCGAGATACAGGATACAAGACAGAATCTAATCAAAATTATGCAAAATTGATCTCATAAATGTTGTTATTGCGATGTAATTTACAAAATGGAATCTAGGGTAGACAATCGTTTAATTCGCTAAATATTATAACGAATACTATATTTTGGATCTATCTATATACTTTTGCATATTATGTGCATTTTTGCAACTTGAAATATTCCATAAATGTGTAAAAATTCACAGTCTGATCACAAGGATTCGCGTTTAAAGTGGAAAAGAAAAATTATTCTCGCGTTAGAAATTCGATTAGTTCTTGCGGCCAGAAATTCTTCGACGAAGATTGCAATTAAAGGAGGATAAATTCGTTCTGTCTTGAGTTGAAAGGGAGGAACATTAAGTTCGTTAAACAACAAAAGAAAAAATAAAGAGAGGAACAGATGGAGAAAAGGCGATGGTTTTAACGTGCTCTATCTTCGTTTCGTAACTCTAATGATTTCTCTCATTAGGCAACGTTACTTAGCGTAGCGACGCGCAATCGAGCTTAATTAATTGCGTTTGTCGTCTTCGATTATCCTGATTTCGCGGCGATCCCGTGCTTTTCCTTCGTTTGACGTCTGAGAACAAACGCGTTACAAAACAGCTGGTGCTTATCGACTTCCTTTGATCGATTTTAACGAACGATTTCCACTTGTCCGCTTTAATCGGTAAAATCTCGAATAGCTTTGATTAAGAAATTGTGTAGAATCTTGAACGATTCAGATGTTTATTCTATGTGTTTTCTTTGGCTGAAGCGAGTGCAGTTAATGGAAAAATGAAGTGGTAAGAAATAGCTACTCTTCTGTTAATTTTAGAAACGTTAACACATTCTTGTCGAATCGAGTAATTTTATTTTTTCAATAGAATAAATGTTATAGGTGGCAAGAGTAAAATTTTATCTTTCTCAATGAATAATCTTTGACTTAGATACTTGGGTAGATTTTTATTTCTTTGTCTTATGGTATATCGAACTGTTATTCCATTTGTTTTCTTTTATTATTTTACTTAAGTTACTAATTCTATTAAATTTTATTAGCTTTTGTACGTTCGTTGTATCAGTTTCAACCAAACTGTATTTTTTATCGTTAGAAAATTTTTTGTTCGAAGAAAATAAGAAAGACTCGCCATTGCCATACATGATCTTCCGTTTCAATTTTATGCCAAAAATACTTTTAAGCTATTAAAAAATCCTGCTTTTATTATTGACTGAAACAGAAGCGATTTTCAGTGTATTTCAAAAATGAACTAATTACATTGATTCGTGTCAAACGTAAAATGAATAGGATACGATAACTAAAGATACACGAAGATACTTAAACATGCAACATAAGAATGCATTTAATTTATTAATAAATCAGACTATACAAATGAAGTAATAATTTTACTTGACGCATCGCTTTCCAATTTTGTATGTTTTACCTTGAAAACTTGATATTGCATAAAAGCTATTACTAACAAGAGATGAAACCTCGGAGATTTACTACATCGTATGTTTAAACTGCAATAAATCTAAATGTAACTAGATTAAAACGAAAGAGATGTTCATGGATTTCGAAAACAGGAAACGAAGCTTACTCTTCCATTTCGGTATGTACTTTGAACTCACGAATTATTATGTTACTAAAACGCCAACTCGATATGTAATAGCTTTTCTATTTTTATGTACATGTATGCACGTACGTACATATACCGCTGACGGGTTCCAATTGATGGAAACGTTTGTTTGAATAAAAAAGATACACAAAAAAGATGAAATATCGTGTTGGAAGATTCGTTTAATCAAGACTAACGCGTGTTTCATTGTTAGCTCGTTTAACTTCACTTTAAAAACTGTGTTTTGGAAAAAATTGTCTTGTTTCGAGGCAAAACACGAGGCAAAAAAAAGAAAATGCAGATGGTAAACGCATAACGATGCGTTCGATTGTACCGAATACTCTAACAAATAGATCATCTCCTGTAGCAAGTTTAACGAATTTTCAAATATGAATGATCTTTTCCCTTTTTTTGTACATAAGAATATTTATAGATACATGTTGATCAAATATACTTCGTATTTCTCATTTCTTTATCGTGCTTAAACATTTGTAACGATGTGACATGAAACAACGTTAGACCAGATTACGATGATGCATTTTTGTGTGATATAAATTCAAGTTTGGATTTTTCAAAGACGCTACGATAAAAATTTCCACGATACCAACACGACGATCTTAGTCTTTTAATTGAGCCACGAGAACCCCTATCTTCCCTGATCAAAATTCACAAAGAAACTATCCTATAATCCGTTTTAAATCTTCGATTCTTCGCAATCAATGCAATCGATACACTCTGTTCGTCAACTGAACAAAGACGACTCGGAAAGACGTCAGCGTACAATTTCTAACGAATTTATTACGCGATCGTGGCCCGTGATAATAAATCGAGTCTGCGCCGTAAGAGGTTCGACGGAAATTCATCCGCGGTATTAAAAGGAGAAAGAGAGAGAGAGAATAGCGATTGAACTTTAATTGCGAAGAGTCAGGTAGTCTTTCTTTAGATCTCTAATCTTTTTTCAGATCTCTATACAGGGTGTTCGGCTATAGGTGTCAGGCAATTTAAGGAGTGATTTTTGATGCCGAAATAAGACGAAAATCGAGAATAAAAATATTGCCTTTCTGCGTTTGTTTTTTAGTTATTGATGATTAAAAATCGGCCTACACACGAGCAAATGTTACATAAACGAAAGTAGGTCACAGCTCAAGTAGCAGGGTGCATAGTGATCGTCAACCCGAACGACACATGGGCGGCAGCTTACTTCCTACAAGTCGTAAAGAAGAAGACTATAGTATCCAGAGACGTAAACTGCGATTGTGCCGTCCATGAGTGTCCACAAAAAATACAACAAATTACAATAGATGTTCGATACATCCACCGTTTTTTTTTTTGTAAATGGAGTCTGACTGTTCTCTTAAAATTTTACCGTATTGTGTCTTCGTGTGTCCGCAGTAGTAAAAATCGAGAGGATTTATATCGGAAGACCGAGCAGGTCAAAGCACAGGTCATTTTCGACCGATCCACCAGTTTGCAAAACAGTTGGACAAGTGCTTTTGTACTGCGTTGGTAGAATGTAACGATGCACCGATCCTGTCTCTTAATGTGTGTGGATTTCCATGTGTCCAGAAATGTTCGTTACGTATTGGTATTGGAAGTGTGAATTTAGTTTCAGCTTGTAAAAACTATTATAGTTATATAAATGGTTGTTATAATAAATTGTTGAAAGCGCCAATTTACAATAAAAATTTAAAAATTATTAAATTTGGTTGCGTTATAGTGGAAAGACCTTTTATGACATCAACAAACCGTTACCATTTGATTTATATTTTGGGACCTTGTCAAACGTATAACAAAAGGTATATAAGGAACATACGACTCGCGCGCAAGCTCATTTGTCTGTGCATCCCCGTACCATGAAGATCGAAGAGGAACGTTTGTGAATTAAATTATCAATTAATAACGTTTAACCTATTAATATATAACATAAAAACTATTACTTTACAACATCTAAACCATTACTTTACAACATTTAAACTATTACTTCATAACATTTAAACTGTCAACTTATAACATCTAAGCCATTAATTTACAACATTTAAACTATTACTTTATAACATTTAAGTTGTTAATTTATAACATTTAAGCCATTAATTTACAACATTTAAACTATTACATTATAATATTTAAACTATTACTTTATAACATTTAAGCTGTTAATTTATAACATTTAAGCTATTAATATATAACATAAAAACTATTACTTTACAACATCTAAACCATTACTTTACAACATTTAAACTATTACTTCATAACATTTAAACTGTCAACTTATAACATCTAAGCCATTAATTTACAACATTTAAACTATTACTTTATAACATTTAAGCTGTTAATTTATAACATTTAAGCTATTAATTTATAATATCTAAGCCATTAATTTACAACATTTAAACTATTACATTATAACATTTAAACTATTACTTTATAACATTTAAGCTGTTAATTTATAACATCTAAGCCATTAATTTACAACATTTAAACTATTACATTATAACATTTAAACTATTATTTTATAACATTTAAGCTGTTAATTTATAACATTTAAGCCATTAATTTATAATATCTAAGCCATTAATTTACAACATTTAAACTATTACTTTATAACATTTAAGCAGTTAATTTATAACATCTATGCCATTAATTTACAACGTTTGTCATTAATTTATAACATTTAAGCTATTAATTTACATTAATTTATGACAAATAAACTAACAATTTAGAATAGTTACGCTATTAATTTATAACAAATTATTATTAATCTAAAACAATTACTCCATTAACTTTTAACAACTATACCAATAATTTATAACAATATTTAACTCTTAATTTATAACTGTTATACCATTAATCGGTAGCAATTATACTATTCATTTAAATCAATACCATCAATTCGTAGCGATTAAATTAATTATTTATTTTACTTTATTTAATATTAAATAAATCTTTCAAGTCCCTGATATAGTATTTTATTTCTATTTAATTCCTTTTTTAAATATTAAATGTAAAGTGTAACTATTGGGCGCCTATGAATGGAGTACAATTCTTCGTTTCCACTCAAGCCAAGGAATCGACGCCGTATTCATGGAATCGAACAAACAAGTGCAATTTAACCGAAGGTAAGGAGAATTCATCACCCATTTATGTGTACTACAATTGTTAAGTCGCGTGGTATGCTTTCTTTGATGATAGATTCAATGATCAAATATGGACCATATACTATACCTATTACAATTAATAAATTTCAATACACATTGCTTTATTGCTATAAAATAATTTTACGTTTTCTACTCCCGATGCTTAAAAGCTTCTCGTACTCTTTACGTAAATAAGACCCGAGTGTAGTTATCTTTTCGTGGTGGGTCCCGATAATTGGTATCGTTTTCTAAATAGAAGCACTAATCTCAATAGTAGAAAATTAATGTAACAGTAATTTTAATATTAGAATTAGATTGCTATTGTATGATTTGTTTTACCTTTGTAAAGATTCATGTAAGCGCTGCGTTGAAGATATGTATTTCGCAGTTAGGCTATAAAACAATTATTTCTTTCCGCAGCCCCATGGTCAAGTAGAGTCAATCTGCCAATAGGTTGAATGTGGCAATCGATGTGTAATGTTAAGTAACCCATGGACGGGTCTCGTGCGTAGTCACCTCCTCGTGGTGAGACCTGGTAATTGGCATCGTTTTCCAAAAATTAATCAGTTGATTAATCTTTGGAAAACGATGCCAAGCTAAGAACTACGCACCAGTCCAGTTTGGGTCACCAAAAGCCGCCAAAAGAATTTTGGATGATCTAGGCTGGACTGCAACGTGGGACGCCGCGGGACACCGTTGGTTCAGTTTAGATCACCAAAAGCCTCCAAGAGAATTTTGGATGATCTAGACTGGACCAACGGTGTCCCACAACGTCCCACGTTGCAGTCCAGTTTAGATCACCAAAAGCCTCCAAGAGAATTTTGGATGATCCAGACTGGGCTGCACCGTGGGACATCGTTGGACACCGTTGGACACCGTGGGACACCGTTGGACAACGTTGGACACCGTGGGACACCGTGGGACACCGTGGGACAACGTTGGACACCGTTGGACAACGTTGGACACCGTTGGACACCGTTGGACACCGTTGGACACCGTTGGACACCGTTGGACACCGTTGGACACCGTTGGACCCCGTGGGACAACGTTGGACACCGTTGGACAACGTGGGACACCGTGGGATACCGTTGGACATCGTTGGACAATGTTGGACACCGTTGGACACCGTTGGTCAACGTTGGACACCGTGGGACAACGTTGGATACCGATAGACACCGTTGGACAACGTTGGACGCCGTGGGACAACGTTGGATACCGATAAACACCGTGGGACAACGTTGGACACCGGGGGACACCGTGGAATGCGTGCGTTTTAGCCTTAATTAATCGTAAGATAGATATCTATATTAAGTGCATTGTGAGCTCATTCTGTACAACGACACTTATCCATCTTGGAACGAAAAAGAAAATTATCGTCTCTCTTGATCCCCTCGCACACCACACAGGAAAAACTGTACCCGNTCAGTTCTTTCAAACTGCCGCGTGGCGTACTTGCTCGCGCGTATTCCGGGTGCGTGCGGGTCAACGTGCACCAGACAACTCTTTGGATTCGTAAGTCGTCCCAAGGACACCTCTGTCTTAGTGACTGCTCGACGACTGCTCGACGTTTGCATTGAATCACGGGAGTTGTCGTCGCGCCGGTGATGCTCGCGAATCTCTTGGGGATTCAGTCGTGGATCTGCAGTCCTGTCCGATTGGTACTTCGGTACTCGGTCAGGGACCTGCAATTTCACGTCCTCCGTAATCCTGTTCGGTCCCGCGGGGGTGGACCCCACTGTTCAGTTGGGGCCTTGCCTTTGTAATCCTGTTCAGCGGTCCCTCCCCGGGTTCCACTTGTTCAGTTGGAGTGTGTTAAGTTGTGGGCCTATGTGCTGGATTCACGGCTGAATCACCTGTGAATCACTAGCATCATCGGTCGGCGCCATCGACCGCGACTCGTGTAAGTTTCGAACGGCGAAACAGGAATCGAGTTACGGTCAATTCTTGGGCTTTCCGCTGATCCTTAGTGTTATCTGGTGCACGGAGGTACGTTGCGTAGGTTTGTTAGTTCTTTCGAGAGATCGCGATCTCGTTTATTCCGGGCGTGCCGCGATTTTTCTTTTATCGTTTGATTATTCGGGTTTCTTCTTGTTTTCCCACTTTTCAGGGAAATAGAAAATGATTTTAACAGTTTAGTACAACGCTCGTATGTCCCATTTGCACACGAAATTGTATATACAGTATCAGTAGCTATATTTTCTTTGTCTCGTTCCAAGTTGGACAAATGTGTTTTTGATACCGAATGCTGCCAGTAGGGTTATTTGTACTGATCGATGTAATCGTTGTGTGGGTGATAACATACATAACGCAACATCTATCTTTTAAAGTTTGTAAAGATTCATGTAAGCGCTGCGTTGGAGATATGTGTTTCGCAGTTAGGCTACGAAACAACTATTTCTTTACGCAGGCCCATGGTCAAGTAGAGTCGGAACTCGACATTCTGCCAATAGCTAGAATGTCGAGATCGATGTATGATGTTAAGTAACCCATGGGCGGGTCTCGTGCGTAGTCACCTCCTCGTGGTGAGACCTGGTAATTGGCATCGTTTTCCAAAGATCAATCAACTGATTAATTTTTGGAAAACGATGACAAGCTAAGAACTACGCACCAGTCCAGTTTGGATCACCAAAAGCCGCCAAAAGAATTTTGGATGACCCAGACTGGGCTGCACCGTGGGACACCGTGGGACACCGTGGGACAACGTTGGACATCGTTGGACACCGTTGGGCGCCGTGGGACACCGTGGGACACCGTGGGACAACGTGGGACACCGTGGGACAACGTTGGACATCGTTGGACACCGTTGGACGCCGTGGGACAACGTTGGACAACGTTGGACACCGTGGGACAACGTTGGACACCGTGGGACAACGTTGGACACCGTGGGACATCGTTGGACACCGTGGGACAACGTTGGACACCGTGGGACACCGTGGGACAACGCTGGACAACGTTGGACACCGTTCGACACCGTGGGAAAACGTTGGACACTGGGGGACACCGTGGAATGCGTGCGTTTTAGCCTTAATTAATCGTAAGATAGATACCTATATTAAGTGCATTGTGAGCCGATTCTGTACAACGACACTTATCCATCTTGGAACGAAAAAGAAAATTATCGTCTCTCTTGATCCTCTCGCACACCACACAGGAAAAACTGTACCCGCGATTTTTCCGTTTGCGATCGCTCAGTTCTTTCAAACTGCCGCGTGGCGTACTTGCTCGCGCGTATTCCGGGTGCGTGCGGGTCAACGTGCACCAGACAACTCTTTGGATTCGTAAGTCGTCCCAAGGACACCTCTGTCTTAGTGACTGCTCGACGACTGCTCGACGTTTGCATTGAATCACGGGAGTTGTCGTCGCTCCGGTGATGCCTCCGAATCTCTTGGGGATTCAGTCGTGGATCTGCAGTCCTGTCCGATTGGTACTTTGGTACTCGGCCAGGGACCTGCAATTTCACGTCCTCCGTAATCCTGTTCGGTCCCGCGGGGGTGGACCCCACTGTTCAGTTGGGGCCTTGCCTTTGTAATCCTGTTCAGCGGTCCCTCCCCGGGTTCCACTTGTTCAGTTAGAGTGTGTTAAGTTGCGGGCCTATGTGCTGGATTCACGGCTGAATCACCAGTGATTCGCTAGCATCATCGGTCGGCGCCATCGACCGCGACTCGTGTAAGTTTCGAACGGCGAAACGGGAATCGAGTTACGGTCAATTCTTGGGCTTTCCGCTGATCCTTAGTGTTATCCGGTGCACGGAGGTACGTTGCGTAGGTTTGTTAGGTCTTTCGAGAGATCGCGATCTCGTTCGTTCGGGGCGTGCCGCGATTTTTCTTTTATCGTTTGATTATTCGAGTTTCTTCTTGTTTTCCCACTTTTCAGGGAAATATAAAATGTGTTTAACAGTTTAGTACAACGGTCGTATGTCCCTTTTGCAAGACACGAAATTGTATATACAGTATCAGTAGCTATATTTTCTTTGTCTCGTTCCAAGTTGGACAAATGTGTTTTTGATACCGAATGCTGCCAGTAGGGTTATTTGTACTGATCGATGTAATCGTTGTGTGGGTGATAACATACATAACGCAACATCTATCTTTTAAAGTTTGTAAAGATTCATGTAAGCGCTGCGTTGGAGATATGTGTTTCGCAGTTAGGCTACGAAACAACTATTTCTTTACGCAGGCCCATGGTCAAGTAGAGTCGGAACTCGACATTCTGCCAATAGCTAGAATGTCGAGATCGATGTATAATGTTAAGTAACCCATGGGCGGGTCTCGTGCGTAGTCACCTCCTCGTGGTGAGACCTGGTAATTGGCATCGTTTTCCAAAAATTAATCAGTTGATTAATCTGTGGAAAACGATGACAAGCTAAGAACTACGCACCAGTCCAGTTTGGGTCACCAAAAGTTACGGATAGAATTTTGGACGATCTAATCTGGTAACGTAGGACACCGTGGGACACAATGTGTATTAGATACTTCTGTATGGTACGTATTTTATTTTATTTTCTTGCACTTTTTGTTTAATTCTTAATCATAATTAATTATTATAATTGTAAATGATAATCAATTAGTTTTCGTCACTTACACAAGGATAAAAGTCGAAAATTAATGTGTATATATATATATATATATATGTGACTATATATGAAATAGTGCTCCATATGGAATTACAATTAGATTAAGATTTAATTTAATTTTGAGATATCAAGTTTTTATAAATTTTAGTCAGGTTTTTAGTTTTCACGTCAGTATTTCTTCTTAAACTCCTTTTGCTGTTCGTTTTGCTGCTTTTTTGAACATTGCGCAAACGCGCATCAAAAGTAGTATTTATTTGATGATAAATAAATTTTAGACTTTTTACGTAAAAGGAGAGTGCATGGGTTGCGGATAGGGTGGGTCTTCACTCGCAGTACGTCCTTGTGGTGAGACCTGTGTAATCAATAGTATTTGATATATAATTACTAAATGTATTACTCTGCAGCAATGCAATTAACTGTATAACTGGTATAATTATTAATTATATGGCAAGTAATATGAGCTAATTAGCTGCGATCCTGACTAGGTATTCATATGAATCATAAAAATTTGTGAAATATAATTCAGACATAACTTAGAAGTGTAACTAATAACAAGTACTTTTGGTAATTAATAAAGTATAAATAAGAATGGACTATTCTAAAATTAAATAACTCCACCCAAACCTCTTGTGGATTTCTATGAGTAAGTAGGTTTACGTCTTCTTCTTTGTGAAGTAAACTGCCGCTCATGTGTCGTTCAAATTGAGGATCACTGTGCACCCCGTTGCTTAGGCTGACCTCCCTTCGTTTGTGTAAGGAGGTTTGCTCGCGTGCAGGGATATTTTAGCCGATTTTTAATTATCAATAATAAAGCAATTTTTTTATTCTCGATTTTCGTCTTATTTCGGCGACAAGAATCACCACTTAAATTAAGTTGAAATAGTAGCTGAATACCCTGTATATGTATATAGATTATACTACGTTCTACATAGGATGGACCAGTTAAATAGGATCACCTAAATGAGTCGCCCAGGAGCCATATTGTCCAACTTCACAAATTAAAATGCAATGAAAGAATGATGTAATTGCAAACATTAAACATTAGCTACACCTCCCCCTGGTATATTCTAGTGTCGGTAGCACACTTTCATTCAAAGTTCAACAAAACGGCGACAAAAAATCGTACGTCGTGTTTTAAGAGGTCAGCGTAAAGGAGAGGCAACCAATCTTCAAATCCATGGTGATTTCAGTCATAGAAAAGATTTTTCAGTGTCCGTAGAGACGTCTGAATTTATAAAAGTTTCGGGAAGACAAAGCGTCTTCGCTTTTTCCATCCGCTACACGATGTAAGAACATCTTTGAAAAAATGATCTAGCTATCATAAGAGTCGTACGTTCTTTTTCACCAAGTTACAACAGTTTAAATATCGACAATTTTTCATCGAAAATTTAGTTTTTTTATTTAATTTTGCACGACAGTGTATTTTATTATAAATCTGTTATTTTATTTGCATCAGATGTATCTCATAATGAATTACTAAATAAAGTGCAATCTGTTAGAGTTTTCCAATAAGTATAACGAGTAGGTATTCCAATATTTATAGCCGGCAGTGTATTCATTGGAGTATGTGCAATAAAAGTATGTACAAATACTTTTTGTAACCACCGTAGTTATTCAAGTGATTCGATTTACCCGGTACACCCTATATATATCTATATACCTCCATATATCTATACATAGATATATACTATATATTACTATCGATAGAACCGATCCTTTCGTTTAATACCATCGATTCGAGATGGACGACTATCGCTCGACGAACGAGTAAAAGTCGCCGTTGCTTCGAGTAGGTACGATCGTTAAATCCCCGACCTCATCGACGACTTAACCACCCCTCGAATCCGGAAGAGATACTGGCCATTCACGGAGCTGAATGAACTCCTTGCCAGGACTGTTTCGACACTACCCTTTTATACGATGTTCGCGATGGACCTGACGTTTTAAATGACGTTAAACTTTCTCCTCGGTTTCTCAATCTCCTGATTACAGTGTCAAGTGCCTTGGATTATTTCAATTCGACAACGATCGTGCTAGGTTGATTGACTCGAATTGCCAAGAAGAGAATCGTAATCTCGAAAGAGGCGTTTCATGATAATCGTTGAGATAAGAGGCGTTGCCGTATGTTGGGTTTATTGTGATGTTAATGGCTCGTAAGATCGTTTGTGTGTTGTGTAATAGATACTGCGCTTAAGTGGAAAGTAGTATCGAGATGCTTGGATTACTTTGAGCTTTCATTATCTGGAGAAAATTTGTGACAATCATAGATCTTCGAAATAGAGAAAATTCCATTATATTCTACTACAAGCGTGTAATTCTATTCTATCCAATTGTTCTAAGTCCCTAATTCTCTCATAAATAGCTTTCTTCTCAAATAAAATATTTTACTTTAATTTTAAAAATATTTTGGCAAATATTTTTCAAAATTATTTTACTCGTAATCACAATTTATCTGATAAAATGTTTACCAGTGAGGAATGAACATCGTGTGCCGTTTTCTAAGATTATGTTCAAGATAAAGAACTCGTTAAATAAATATCTATTTATGTTCTCATTTTCCAATTTTGCATAAAGATCCACAGCCTAATGACCATATTTTGTAAAATTGTTCGAAGAAGAGACAAACGACGCTGCGTAAATAAATTCGTCGACGAAATTTGAAATTTAAAGCAGATCGTATTTTAAGTAATCTTTTCCCAAGAGAAGTATTCTCTCATTGTTTTCAGTCATTAGAGGCACAGCCATTTGTGGGAAAAAATTCGCCGAGTTTCAAGTACAAAAAGTTTAATTAGGTCTAAGGGCGGAAATAAAAAATCGAACATAATGGAAGATTGCACTGAACACTTGGCACGAACTCAACAAGGAAAACCGTCTTACCTATCGTCTACATTAAAGCCGCGAAAAACGTTCTTACAAAGAGAAAGAAGAAAGAAAGAGTAAGAAAACTACAAACCCGTCAAAAACTACACAGAAGAAAGCAAGAGAAATAAGAAAGAACAAGAAAAGCAAGGACTTGTTAAAAAATATAAAGATCGTATTCAGAGATCCACTTCTGCCGACTGTTAAATCACAATTGTACTTAATTCTTTCAGTATTCTAAAAATATAATTTATTTGAAGACAGAAAGACGACGAACGAAGTTAATTTTATAATATTACTTTCTATGGAAATACGCAAGTTTCTCGAACTAAGATATAGAGTCAAATATTAATCAGCGACTGACTTTTACGTATTTTTAAAACAAGTTGCAATTAATTTAAAACAATTGCATCAATGGCAAGAGGAAAAATGTTAAGCGTTAAACAAACGCAGATTTCTAATATTCTAATATTCCGGACTCCCATAACGATTCATTACACACGACTGAAAGAATCGACGAGGAAGAACGTGTATCAGGCATAACGACAAAAATTTAATTAACCGTAAGAATAGAGTCCGTCGGAAAGTTCCATCGGAAGTTGACCGTAACGGCGTCCCGAATCCTTGGCAGGGATCCAGCCGCGAAAATCGCCTTAGCTGGCCGACAGAAGCAGCGGGAAAAGGTACTAGGAAGGTGGATTGAGGGAGGGTCGTAGAACAAGAAGGCTCGTACGGTCTTTAACGTTGAGGTAGGACAGCTCTAAGCTTTCCACGACCAGATCCTTCGGTCGGCTCTCTTACCCTTGTCTTTCACCCTTTTTGTTCCTGCGGAGATCTCTCCCGTCGAAGGATGCTGGCTTCCACAACGTGGAAGAGAGAAAGACGACAAGAAGCAGCCAGTGATTTAGTGCACGGTCGCAGTACGCTAGGGGAATGCCGCGGGAGAGAGTCGAGATAACGTTGGAAAGAGGAAGAAGCCAAGACGGATGATTTTAAAGGAAGATGATGGCTATTACATACGCTATAAGTAGGTCATAAGTATCCGGATACTTTGGTCGTCTTACAATAAGAGTACATCAATTTTATCGAGATGTACGAACGAATTAATCACGCGCGGCGTAAGTACACACGATACAAACTCCTGTTTTCTCTAATTGTTAAAAATTAATAAAATGTCTTTGCTAAATTACCAAAATCAGAATCGAACCGGATCTAACCTTTATCAAATCAGGATCAATATCGATATATTGTTTTACGTGCAAATATCATGCAACTTACAAGAAATGTTAAAACCTTAAAGTATTCTTTAATAGATATTAACATATGCCTAATTTCACTGTACGAGATCGTTGAAATGACCGTAAGCTTTCCAAGATGAATAAATGATACATACAGTGATTCTCATTGATATAATAAATTTCAGGATATTGAACATTATCTTGTTTATACTTTGTTAATTCGAAGAAGTAGGTGCATTGAATAAGTAAAATACATGTTTCTACGAACTATAATACTTGTTTTAATTTGTGTACGATATACGATAGTACACACTATGCTCTGAAAATGCCGCTTCGTTCGAAGCCGATATTGTTAGCGGTTTCAGAGGTATAGCGCTTGGAAAACAGTATTTAAAACGTGCGGAATGTCAATCTGAATAATCTGGAATGGTGTGACCTACTTTTTTCCTGGATGTGTGCGTCGCCTCTAGCGAGAGTACAAAAGCGCTGACTCAACGTCTGTCGCCGACTCAATGTCTGTCGCTGACTCAACGTCTGTCGCTGACCAGCGCGCGTGGTCTACTCTTGCGATAGATCAGCGCAAGGCTTGCGTGTGAGAGAGCATCATCGAAATGCTCAAAACTGTGTTTCGTTTTAAACGATTATATCTCGGCAACGGAGAGTCGTATAGATACGAAGTAAAAGGTGTTGGACCTTGCGGGAGAGTGTCAGGTTTATAAAAATGTAGGTTTTTGTGCGTTTCGATAGGAACGAATTACGTCATATACACGGTGTTAATATGTTTGCAAAAGTAGTACGTAAAAGAAAATAAAATGTTCTCAGACAGATCTTCAAAATTATGATAATCGTCGCTACTTTCATCCGCAGAAGAAAATTTCCAATGATCAAGAAAACGTATGTACCGAGATTGCTATATCTACTTAAAAAAGTACTCCAATCCCTAACTTGTATTTTGTTGGAAATCCAATACCAATCGACGATTCTTAATTCTTTTCCAAATATTCATTCCTTAATGCAAAAAGTATTGAAAGAACGATCATAGTAATTTTACTTGTGCTGCAACTATAATGTAATTATCTGACAAAAGGTAGAGCAGAATTTCGTATCCGCATTCGCTAGCTTGCTGTCCATTTTTCTATCCTTTTCACTCGCTGTTCCTCGTGCGGAAAACAGATACGGAGTGCTAGCTTGAAAGCTGGCTGGATCGTTAAAAGTCTCCAATTACCGGAGTGGAATCGTGAACCTCTTGGAGGAAGTCTGTTTGCAGCGCAGCTGCAGCAATCGCGCCACGTTTTCCAGTCTCGAACGATGCTACCACTAAACTTCCACTTTTCTCTTCTCCCCTGTGTCTTTCTCCTTCTTTTTTCGACTAGCTCGTCCCTCTTCGTCTGAGGTCGACTATTGTAGCCGGCGACAACGTCGACGCCTTTCGTGAAATTCGTGAGAAAAGCGGACTTTCGTTCGTGGACTCGGCGAGATTTCTAAGAGTATCGCTATTAATGCTGTCTTCACGATGGATCAATTTTTGACGCAAACGAATAGACGACGTAAGTTTGAGTAAGAAACGAAGATTCTAATTTTTATCAGATAAAATAAAATTATATATATTGTATTATATTTTTCCATATCATATAAATTTTGTATATTTTTACGCTTCTAACCGTCAGTTGGTGCGACGTAGAACAAATTGCTGAGAGACATAATACGACAGAGAAATAACATGAAACTCCGCAGTCCGTTTATCAAACGTATAGTAGAAGATTATTATAAACTGTCACAAACGCTATAAACTTCCTAAACAACCTAATATATTAACAAAATTACAACAAAATTAAAATGAAAATTTGATGAAAATTTTGTTTCCTAAACGTGCAAGTCGTCAATAATTTACTGGATGGCGTCGATCACAAAAGCATCGGTCCCTAAAGCACTTAAAAATAACGCGTCTCGCGACGAGGAAAGGCGATAATCCATTTCTCTGACGGAATTATTCATTTGTCGAGAATATTTCACGCAACCATGAAGCGTGCTCGCACAGTAGAATAGCGCGTCGCGTAGCTAGTAGACAAGCAGATATGCAGTCCAAACTGAAGTAGTAATATAGGCCGTGCAATATATCCGCGTCAGGTTGACCAATGCCCTGTCCAAACCGCCATACATCAACTGCTGTATTGTGGCCACTTCGGATTATCCTGGCTTTGAAGCGGCCACGATTTCGAATTTCCACGCGGCGACTTTCGCCGCGTTTTCACCGGCTTCAAACGTTCATTCCCTCGACGCTTTTCATTCCGACGCATCGAATTCGCCATCCCATGTCATCGAGAGCCCCGGAGCCACGATTTTTGGTTTTCATCGGGTTTCACCTGTTTCGTCAATAGAACGTAGGCTGCTTGTCTATGGTACAGGAAATTTCGAAATTGTAACGCACGGAACGCCGATCTCGAATCGTCACGTTCTACACGATCGTCTACTCGTCTGCCCGTATTTTCACGGGTTTTCAGCTTTTTAATTATAGAGAGAGAAAGATAGAAGAGATTAATGTAGAAAAGATGAGAGTATCGAGTGTTTTTCAGGGGAAATTTTTGATCGTTGTACGAATATTGTGTTGTGTTATTGTGAGGAATATATATAAAGTATTCTCAGTTTTGAGATATTTGTTAAAATCAAGTGGAATTCTATATAATTTTTTAAAATCGCAGCTTTGTTATCTTGTTTAATAAAATACACTTTTATATCGCACTAATTTTTATAACGCAAATATTTAATACCAAACCTAGCATATAGATATGTAATCTTATTCATTCGCTTCTTAAAAACAATAGTTTAAAAATTTAAGTTAGACAAATAAAACATAACTCGAACAAATTTATTATAATAGCAATAGTAATTTATTTCACAACGTATAACGTATCAATATTCATATATGCTTCAAACTAATCTCTTAATAAACGTTTAAATTTCCTCAATAGAAAAGCATAATAGAAATTAAATTACCAAGAAATCTCACACATAATGAAGAATATCACACAGAAATGTTGATTTTTAACGATCTAACACACTACCATATCCATGCAACATATAACCAAAATTACGTTCAACTTAAATTCAAATATTTTCAAGCAAATTGTACGACCGAGAAAGCCGAGGAATGATTACCAACCCCGTCGTTCATTTCTCCCCTCGTATTCAAAAAGTTCCATAATGTCTCCCTCAGCTGCAGATCAACCACTAAGAAGAGTGGAACGATCCACATTGCGAGACTATCAATCAAACTTTCCACCGTACCGGACGATAATTCAGTCGGATCACGCGCGACGGGTTCATTTAGTTTTATGAAAGAAACGCGGGAAACAGCTCGTCGGTCAGCTTATTGATCAGAGCGCGCTGTATCCGGCCACAGAAACAATTAAGGAGACCCGGATCGTGATACACATTCTCGTTACCGCTGGAACTTCATCGAGGTGTTGCCGCGCCCTATGTGAAACTTTCGCCAATTAACCGGCGAATCGGGGAACAAAAGGAACAATCATAGTCCAACCTGGTAATCAATTAGAAGACCCAATACCTTCAGGAAGAAGAGGAAGCTTATGGCACGCTATTGATTATTGTTGTGTAGAATTTCGACGTGTTAGAAAATTATGCAATATACTGTGGTATGTGTTAAATAATATGTAACACTGTGTCTTTGAGGAACAAAGAGACGAAATTAAACGCAACTACAGAAATTGGATTTAAATGTACAGTCGTGATTTGCAATTTGGTTTGTTACGATAGATCGTGGAGACTTAAATCGGTAAAAAAGAATTAAATAGTAAAAATAATAAATATATAGTAAATAGTAACAGTAATGAAATACAACGAAAAAATTAATCGACGACATGTATTTTATACGTCTGACTCGCTGTATATGACTGAATATGATCTGTTTTTATTTACGAGTTCAATATATTCGAATACACTGAAATTGAAAAATGAAAGGATATGGTAATTATAGAGCTGAAGTTCGTGAAACCTACTAGCTGCTGAATTATATATACATATAAATACAAAATTGTCATTTTACTGTAGAATTTCAACTGTTCTTGAAAGATACGCTTCAACGAATTCATTCTTCAGAAATATTTAGCTGTCATAGCTGTTTAACCCGGAGAATCGATATACTAGACAAAGTTCTGATTTATCTTTGAACAAGTACTTGTGTTTAGGATATCTTATCTCTTATTGAGAAATGGAAGTAATCTTCCACAGAGCTCACCTCAAACTATAACTCGTCAGAAATTTCTTATCATACTCAGTTAACCCAGAAAAACTGTTAAATAAAGTAACAAACAACATTTTGTGATTTTTATCTTTAAAATATTATAGGAAATTTTAAATCGTGCGTTCCACTATTAAATTTCACCAGGTGGAAATATTTTCTAATTTCCGAAATATTGCTGACCTGAATCTAAAAATATCCTAATTCAAAATCGATAAAAGCGAGCTGTGTGCTGATTGGCTGATATCCAAAACGTTGCAGCGAACGAACAACGCCATAAAATTCCCACTAATTCCCTGCTCAGGATAAAAGAAAAAAAAAAACAAGGGATAATAGAGGCTTATCGTCGGGGCAAATGGAAACTCGAATCATCTCGAGAAACAGACGGAATTCTATTCACATTTCACATCTGCCACTTCAGATCGATTAACTTTTGAGGTTGAAACTGTACACTGGCTATTATCTTAATTGAAAACAGTCGGACAAGTTTAGTGGGATTTTAGGATCAAGTGTAGGCGAGTCTGTTGGCTCGTGGTTTCATTAACCTGCAGTGAAGATAGCGGATTAAATGTTCTTCTTAATCTTGGAGGACATGTGCGTGTCTGTTAAATGTAGTTGAAGTACTTGAAGAATTTCATACAAATTTTGATAAATTTCTAATCAAAAATTATTTTCAGTAAACAGAATCCAAATGTAACGTATATTTGTTATATTTTAGGGTTCGATAAAACACGTAACGGGACAATTTAAATTTACGTAGAAAGATCGAAATAGATTGTGAGAGTAAAGATTTAAATATATGTAGTTAGTTTGATAAAAAGATGGAATAAGATAGTAGCTTAGATTATCTTAATTTGAAAGATGAAGAATTATAATTGTGTCATCACTTTGAGTCGTAAAAAAGTAAGAAATATAGCATGTAGCAGTTAATTCATAACTTTCTAAACTTGTACTATAGATTAACTAGTGGGCGAAGCTGTTTAGAAATTCAAGAGTAGAATGCTTCCCCTTTAGCGACCGCTTTAAAGCGACTTTATTAAGTCGCTGGACTATAAACGTATATTAAGTTTTCAACGATAAATTATGAGATCTTGACGTACACTCGCTTTACCATGTTACTATAAAAGTAAACGAAACCAACGAATTCTGATTTCTATATTAGAACCTCTTCTTTTAGGATCTTATCTTACACTTATAAAAAAGAAAAAAATTAAATGTTTAAGAAGTTTTTATGGAAGGTATTTTTGAGGTATACGAAGAATTTTGTATTGGTTTTGTATAATATTCCTACACTAAAGAAATATTTCCTTAATTTCCTTTAAAAAATGATTATTTAACACATTTCTGATATAATGTAGAAAGTGGAATAATTTGTAATATAGAATACAAATTTTTAATATGGAACAAAAATTGCCAAGTCAGGAGATTCTACGACATGAAAATATATTAAAATACAAGATTCTAAAGATTAATAATACAAATGTAATTTTCATGAATTTTCTTCAACTTTTACAAACGTTTGAATTCATAATCCATTTACATGGTGTATCATTGGACATGCATATGCTGTGAATTTTTCTGGAAACATGTTGTAAAGTACGTCTATTCGAGTACCTGCTGCTACTCAAATTCAATTCCGTCGGGTGTATGCCGGCGACACGATTCCACGAGAGAAGAAGGCGTCGCGTCGATTGAAATGCTGATCGATCGTAACATCACGATCAAACATGATTTAAGGATCTCTTTGCTGCTACGTGGCAGGATCAGACCAAGCTTGGCCCAACTCCTGAAACTTTTGAATTGTATTTACTTGTAAGAGTTCCATGGATCGAATAACAATTACCGTGAGCCTGTGCTCGAGATGACTTTTGCTAGCGTTTAAGCAAATTCCTTCCTGACACGTATTCTCATATCTCTAGGATTTCTCATATGAATTTCAAACTTTGTTGGAAAAGATTTTTAAATAATGGAGATAGATAGATTTCATCCTGCTTCACGTGCTTTAAAAATTTGTTGATTACTTTATTACTATACTTTATTATACATTTTGAACCTTTCTTTTGTTTGTTCGCATAAAACTCAAACAAAAATGATGATAGAAGGAAGGACCTATTTAATAATAAATATTGTAGTAAAAAATAAAAAGAATAAAGAATTGTAGCAAAGAATAAAAGATAGAGTAATACAGAAAAGAACAAAATAAATCTGTAAAGAGACTGAAAATGAATATATTGAACAGAAATATAACATTAACAACAAATATCATTTCATCGATCAACGTTTAACAAGTTCAATATCTACTGTGTAATTTGTCGTAGAATATTATATTATTAACTTAATTTAATATGACATATTTCAATTATTCGAACATAATTATTAGAGAATATTCAATTATATAGTAAATTGGATAATAATTATCTTGCGACATTTTCAAACGTATCAAGTGGTATCGTATATTATTTTCACTATAACCAAAAATTACAATAATTGTTAATGCTATGGGATTGCTAAATGTCTAGCTTGAAGCAGTCCTCACTATTCTGCTGCTGTCATTAGCGGCAGCAGGGTGTCCATGAGGATTTCTCCACGTGCAAAAAAAAGAAAAAGAAGAGCTTGAAGCAGTCCCAGTCGACAATTGAAATACGGGAGTTGGTGCTTTGGAGTTCTACTCGCTTTGAATTGAATTTGTAGCTTTTTCTTTTTAGCACGATTATGAAACTGATTTAAGCATGAACGTTTAAATCGTCGGATTGGTTTGGATAGTTTCATAATCATTTTATATGCGGTTTAAGTTGCCTTAACTTATATTACCAGCGACGACCTTTTTACCTACAACCGAACTCGAAGCCAGTTTTAAAGTTCATTTACTGAACTCGATCGTTCCATGAGTTCTCGTAATTAGTTCGCAAATAGCGACGAAACGCAGTTAAACATTGAATCGAGAAGGCTAAAAGAAGAAATTACGGCTAAATGACGTTTGACAAAAAAGGAAATTTGTAGAAGGCGTAAGGTACGTTACTCGATCCTTTGATCGAGAAAGTTAAAAAAATGTCAATTTTTCTCTTATTTTTATATCACTATATGATATTAATTAAAATTTCGATCTAAAATATCCGTTTTATTTGCAAACATGCTGCTATAACTATTTACAAGTTATAAAATTCTATTACGCAGATAACGCGCTGTTATGTTCGAAGTGAAACGTACTGA